>JAOPSE010000063.1:9431302-9973816 GCA_029449295.1 Zea luxurians
CCAAACAGTGCCTCACCGTGCCACGCACTGCACCCCTCACAACCATGTGGGCCCTGGTCATCGGATTTCTTCCTCGCTGGGCCGAATCCGCCGCACCAAATCGCCGCGCAGCTCGCTGATCCGCAACCAAATGCATGGCAGGGGCGCGCGCATGCACCGACCCCACTCATCCCCTTTTTCCTCGCATCGGTGAACCAGCTCGCCGTAGATCCTGCTTGGCAGCACAAAACCACTCGCTCACGTCGTGGCTGCCTTGGCTGTTCATCGGAGATCTCACGGGAGGCTTCCTACCGGCTAACCCGGTAACCAATCGCGCGGATCTCGCCTGGGCCGCTCCATCCCAGCAGTATATAGCCCCTCTCGCAGCTACCTCTCCCCTCCTGCTTCTCCGCGTTCATACCTCCTTGCAGTCGTATCACGCCGTGGGTAGAGGAAGGAAACGCCACCGTGGTGCTCTCACGAGGCTGCGGTGTCCCGGCCTTGGCCCGGGGCGTTCACCGGTGCTCTCGCATCTCTTGGCGTGCACGCTCGCCGCCAGGGCGGGATTCTGGATGAAGGGGGGAGAAGAGATTGAGTGCTTGGTCGGGGGGGGGGGGGGGATCTCGCAGATGCTGGTGTTCTGCGCCACATCGTGGGCAGGGCTCTGAACGCCATAATCCATGGAGGTAAGCCCACCTTCTGTCTCCTGACCGCCTCCACATTGTTTTGCACTAGTCCGATTAGGTGGTGTGGCCTCTGGCGCAATCTTGGCCAACTCCGACTGGCGCGCCGTCGCAGCTCCAATTCGCCGCCGTCGGACTAGGTGGAGGGAAGAAGGCGAGCCCAGGGCCATCGATCTTGCGATGAACGGTTAGGATTAGAAGAGGTAGTGTGGGGGAATCTGGACCGTAGGATTTTAAATAAGCGTCCGTGATTAGATCCTAGATACCGGTTCGGTCAAACCCACCTGAGGCGTTGGATTTTGATCGGGCGGTTTAGCGCGCGCGCTGGATCATAATGGGCGAGATCTGATCCTGGCCGTCGGTGTAATCCAACGGCTAAGATCGAGTGGTACCCTTTCGCGATGACATTATGCTAAAGAGACCCTGTACTTGGGTATAATCAACCCGCCATCCTGCGCGGTGAATACTGAGTCTAGAGAATTTTCTGAGTTAACCCCTGCATTTCTGTTTAATTGAGGCGCAGTCCAGTGAATAGGAAAATCATAGAAATTGATTGAGAAAATGATTTTTAATAAAAAAACTAATTATAGAAACTTGTTTAATTCCTAGAAAATATATTTTAGCTCCTTTTTAGTCCCTTCCAGTTCCTATAATTTTGTATTAATATTGTCTACTACTTGGTAATACTGTTTAACATGAAGCCCATACTAGAATTTATTACTCAATTAATCTTGTGCCAGGCACATAAAACCTTCAGAAATTCATATCTCACAATCCGTAACTCCGATTTGATCCATTCAAGTTGCGATAGTCTCGTATTAATATTTACTATGCAATAACAATATTTATTATACCATATCTTGTTCTTTTATAATTAGATATTCATTTAACTTATGTTGATTAGTCTCGTTAAACTATTTATCATTATAATCTACTAGAATACGATCAATGGTTAATTTATAACTGAGACTAAAATTGAGATAATTATTTATAGAACAACCTCAAATTATTTATATTAACCAATTTATAATATAGTTTAATATTTAAATCACATTATTCTTCCATAAATCATAACTCCTTAACTGTAACTTCGACCTTAGTAGTCCTCGATCTCGCGATCTCGTAGCAACGTGTAGATATTTATTACGCAGGTTGTTCTTATATTTGGTGTGATGTTAATTTTGTCTATACCATGTTTGTTTGTATTGCTACGACTAGCGCGAGGTTTCGAGGATCTAAAGAATCACCCTGGTAACTGGAATCTCAAGTGCCAGGCAAGTTGTGCCCTTGATCACTTTTGTTACCCAATAATGTTCCTTATTATCATTTATTCATGCATAGGTTTAATTTTGATGGGACCCAATAGGTCACCCTAGTCTGTTTATCCTGTTTACCTTGTTTACCCCTGATTCACTTGGGTAGTTATGCTATTGCATTATGTGGTTTTGGGATAATACTTCATTACATCCATGTTCCAATTATTCTGTTATGTTATTTATGTTCATGATAAGATCATTATGTTAATTGGAACATGGAGTGACCACCCGAGAAAACAGTGCTACCACAAGGGTTTAATGGGACGCCCTTGGTTGATTAACTAGGAAAGCTAGTGGATGACTACCTTACCCAAAAGGGGCAAGGGCAGTAGGAGAGTGGTCAGTGTAGGGAGGTCCTTGGGTTGATTTTGCTGCGATGGCGGTCAGGCTAGTGATTCCTGCACTGGAGCTTCCTATAAACTGTAGCGGGTTTTCTGAAGCTAGTGGAACTTTGTAAAGGCCTCGTAGTGTTACCCTGCCTCGCTTCCTTGGTAGAGGTGTATGGGATTCATGACCTCTTGGCAGATGGGTAACACGGCTTGTGGGTAAAGATGCGCAACCTCTGCAGAGTGTAAAACTAGTATACTAGCCGTGCTCACGGTCATGAGCGGCTCGGACCCTCACATGATTAATTTATGGAACCTAAATTCAATTTGTCATGTGCATTTGCATGGGATTATTTATTAATTTTGTTCTATTATTATTATGGTTGGTATTTAATTACATTTAGTAATTGCTAATAAAATTTTGACCAACTTATTAAAAGCAATGCTCAGCTTTAACCCCTATTTGTTGATCAGCCTTACACTTCACATGAACTCCTACCTTTTGTGAGTTCATGCCACATTATTCCCCACAACTGGTTGAGCGATGAACATGTGTGAGCTCACCTTTGCTGTCTCACACTCCCCATAGGAGAAGAACAGGTGGTTCAAGAGGAGCCACGCATCGAGGAGTTCGATTCGATCTAGGTGGCGTCTCCCAGTTGACTTTCTGGCGCCAAGGATAGATTTTAGATCCTGTTATATTTATCTTTTATTTTTGTAAGTCTTCCGCTATGTATTAAGTACTCTGATTATTGTGATATTTATCTCTATACACTCTGTGATTATATATGTTGTCTTCTTTGGCGCATGTATGAGATGCACCCAGCTTTGTCCCTTAAACCCGAGTATTACATAAGTGGTATCAAAGCAATGTTGACTGTAGGACGAAACCTAGATAGAAATGGACATAACCATTACTTACTTACCTTACTCTGATTCTTTCTATACTTATCTTGATCCTATTTCGCCTTCTACTGTTCTACTCTGATTAACCTTACCTTTGCTACTCTAATTCTTTTCTAAACTTATCTTAATCTTTTCTCATCTACTTCCGCTTGACTCTGATCATTCTTACCTTTTCCTTCTAAAGACAAATGTGGATTTCACACATTGAAATCCCGTGCCTAAAGTGACCTTTAGGAATAGGAGACCTATTCTTAGTAACAAAAACAAAACTATTTTTATAGGTATCCATACGCTTGAGTGTTTGTTCTTATGATATTTGTCTGATTTGGATCTTTGATTGAGTGTGATTAGTGGTGGAGTAATGTCCACAATTATATTAGCATATACGTATAGGCATAAAAATAAATAAATAAAATTTACGAGATAACTAAACAACTTAGATTATCCTCCTTAAAATGTATCTATTTTATAGAGATCTCTCTTATCTTAATAGATTCTCTCTTATCTGGATAGACCCATTTTATCTTAAAAGATTCTATCTTATCTTAAAAGATTCCCTCTTACCTTAATAGACTCATCTTACCTCAAAAAGATTTTATCTTATCTTAATAGATCTAACTACTCTCAAAGGATTCTATTTATTCTTATAGATTCATCTTGTCCTAATCCCCACCACTTTGCTTATCTCATAATGGTGTGACCGACATAATCTATTCTAAAATAAAATAAGTAGATCTTGTCTAGATTAATCTGGTCATGCCTAGACCTCATTCAACCTAAACTGATCCAAAATTAATTAGGTATTATTTAGTCAAATCTAGTTATGCTAAACTAATCTAGTTTCTATCTAATCTGAACTAACCTAATGTGACCCACTCAAACAGTTCAGTTAATACTTGTAACATGGATTAGACCCTATCCACCTGTGCTAACGTGATTCAATCGGCACTAATTAAGAATAACCGACCAACTCAGACTTATGCAACTACCTTAACCATCCGATGGTTGCATAACTCCTATATTTTAATTTAAACGAAAAATTCTGATCTACCTCGAGTATTAACTACACCATACTTCGATAAATGAGTTTTAAATCTAAACGGGTGTCTTAGACCAACTTGTCCATGAAACCACGACCTAGCCTATGGTATAGGTCGCCCAACCCATTTATCTTACAAGCAAAAAAAACTCGGTTCAATCTACCTACCCCATGTACCCACACCTATCTCAATTAAGTCCCTAGTTATGGTAACACCAACACCCATTATCCTTGATGATAACACCAAACTTGACCGATATAACTTACCCAACCAATCTAGAAGCAAAACAACAAGACATACTTTGCTTAAACTTATTTAACTCATAACCACCTATTAACCTATTTTGTTTACCTAAGAATCTACCTTGACTACATGTCCCAGATTCGGATAACAACTTCAAAAACGAAGATTGAAGATGATCGACCTCATCAAATCAAGGAAGGATAAGATTTAAGCCAGACCTTCAAAGGAATCAAGATCCACAATCTTGGATATAGTATTTCCTTACCCTATCCTTTCTTGCCCAAACCTATCTATGCTTTAAAAGGCATCTTCTATCCTACATAATAAAGTGGACATACATATATACACCCATGCTTTCCTAACCACCAGTTCCACCAAGCTACATAAACATATATATAAATTACTACTATTTGTAAGATCTAAATGTTACTTTAGTTAGTAAATGGTATGATACTATCTCAGGAGGAATACTAAGGTCTAATTGACCCATGTGTGGCAAATAAATTATGCATCATGCTGAGATTTTTGTTTGTGCATATGTGATGAGACAATATGAGTATACACCCTTTCCTTACAAATCTCGAGGACGAGATTTCTGTTAAGGGGGGTAGAATTTGTAAGGCCTAAAATCTGTATAAAAAATTAATAATAGTAAAATAAATATATGAAGAAATAAAATAGTAAATTCTGACATCTCAACTTATGCTTGAGCAATGAATGTTGAGGATTGAATTTTGAAAACCAAGAACTATTTTGGAGAAGAAGTAATAGAAAAGTTTCCTATTCAACTAAATAAATATGCATTTCATTAACTGATGCACCATAAGCATTTATTTACATGAGTATTCATGTTTGGAGTAATTTTTAACTCATATCCCACATTCAAAATACTATTTTCTAAAAAAAAGAAAACAATATGAGTGTTTATCATAATTCAAACATATTCCAAGCAAATAAATTAATTAAAATAAATATGTATCTATCGCTTCATAATTGATTTTGGTTATGAATTAAAGATTTGAGTTCTTAAACTTTATTTTGATTCTAATTTGAAATTTGTAAATCCAATATAAGATAGAAAATAAATAAGAAAAGAAATGGAGAAGGAAAGAAAAGAATATTATACAACACCAAAATAAAAATAAAAATAAATAAATTCATCTCATGTTTGGGTATATTCAAATTGCAGTTTTAATTTGGGGATAAAGTTGACAAAAGAATGGAATGTAAATTTGAAATGGAAAAATGAATTTGGAGAGGAGGAAAAGAGATTAGGAAATAAATAAGAAAAAGAAGGGAAAATAGGAAAGCATCGTATGGGCTCATTTTTCCTGGCGCGGCCTACTATCACCTTCGCTCGGCCCACCAGAATACCCCCTTGCGTAGCCCAGCTGGTTTTGGCGCCGACATCACGGGCCCACCTGTCATCTTCACGCGCTCGTGCTCGTTCCTGTGTGTCGCTGCCGGCTCGGACCCACTGACCAGGACCTCACCCGCGCACACGACTAGCTCACTGTGCCTAGTGTTGGGGGCCTTCGTCCTCCGAAGGTCCTCAAAAACATAATTTGACAATGTTTTCCAAGTGAATTATATGAACAGGTATCTTCGGACTCGGATTATGAACATGGAGTACGGTCAGAACGAAGCCTAAGCCAGACGAAGGGGGATTGAGATGAAGGACGGGCTGATTACCGAGCTGTACGAAGGATGGTGCATGGCCGAAGCTATGCGCAGGAAGCTTCGTCACGATAGCAGAAAAGGGAACCGACTTAAAGATGAAAAGACTACTTAGGCCTTAAGAGATTCCCATAAGTCATTAGCAAATATAATGGACATGAATGTAATTTTACATGGGCTGCGTCCCACGCTTATAAATAGATGAACAGTACTCCCGTACTGTTCACACTGACTTGGCATTTGCTTTTCGTCATCCTTGTACTTTTGTCTTCCTGCAATCCGAAGGTACATTTGTAATCTGAAATCATTTCTATTTTTATATGATAATAAAATAGAAATGACGTTGTGATAATATTTAAATGTTTATATTACTTTTTATGTTGCATGTAAGTTCTTCGTCATAGTTTATTGTGCTTACGAAGATATGTTGTTTGTGACCTTCGTCCGGAACACATTATATCCCAAAGGGAAATAATGTTTCAAAGGACGAAGGACTTTATTATTTAACACATTTTATGTTGCCTTGTTCTTAATCCGAAGCATTTGAGAACAAGTCCCCAACACCTAGTCTCTCACCTGCGTGGCCCCACCGACCAGTGCCTCACAACGCTGCGCACTGCACCCCTCACAACCATGAGGACCCTGGTCGTCGGATTTCTTCCTCGCTGGGCCGAATCCACCGCACCAAATCGCCGCACAGCTCGCTGATCCGCATCGAATGCATGGCTTAGACCAGGAGCCAGCTACCGAGCCTGCCACAGAGGATCTCCCCGCATCCCCAGCATTTGAAGACAAGCCCCGATTTTATGCATAACCAATTTATATATATGCTAATTTACTACACTTAATGTTTGTAGGCTTGTAATGTGTACTTAAGTGTAGGAGTTGCTTGAAACCCTTAGTTGCATGAACCCAGGATTCCTTGTTGAGATGGATACTAGTATGCTAGGTCGAGTAGCTGCTTTGCTAATCAGGATCTCGGTAGAAGTTGAGTGATTTTTCTAGCACTCGCGTGAGGTCAGGCATTGATTGTATTCATCTTGATAACAGGATCTATGATGGTCTATGGACTTGGATCCAGGGTGGATGCCATGTCCATGAGACGGAAATGGAATTAAGGATTAATGTGCCGATACCTGAGTCAAGCGTTTGAATGTACTAAAGACATGTCGGGAAATATGGTAACCGATAAACCTAGTACCTGATTGAACCTGCCACAAACTTTACCCCTCACTAGACTTGAGACGGGTTCTCCCATGCTAGCTATGGTGGGTACAAGTGTGGCCGTTGCACGGCGGCAGCCGGGGAAAATTGGACATTATACGCCAAGGCCATGAGCCCTGTTCTGTTGCTAGGGAATCGATGGGGATGGTTGATATGTGTGGGGACGGAGTGCCCTTACATGTCGTGTGTTTAGGTTTACCTTGCAAGGTTGTAAAACTCGATTCGAATCGTCTGCTTCTCACAGCTAATGAGACTGCTTGACCCCTTGTACTGCATTGAGTAAGAAGTGAAATGAGGGTTTTACATGAGATAACATGTTGATTGTACTAAATGATTGTTACCATGAATGCTTAGAAAAGAGCAAACCTAGCTAAATTAATTATGCTAGAACTGGAAAAGCTAAAATTGGTTTTAGACTCAGCTAGTGCTTTTGGCAAACCAATCCCCTAAGCCAAACAGCTACATGGTCTAGAGGTAGAGGAGTAGACTCCTCACACCAAGTAAGTCTAGCTGAGTATTAGTATACTCAGCCTTGCTTGTGGCACAATTTTTGTGAGTACGCTATAGGACATGGTTGATGGTGTGACTTGGCCTTATACCCTGCCACCGGGTTGGACGGTCGAGTGGGATGTTGCATTAGCAGGAGAGGAGCAGGAGGAGTAGTGGGCTAGGCCTTGCCCTATTCCTCAGCAATCGACGTTGTCGACTATCCGCTGCATTTTAATTTATGAACTTGTTTCAATTTACTTAAAAACTCTGATTTATGTAATAACCCCAGTACTTTAATTTGTGGTATTATGCTTTATTGTATTTTCTTTGTGGCTAACCTACGAGTGAGCTAGTGGTATTTGATCCTGGGAAGTGGCTTTATCAGACTAGATCTGAGGGATTGACGGGTTATTCCAATTTAAGTGTGTCGCTACTTCTAAGGCGTGACTTGGGCACTTAAGCTGGAATAATTCGGGCGGTTCTGCCATAGCTGGTATCGGAGCAAATACCACCATAGAGGAAGCAATAAGTCATGAATACCAATTTTTCAAAATTAAAACTTGCTTAGAAACCAGTATTGGAATCGTCAGGACTAGAACGCTATACTTGGGATGAAAGGCCTTAGGGATAGTTGGGAAAAACAGGTGGCTAATCAAGTAGGCCCTGTGGGCCAGCCTTAGGATTGCAAGGATGCCCTAAAGGCATCCTTCTGATTCGGTGAGGAGACGTTCTTTTCAGCATGCATGCATTATAAAACATGAAAGGATCAGAAAATTTAAGGAAAAATGTATCTAAGTATGAATGTAGCAAATAGGGATAATAATAAGTAACATATGGAGTAGAATCAAATCTAACCCAGCTCCTTTTAACAACCCAGGCACATGTTTTTCCTTTCCATTACCGTAACGTTTACGTCTAATCCTCTTCCACAGATGACTTCACCCACCCCAGCCAATGGAGGAGACACTCGTTTCAGTTCCGATTTCCTTTCTCATGAGGGTTTCCCTTCCATCTTGTGGGAGGTGCTCAACTCCTCCGGTTACCCTACGCCCCCTCTTTACACGGTGCAGCTGTACGAGGAGCATCGGGTGCCATGTTGTCGAGTCTGGCTGACTCTAGAGGCACACCCCCTTCAGCCGGGTTGGCGTTCCCTTGACCCCGAAACTATTAGATTCAGGACGGACGACACCACCGAGGCAGCAGCTATGAAGACCCTAACAACTTTCTGCGGTTACCATCCCTTGGAGATGGTGATGCACCCACTGGGACTCTTCCCCGCTGAGAAGAGGGATGACCCCACGTGGTGCAACCTTGTGAGCCATGTGAAGGAAGTGTAGGCTATGTATCCTGACTTAGTTGGGAGGATCACTGTTTAGTGCATGAGCGCACTGTACTGCCTACAGGCCTTGTAGAGCGACGCTATGACACACCTTGCTAACCTCGCTCAGACCACTAAGCTCACCCTCGACATCTGAGAGGACTTCGTGGTCGACTTGTCTTCAGAGTTGGTAGAGAAGGACCTATAGGTGGAACAGCTGAGCCAGCACATCGCCACCCTGGAGCAGCAGGTGGAGATCTAGGACAACACCATTGATGTCCTAGAAAACCAGCTCCACGATGTGTAGGAGGAGCTTGAGGAAGCTAATGACCACCTGGACATGCACCACCTAGAGATGGAGGCAAATGAGGCCAAAAGCGAGGGAGAGGAGGCTCCCGAGGAGTTAGGACCAGTCCCTGGTACCCATGCGACTCCCTCTGAGATGCCCCCTGCACCCGTATCTAGTGTCGCTTCCACTACTCAGGGTTGATGGGTTAAATTGATGCATTAGGAGGATAGGAACCCGCGCGAGCTTAGTGGCATCAGATTTTGGACTAGGCTTATGGGTACTTTCCCCTAAATTGTTGTAACCCAGGAGAACTTTTGCAAGCAATGAAATGAATGTAATCATGTTATCCTCGTTTGAGTTGATGTTATGTTATGGCATTTTCTTTCTGTATGATATAAAGCATATTGTTCGGAATTGTGAATTGGGATAACAATGGCGACAATTTCATATGGCAACTAGGCAGCGTCGTGGGCAGAACGAGCAAGTTCCCCTGCCACCTCCTCCAGCTCCTATGGTGCAGGAGCTGATGGCTCAGCAGAATGAAATTCTGCGACAGCTTTTGCAGCGCCAGCCCCACCCTCAGTAATATAGTGGAGGCCAGCCGCAGCGACCTCCGGCCGTGGCAACCTATCAAGAGTTTTTGAGCACGCACCCGCCCTTGTTCATCAAGGCAGAGGATCTGTTGGACGCCGATGTGTGGCTACATGTCGTGGAGTCCAAGTTTCCCCTCCTCACGGGAGCTTGCCCTGATGACACCAAGGCTTGATTCGCCACGCAGCAGCTTCTCGGACCTGCTCGGACATGGTGGGACCATTTCCGCGCCATACTACCTGCTGGTCATGAGGTGACATGGGAGGAGTTCAAGATGGCTTTCAGGGGACATCACATTCCATCAGGAATTCTGGACCGCAAGCTGAATGAGTTTCTAGCATTGACTCAAGGAACCCGCACTGTGTTGCAGTATGTCCAGGCCTTCAATGACCTGTGCCAGTATGCGGGCTATCATGCAGACTCTGATGAAAAGAAGGGAGACTGCTTCCATGGAGGCCTCAGCACCAAGCTGCGTGAGCGTATCAACACTATTTGGGCTGATAGCTTCAACGAGTTGGTCAACCTAGCCATATCACAGGAAGACTGTATTGTAGCTCACCAGGCAGAGAAGAAGAGGAAGGCACCAATGTTAGGACCCTCTGCTCCACCCCTGAGGTTCAGTATTGTCTCCCATAATCAGAGCAGAGGATTTCAGCAGCAGGCAGGAAGATGGGTGATCAGGCCACCTCAGCAGCAGCAAGCACCCAACCGCTTTCTAGCTCCCGCTCCAAGGAACAATCAACCTCAGCAGCAACAGCAGCAGTTCTGCCAGGGAAATGGGAACAAGTGCTTCACTTGTGGAAATGTGGGTCATTATGCCAAGAATTGCCCAAGGAACCAGTAGAGGCAGATACCAGCACCAAATCAAGACAAAGGGAAGAAGCAGAAGGTGCAAGTCAGACAAGGGAAGCTCAATTTCACTACTCTGGAGGAGCTACCTGAAGGAGCACCCATCATGACTGGTATCTTTTCAGTTTTTAATCAACCTGCATTAATTATGTTTGATTCTGGTGCATCTCATAGCTTCATTAGCCAGAAGTTTAGCGTTAAATGCCAACTGCCTTTCTATCATACCCAAGGGTCTTTTATGATAGCAACGCCTGGGGGCAAAATTGCAACAATCCAATTAAATCAAAGTGTGCCTATTCAGCTGGGAAGCAACATTGTCAAAACCACCCTCCTCATTCTGGGGATAGATAATGTGGATATTATTTTGGGAGCCAACTGGATGATCCGGCACCAAGTGGTGCTAGATGTCACCAACCACATCGTGGAAATCCGTTCACCAATCTGTGCGGAATTCTCTTTGTTTTTGCCCAGCCAAGAAACCATCCGGTCATGTGCTTTTGCTATGATAGAGTTACCCTTGAGGGCTTGTTCGGTTATTTTCAATCCATATGGATCGGAGGGGATTGATACGGATTGGAGGGGATTTTGACTTATTAGGGATTGAAACCCCCTCAATCCCCCTCAATCCATATGGATTGGGGTAGAACTGAACAAGCCCTGAAGAAAATTCCAATGGTCTGTGAATATGCAGATGTCTTTCCTGATGAGTTGCCAGGAATGCCACCAGACCAGGATATTGAATTCGCCATCGAGTTGCAACCGGGAACGACACCTATTTCCAAGAGGCCCTACCGGATGCCACCCGCTGAGTGGCAGAATTGAAGAAACAATTGCAAGAGTTGTTGGACAAGGGTTTCATCCGCCCAAGTACTTTTCCTTGGGGATGTCCAGCCTTGTTCGTGAAGAAGAAGGATGAAAGCTTGAGGCTATGTATAGATTACCGCCCACTCAATGTGGTGACTATCAAGAACAAGTATCCCTTGCCTCGTATTGATGTTCTTTTCGATCAATTGGTCGGAGCCAGAGTGTTTTCCAAGATAGACCTTCGCTCCAGCTATCATCAGATCAAGATACGAGCATGCAATATACCGAAGACTGCCTTCTCAACCAGATATGGGTTGTATGAGTATTTGGTGATGTCGTTTGGGTTGACTAATGCGCCAGCATACTTCATGTATCTGATGAATTCAGTCTTCATGCCTGAATTGGACAAATTCATGGTGGTTTTCATCGATGATATTCTGGTGTACTCGAAGAATGAAGTGGAGCACGCCAAACACTTGCACACGGTACTCCAACGTCTAAGAGAGCACCGCCTTTATGCCAAACTGTCCAAGTGCGATTTTTGGCTGAAGGAAATCAAGTTCTTGGGTCACACTATCTCTAAGGAAGGAATAGATGTTGATCCAGATAAAGTGCAAGAAGTGATGAACTGGAAGCCGTCAACAACTGTCCATCATATTCGAAGTTTTCTGGGATTGGCCGGTTACTATCAAAGATTCATTCCAGACTTCTCTCGAATTGCGAAGCCCATGACTGAATTGTTGAAGAAGGGAGCCAAATTTGATTGGGGTCAGAAGTGCGAGGATGCTTTCCACACCTTGAGGCAGCATCTGACCACGACACCCGTGTTAGCGCAACCCGACAATAGCAAGCCATTTGATGTGTATTGTGATGCCTCTGGCACTGGACTGTGTTGTGTTTTGATGCAAGACAACCGAGTCATTGCCTACGCATCAAGGGCACTCAGGCCTCACGAGCAAAATTATCCCACTCATGACTTGGAGTTAGCAGCCATGGTTCATGCATTGAAGATGTGGAGACACTATTTGATGGGAACCCATTGCAACATCTACACAGATCATAAGAGCCTCAAGTACATCTTTACTCAGGCTCATCTTAACATGAGGCAGAGGAGATGGCTAGAGCTGATCAAGGACTATGACCTGGAGGTACACTACCACCCAGGGAAAGCCAATGTGGAAGCTGATGCCTTGAGTCGAAAGTCACAATGCAACTGTGTTATGATGGATTCTTGCATCAATACCCTGTGTGATGAGTTGAGCAAAATGAAGATTGAAGTGATTCCTTCTGGTGTTTTGTCTCACATTTCCATTGAGCCAACCTTGCAAGACCAGATAATCATGGCCCAACTCAGTGACAAGAGAGTGCAAATCATTAAGGAGAACCTCCATCAGAAGACAGAGAAGTATAAGTGTTTCTGCCAAGATGGGAAGGGGATATTATAGTTTGAAGACAGATTGGTGGTTCCTAAAAATAAGGATCTCAAGAAAAAAATCTTAGATGAGGCTCATCTCTCCAAATTCTCCATGCATCTGGGAAGCACCAAGATGTACCATGATCTGAAGCCCTTGTATTGGTGGACCAGAATGAAGAGGGAAATAGCTCGATATGTATCGGAATGTGACACATGTCAGAGGATAAAGGCAAGCCACTTAAAATCAGCTGGTGCCTTGCAACCCCTATCAATACCTTCATGGAAATGGTATGACATTAGCATGGATTTCATAGTGGGTCTGCCCAACACCACTCAGCATCATGATTCGATTTGGGTCATGTGGACCGATTGACAAAAGTGGCACATTTTCTTCCAGTGCACACCACCGATAAGGCTCAGAAGTATGTAGAGCTATACATTGACTGAATCGTGTGTTTGCACGGGTTACCCTGGACGACTGTGGAGCCCAATTCATTGCCAGATTTTGGGAACAATTGCAAGAGTCTTTGGGAACCAAGCTAATAAGGAGTTCAACTTACCACCCACAGACTGATGGTCAGACTGAAAGGGTCAGTCAAATTCTTGAAGATATGCTAAGGGCTTGTGCGATCGATTGCGGCAAGAACTGGGATAAGTACCTCTCTTTGGCAGAGTTTGCTTATAACAACAGTTATCAATCTAGCCTAAAGACGGCACCTTTCGAAGCCCTATATGCAAGAATGTGTCGAACACCCCTCCACTGGTGTCAGCCTAGAGAGAGAAATTTTGGACCTGACATAGTAACTAAAGCCGAAAGGAAAGTCAAACTAATCAGGAAAAATCTAGAAGCTGCTCAGGCCAGGCAGAAGAGTTACCATGATAAGTGAATAAAACCCCTCCAGTTTGAAGTGGGAGATTCCGTATATCTGAAAGTATCACCTACCAAAGGAGTGCAAAGGTTTGGGATCAAAGGCAAGTTAGCCCCTCGCTACATTGGACCTTATGAGATCATGGAAGCATGTGGACCCGTGGCATACAAATTGAAGCTACCTCCGAAAATGTCTGCCATCCACAATGTGTTCCATGTATCCCAACTGAAGAAATGTGTTCGATTGCTAACCTAGATCATAGCAGAACCATAAGTAGAGATAGAGCCAGATATATCATATCAAGAGTACCCTTCCAAGGTTCTGGATTACAAAGAAAGATCAACTCGCACGAAATCGATCAAAATGTATAAGATCCAATGGAGCAATCACTCAGAGGAAGAAGCTACTTGGGAGACTGAGGAATTTCTACGTTCGAACTTCCCTGATTGTCTACCTAAGGGAATCGGTACGTAACCATGCCCAACCCCTCCCCTGCCCTTTGAATCTAAATATAAGAAGAATGACCTTAACATAAAATGAGTTAATTGTAAAACTAAATCCAAAAGGACTTCCTTCTGAAGTTGCAAAGAGGATGACATTCGAAGAGCAGTTTACTAGAGAACCTTGATAAACAAACCACCAAATTCAAGCAAGCCATAACCTTCGCTTCACCCCGGAGGACTCCGACCCGAATCTTGGGACGAGTTTCCTTTAAGGGGGGAAGGCTGTAACACCCCAGTGTTACCTAGGGTTCTTCTCAGTGCTAACTCAAGAACCATTATCTCATGTTAATCAAATTGAGCAAAAGACACCAAAAACTATGGAACACAAATTCAACTAAGACTTTTTGTCTTAAGAATCATGCCTTAATCATATCATGCACTCAAAGGGGGGAAGATGTCTAAACCCTAGAATAACCTTAAGTGGGCCATTTAAGTAAAAAAGAAGAAATTGGTAAAAAGACCATGAAAAACATGGAATCATGGCTGAGGCCAATTATAAAATTTGAAGTACACTAATTAGGCTACATTATCTATTAGAAAAGTTTGGTCAAAATAATTAATTAAAATCCCCAAAAAGGCCATCCAAGTGGAGCTCTCTAGGGAAATCTGAAAATTCAGATTTCTGAATTTCAGCCCTCACCTAGAACTTGAGCACATTCACCTTGATCCCTAGCTCAAATCCTTAAGCACCCATTGACAAAGTTGTGCTAAATTAACCCCTCTGCAACGTGTGTGAAGATTGCATCAAGATTCGTGCCATGGACACGTCAAATCTGGGATTCTATCTCGGGTTTTAGCCGTGAGACAAACCAAACTTCATAACTCCATATCTTTGGCTCCAGTCAACAAAACCCATAAGCCTCCACACATAAACGACAAAGGAATGTCAGGTGAAGAGATCTCTCAACGGGATCATGGCCATAATCGTGAAGATTTAGAGCCAATCTGCGCTTGAACTTGACCACTCTCTACTCAGCCTCATGCTCGACGCCGTGCCCAGGCGCCAAAGCGCACACTGGCGCTCGCCCACGCACACCCTGAGCGCATATCAGAGCCACCCCTCGGTCGTGCTCGCCCGCACCCTAAAAGACCACCCCAGGATGCACCACACCTCACTCCTCGCATACCCCCGCTGACTTTTAGACCCCGTCCTTAGCTCCGACGAGCTCCGCACCGCCCGCCCGAGCCACCCGAGCACCGGCCACCGTAGCTAGCCTTTTCCAGAGACCCCTAGCCTCACCCGAGCCTCTGGACAGCGTCCCCAAGAAGCCGTGAAGCTTCTCCAAGCAAGGATTGAGGTCATGCCTCACCGAAACAGCGAGATCACCGTCGCCAGACTTCGGCCACCCGCCACCGCACGTAGACCGAGCTATCAGGTGAACCATTCTTCAATTCCTCGCGCCCATGCCTTCCCTGACACCTAGTGAAGCTCACTGTCTGGTTTAATTGAACTCTACCGCCCTGGATATCCCGGATTCCTCGCCACCGATGGGCTCCCCCGCCTGCACACATGGACCGACCTACTCCGACCATCCCCTGCAACGATCCGCACATCGACGTGACCATCACGACCTCCCCTATGTCCTCGACCACCTCACCGGAGCAATCTCACCGCCGGTAAGCCCCTCCGCCCTTTCCTCCACCGTGGGCACTGTTTAATTAGGGGAAGGACCTTGGGTTAGGTTTAGTAAAACCCCAGGGGGTTTTCTGAATTGTTAGTGGCACATGTGAATAGTGACCCGAGGGCAAGTCTGTAAGGAAATTAGAAAACACTCGCTAGGGACCCCGATGCAAAGTCAATTTCCATTTAACCATTTCTGGTTATCCCTTTTTAATGAACAGAGAACTTAGAAAATTCATAACTTGAGAAATACTTATCCAAAATTAGTCAAACCAATTTTGCGTGATTCAAAATAATATGAACTATCAGGCAAAAATAGTAAACCCCATGTTTTCAGTTTTAATTTTAAGAGTTTTGAATTAAATAAGGAAGCTTCCCAAACCTTATAAATACAAAAAAATAGAAATGCTTTTGTGCTAGGCTTAAGAAAAAAATTGTGGGGATGCATACCCAACATATGTGCTGTTTAAAAATAATAGACATCCCAACTCCTCACAATAAGTGAGTTAAACAATTCAAATTTGGATTTGACCCATGTTCTAATTAAGTCATAAGAAAGCCTAAAATTGTGCAACAGTAGGCAAATAACATTTTACCCAACTATTGATGAAGTAGACCACCAGAGAAAAATATGAAACCTATTTAAAAGTGTAAGGTAAAACACATTACCCGTACCCCATGAAAATGGCCATATAATCCAAGAATGTCTACCCCTTGTTCCCTTAAGCAAAAAATTGCCAAATTCTAGAATGATTGCTCTTACGCAAAGAAGAAGATAGGAAAAATTAGAAATCTGTTGTTTGACATTTTCAAGTATAGTGGTAGTAGAAAGCACCCCTATGGCCAAGAACTTTAGAAAATCACAGTAAAATAACCAATAAGTCTTAGTGGCTAAATTTTGGTACAAAGTCACGTTATTACACCAAAATGCCAGCAAAAATAAGCTTTAAGGAATAATCCACTGTTAGAGTAGAGTTGTAGTTCAAAGCACCCCCTCTGCCCTACAACTTGATAATTTTGTACAGAGAGAACCCCTAATATTTTAATCCTCAATTTTTGAGACAGATAAGAAGCTACTATAAGTTTTATAGAATTTTTGAAAATTTATTAAACTAGATTGTAGTTCAAGCCCACCTTAAAAGCATAAAAGAAAAGAAGAAGAGATAAATTGGGAAGAATAATGAATCTCACCCCAATGGATTCAGCTAGGAATCATAACAAACTTTCACCAAGAAACTAGAAGGAAAATCAGTGGAACATTAAAATAATCTGACCATTTAACTTAACCAAACATGATCCTAAAATGGCTAAGTATACCACTAGAATTCTCGTAGTAAGATTTAACCTTACTTGTCAATATTAATCATTTCTATTACTACCACATTGCATATCATGGCATACATATATCTCACTCATTGCATTCATTAGACTGCAACCTCGCTAACGGAGAGTACGTGCTCATTCCCGAGCAAGGAGCTGTCCACGAGGAAGACCAGGAGCCAGCTCCCGAGCCTGCCATAGAGGATCTCCCCGCAGCCCCAGCTTTTGAAGGCAGGCCCCAGTTTTATGCATAACCAATTTATATATATGCTACTTTGCTACACTTAATGTTTGTAGGCTTGTAATGTGCACTTAAGTGTAGGAGTTGCTTGAAACCCTTAGTTGCATGAACCCAGGATTCCTTGTTGAGATGGATACTAGTATGCTAGGTCGAGTAGCTAGTTTGCTAATCAGGATCTCGATAGAAGTCGAGTGATTTTTCTAGCACTTGCGCGAGGTCAGGCATTGATTGTATTCATCTTGATAACGGGATCTATGATGGTCTATGGACTTGGATCCAGGGTGGATGCCATGTCCATGAGACAGAAATGGAATTAAGGATTAATGTGCGGATACCTGAGTCAAGTATTTGAATTTACTAAACACAAGTCGGGAAATATGGTAACCGATAAGCCTAGTACCTGATTGAACCTGCCCATAGACTTTACCCCTCACTGGACCTGAGACGGGTTCTTCCATGCTAGCTATGGTGGGTACAAGTGTGGCCGTTATACGGCGGCAGCCGGGGACAATTGGAGCATTGTATGCCAAGGCCATGAGCCTTGTTTTGTTGCCAGGGAATCGATGGGGACGGATGATATGTGTGGGGACAGGGTGCCCCTACATGTCGTGTGTTTAGGTTTACCTTGCAAGGTTGTAAAACTCGATTCGAATCGTCTACTTCTCGCAGCCAATGAAACTGCTTGACCCCTTGTACTGCATTGAGTAAGAAGTGAAATGAGGGTTTTACATGAGATAACATGTTGATTATACTAAATGATTGTTACCATGAATGCTTAGAAAAGAGCAAACCTAGCTAAATTAATTATGCTAGAACTGGAAAAGCTAAAATTGGTTTTAGACTCATCTAGTGCTTTTGGCAAACCAAACCCCTCAGCCAAACAACTGCATGGTCTAGAGGTAGAGGAGTAGACTCCTCACGCCAGGTAAGTCTAGCTGAGTATTAGTATACTCAGCCTTGCTTATGGCATAATTTTTGCAGGTACGCTAGAAGACATGGTTGATGGTGTGACTTGGTCTTCTACCCTACCACCGGGTTGGACGGTCGAGTGGGATGTTGCTCTAGCAGGAGAGGAGCAGGAGGAGTAGTGGGCTTGGCCTTGCCCTATTCCTCAGCAATCGACGTTGTCGACTATCCGCTACATTTTAATTTATGAACTTGTTTCAGTTTTCTTAAAAACTCCAATTTATGTAATAAGCCCAGTACTTTAATTTGTGGTATTATGCTTTATTGTATTTTCTCTGTGACTCACCTTCGAGTGAGCTAGTGGTATTAGATCCTAGGAAGTGGCTTTATCAGACTAGATCTGAGAGATTGATGGGTTATTCCAATTTAAGTGTGTCTCTGCCTCTAAGGCATGACTTGGACACTTAAGCTGGAATAATTCGGGCTGTTCCGCCACACCAAATGTCGGCCACAAGTGTCTCATGGCTATGGACGGTAAAAAGAAGAAGGTACATTCTAGAGCCACTCCCAAATATACAACATCTAGTGATGAGAGTAGCTATAGCGATAATGAAGATAATTTAATGTCTCTTTTTGCCAACCTTAGCATGGACCAAAAGAAAAAATTAAATGAGTTAATCGAAGCCATTAATGAGAAGGATGAACTATTGGAAAGCCAAGAGGACTTCCTCAATAAAGAAAACAAAAAAATTGTTAAACTGAAAAATGCTTATGCTCAGAAAGTAGAAAAATGTGAAAACTTAACTAAGGAGCTTAGCATTTGTCATGATTCAATTTCTAGTCTTAGAAATGAAAATGCTAGTTTAGTTTCTAAGGTTAAAGAATTGAATGTTTGCAATGATTCTATTTCCTGTCTTAGAGATGAGAATGTTAGATTAAATGCTAAGATAGAAGAATTAAATGCTTGCAAACCATCTACATCTACTGTTGAGCATGTTTCTATTTGTACTAGATGTAGATATGTTAATGTAGAAGCTATGGAGGATCACCTTGCCATAATTAATCAACAACATGATCACATAGCAAAATTAACTGCTAAAATTGTCGAGCATGAGCTTGAAAATGAAAAAATTTTAAATTTGCTCGTAGCATGCTTTATAATGGAAGACGCTCTGGCATTAAGGATGGCATTGGTTTCCAACAGGAGAGCAATGTCAAGCTTAATGCCCCTAAAAAATTTTCTAACTTTGTAAAGGTCAAGGCTCCCATGGTTCAGGATAGTGAGGGTTACATTTTATATCCTGCAAACTATCCCGAACATAAGATTACAAAGATTCATGCTAGGAAACCTCATAATGTTTCTCACCATGCATTTATGTACAAAAATGTGGCTTCTAGCTCTAGGCATACCACACATGTTAAAATGCCTAGAAAGAAAATTCCTGCTGCGTGCATCAAATGAACATAATGTCTCTTTTAAGACTTTTGATGCATCATGTGTATTAACTAACAAATCAGGCAAAATAGTTGCCAAATATGTTGGGGGCAAACACAAGAGTCCAAAGACTTGTGTTTGGGTACCCAAGGTGCTTGTTTCTAACGTCAAAGGACCCAAAACTATTTGGGTACCTAAGAACAAGGACTAAAATTGTTTTGTAGGTTTATGCATCCAGTGGTTCAAGTTGGATAATCGATAGCGGGTGCACAAACCACATGACAGGGGAGAAGAGAATGTTCTTCTCCTATGAGAAAAATGAAGATCCACAACGAGCTATCACATTCGGGGATGGAAATCAAGGTTTGGTCAAAGGTTTGGGTAAAATTGCTATATCCCCTAACCATTCTATTTCCAATGTTTTTCTTGTAGACTCTTTAGATTACAATTTGCTTTCTATTTTTCAATTGTGTAAAATGAGCTACAACTGTCTATTCACTGATATAGGTGTTACTGTCTTTAGAAGTGATGATTCAATAACATTTAAGGGAGTGTTAGATGGTCAGCTATATTTAGTGGATTTTAATGATAATCAAGCTGAACTAGACACTTGCTTAATTGCTAAGACTAACATGGGTTGGCTCTGGCATCGCCGACTTGCCCATGTTGGGATGAAGAATCTTCATAAACTTCTAAAGGGAGAGCACATTTTAGGACTAACAAATGTTCATTTTGAGAAAGACAGGGTTTGTAGCGCATGCCAAGCAGGAAAGCAAGTTGGAGTCCACAATCCACATAAGAACATAATGACGACTGATAGGCCGCTCGAGCTACTCCACATGGATTTATTCGGCCCGATCACTTACATAAGCATCAACGGGAGTAAGTACTGTCTAGTTATTGTGGATGATTATTCTCGCTTCACTTGGGTGTTCTTTTTGCAGGAAAAATCACAAACCCAAGATACATTAAAGGGATTCTTGAGATGGGCTCAAAATAAGTCCAGATTAAGGATCAAAAAGATAAGAAGCGATAATGGGATGGAGTTCATGAACTCTCAAATTGAAGGATTTCTTGTGGAGGAGGGCATCAAGTGTAACACCCCTAGTGTTACTGGCACTAAAACTTGAGAATATCATCATGTGCATTGACATTTCATGTTGTTTGTTATACCTAGAAAGCATTCACTAGGTAAAATTTTCAAACAAGTTGTGGTGATAAGACTTGAGGTGTGCTTAACCCTAGGGTAGGGTACTTAACCCTGGATTAGGGCTTATGGATGAAAGTGAAGCCCAAATTGGTAAAAATCTCAAAAGCCATTAGGAATGTTCACAAGATATCAAAGTTGATGAAGTTTAGTGGCACAAAAACCCTAAAGTACTTAAAACCCTAATAAAACCCTAAAAAGAACCTTAGAAAAACCCTAATTGGAACCCTAGGGGTAAATGTAAATTCTAGGCACTTTTGGACCAAAGTGCAAATATCAAAGTAATAAAACATCACAAACCAAGTAACTTTTACATTGGAGAATTTCAAGTGGAGTGATGAAGTTTGGACTTATTTGCAAAAGATCCAAGAAATCCTAGGTGACTAAGTTCTGAAATTCAGTATAATGGGGTCAACTTTGGAGCCCTGTATCTTCAAATTCATAAGGATTTTGCCTAGGTCAATATAGCAAACGTGTAGAGCTATGTTAGGGGTACAAGTTTTATTAAGTGACTAAGCATTGGTATTGTACATAAATAGGAGATAAAAGGACTTAAAGTTGTGTTGCCAGTCAGCCCTTGAACTGAAACATGGCCATCAGTGAAACTGGAAGAACTTAGAGATCAAATTGTGAGGGATTGGGTGGATAGCTGAGTATGATCTTTATAACAAATTTGTAGCTGGTTCTTTGGACGATAATATTGATGCAGACAAGTGACCGAGTTGTTACATGGAAAATTGAGAAAGAAGCTCTCCAAATCACGCTGTCAGAATGTCTGATGAAGTTCGCCATGGTACAGTAACCATAAAGATCTCTGGTGCCGTGAGCTCGACGCCGGTGATCTGCCGCCGCAATTTGCGCCCGACTAGGAGATTCGTGCCATGGGAAGAGTAGATAACGTCGAGGCAGGGTGAAAATATCCAGTGTGGGGTGAATCTGGTCGCTGGCCGGACCGGCCGTCATGTCCCGCCGCGGTCGATCGTGCTGGCATCACCGGAGTTCATCGTTATCCGACTAGGCTATGTGCCTCAAAGCCTTACCACGTCGCAGTAGACCGCCTTAGGTAGCTTGTTCATCACCTGAGTCACTGCTCCGGTAAAAGCCACGATAGCGCCTACGCAAGTGACTTCCCCTCTCTCCGGCCGCCAGCGCGCCATCTCAAAATTAGCCACCACCGCTCTCGGACACTATAAATTTGGGGTGCCGCTAGCTCAGCTAGGTTGTCACGAAGCCAGTGCACCTGCTCGTGCCTCAGATCATCCACCACCGAGCTCTAATTTGGAATTTCCCCCAATTCCACTCTTCGCTCGCCGTAAGCCATCACGTCGTGGACCGTCGTCCCTAGGTCTATTCATACCCTCCTTCTCTTCTTTCAGGACCCTTGTGTGCTATGGATGCTTATCGGCCCAGTCAATTGAACTAGACCCGGTTAGATCACTGGGAACACCTTGGGTTATCCTCGGCTGGCGCCATCATTGTGGGCAGAAAGAATTTGAGCTAGAATTTTGCAATTGATTGAGGGATTAAGGTCGTTATGGGTAGAATTAGGCGTAAAACCGAAATCGGGCACAAATCATTAGGTATTGTGGCCGGTACAAGCTCACCGAAGCCGCTGCTCCGCCATCCGTGGTTAAGGATCTGACCTTGCGAAGAAATAGAAAGGGAGGGGCCTCGGTGCAAATGTCAGAGACATATGTGAATAGTGAGCAGGGTTCTTTTCTAGTTATTTAAATGATCAAGGTCCTATGCGCAAAGTGAACATCGCGGGCACGCGCGCAGGCGCGTTTCCCAGTTCTTGGGCCGGCTCGGGCTGATTTGAGCCTACTACTATTCATTCTTTCTCTTTTTCTTTTTTTACCAGACTTGGGAAATTCATAGAAAATTATAGAAAAATGGTAAAAATATGAGACCAATTTTACTGGACTCCTAAATTCCAATAGTATTTAATAAAAATAGTTCCAAGATTTTAAGTCCTAACCAGGAATTATTTAGCAATTATAGGTGCTTAAACCTAGACTTTTGGAATTTTAGAAATTATTTGATAACTCCAAAAATCATAAAAAAAATTTAGGTAAGCCTAATATGGTACTTAGAATCCATGGGTGAAGTTTGGCATGTTTTGGACATTGTTTGGTCCCCAAACCCAAAACCCTAGCCTTCTAGATAATATCTGCCTTATGCTAATGAAGTACTGACTCGAAAAACCCTAGTGTCCCTAGTGTATCGTGAAGGAAAGTTGTATTCAAGATACAACTTGATGTATCTCTATTATAATTGCATATTCATAGCATCACATGAGAATTCATGGTTATATATGGTTATGTATAGAAAACAAAGAAGAGGTAAGTGTTGAAGAAGAAGAGACTGCACCACCCACTAAGACTCCACCTGTCGGGAATTGTTTTTATCTCGATATCTGTGGAACAGATCCCGAATCCCCTACAACACAAGGCAAGCCCCGGTGCATTTACCTTTCCTTGTGATTTTAAACTCTTTATCGCTTGAATGATGCATTAGGTGACAGGAGTTGGGTGTTAAGCCAATTGCTGCATTTCCTTCCTTGAAACTGTTTACCATTCCTTGATTACCTGTTTTATTAAAAGGTTTTTTGATGCTTAGTCTTGCTTTAGAAAACAAAAAGGTTTTATTTTAAACAAAAGATGATGCTTCAGATGGAATGGGATGTTTTCAAAAACAAAACTTGATGGTGGATCCATCATGGCCATGATGGGTTCAACATCGGACAAGATGTACCTCTGTGAGGTACCAAACTTTGGGATTGAAAGTGATAAAGACGAGACCGAACGGGTGACTTGCACAAGAAGGAAGTCTCGGTGTAGTGTCTCCGTCTGAGTCGATTAAGGACCGTGTCGATGTAGGCTTGATGATTGAGGACCTTTGAACTGGTCACATGCCTCATCATGGGTAAGCTTTGCCTCGAGCAGACTAATACCAGAAAGACCAACACACAATGGGAGTGGAGAGATGGTGAGAGTACCATGTACCCTCCATGGCAATAGGCTGGACGGTGGTGTATCTGTGCTCTTGGTTAGCGTGAACCCGGTCTTGTCTTAAGAAACCCGGTGGCGAGTTGACATATGCAAGGGTTAAATGCTACATATGTCGTGTGATTGGAGATCCCTAGATGGGTATTAATCGATTCGGATCGCCATTACTTCTTGGATATGAAGACTTTGTCACTACCCTACACGTAGTAATCCAGTAAAGTAAAAGGGTGATAAAAGACGGCTAGTGTAGGTCAAGTGCTTGAACTAGGGTAGAAAGAACTCTAGCTATAGGTAATGATTTAACCTGCTAATAAAATTGGATTTTTAAGGATCCACTATTAGTAAGCATTTCTGCAAACATAGTCTTTGATTCTTGAATAGCCTTACCTTGACTCCCTCAAGCTAGCATATCCTTGAGAGTCTTTTTCTTTTGTCGGGTTAGACTTGCGAAAGTACACTCCGTACTCAGGGTTTTTGAACCCATGTTGTTGTAGGTGAGGAAACAGCATAGTTCTGTTGTTTCTGTTCAAAGGTGGTACCCAAGGAAGAGTCCCAGCAGTGAAGTCACAGGAGGATGTTGGCCTCCCACTTTGAAAACAATATATGCTTTTGTGCGGGAGTGAGTTTTGCCTCCCGGGTCTGTAATAATAATACTTTATGCACTCATAATACCCTAGTACTGTAATAATAATACTCTCCCTCTATATTTTATGAATGTAAATTAAGTTATTGTAAATCGCTTCCACTTATTCTTTCCTCCGATGTGATGTAATATCTGTGTGATGGGTGAAGTGCTCTTGGGCGTAATGATGAGGATACAGTTACCGAACTTGTCGAGTGATTATGTGCATCTAAAGGGTTGTCCGAGGTCCTTAGGACAAGGACAACTGTAGGTGGGCCTGATACCTTGGGAGGTTCCGTCACATCAAGCATGAATTCTATTCTCCCTACACACCTCAACAAAATGGTGTAGTGGAGAGGAAGAATAGAACTCTACTGGATATGGCGAGAACCATGCTTGATGAGTACAAGGCTCTAGACTGGTTCTGGGCAGAGGTGATTAACACCGCCTGCTACTCCATCAACCGGTTATATCTTCACCGAATCCTCAAGAAGACATCATATGAACTCCTCACTGGTAAAAAGCCCAATGTTTCATATTTTAGAGTCTTTGGGAGTAAATGCTTTATTCTTATTAAAAGAGGTAGAAAATCTAAATTTGCTCCTAAGGCTGTAGAAGGCTTTTTACTTGGTTATGACTCAAACACAAGGGCATATAGAGTCTTCAACAAATCCACTGGATTGGTTGAGGTTTCTTGTGACATTGTGTTTGATGAAACTAATGGCTCCCAAGTGGAGCAAGTTGATCTTGATGAATTAGATGATAAAGAGGCTCCATGTGACGCGCTAAGGAACATGTCCATTGAGGATGTGTGTCCTAAGGAATCCGAAGAGCCTCCACAAGCACAAGAGCAACCGTCATCTTCCATACAAGCATCTCCACCAACTCAAGATGAGGATTAGGCTCAAGATGATGAAGATCAAGTGGATCAGCCACCTCAAGAGGAGGACAACGATCAAGGGGGAGATAAAGATAATAAAGACAAGGAAGATGATCAAGAAATTAGGGATCAAAGACCGCCCCACCCAAGAGTCCACCAAGAAATTCAACGAGATCACCCCGTTAACTCCATTCTAGGTGACATTCATAAGGGGGTAACCACTAGATCTCGAGTTGCTCATTTCTGTGAACATTACTCTTTTGTGTCCTCTATTGAGCCATACATGGTGGAGGATGCACTAAGAGATCCGGATTGGGTAGTGGCTATGCAAGAGGAGCTCAACAACTTCAAGAGGAATGAGGTATGGCATTTAGTTTCACGTCCTAATCAAAATGTTGTAGGTACCAAGTGAGTATTCCGCAACAAGCAAGATGAGCAAGGTGTGGTGACAAGGAACAAAGCCCGACTTGTGGCCAAAGGTTATTCACAAGTCGAAGGTTTGGACTTTGACAAAACTTATGCACCCGTAGCTAGGCTTGAGTCAATTCGTATAATACTTGCCTATGCTACTCACCATGGCTTCAAGCTTTATCAAATGGACATGAAAAGTGCCTTCCTCAGTGGACCAATCAAGGAAGAGGTCTATGTTGAGCAACCTCCTGGCTTTGAAGATAGTGAGTATCCTAACCATGTATATAAACTCTCAAAGGCGTTTTATGGGCTCAAGCAAGCCCCAAGAGCATGGTATGAATGCCTGCGAGATTTTCTTATCACTAATGGCTTCAAAGTCGGTAAAGCCGATCCTACTCTCTTTACTAAAACTATTGCAAAAGACTTGTTTGTATGCCAAATTTATGTTGATGATATTATATTTGGGTCTACTAACAAGTCAACTTGTGAAGAGTTTAGTAGGATCATGATACAGAAATTCGAGATGTCAATGATGGGGGAGTTGAAGTATTTCCTAGGATTTCAATCAAGCAACTCCAAGATGGCACCTTCATCAGCCAAACAAAGTACATTCAAGACATACTTAAAAAGTTTGGAATGAAGGATGGCAAACCCATCAAGACACCCATGGGAACCAATGGGCATCTCGACCTCGACATGGGAGGTAAATCCGTAGATCAAAAGGTATACTGGTCGATGATAGGATCTTTACTCTACTTATGTGCATCTCGACCGGACATTATGCTTTCAGTATGCATGTGTGCAAGGTTCTAGGCAAATCCTAAGGAAGTTCACCTTAGGGCCGTGAAAAGAATCATGAGATATTTAGTTTATACTCCTAAGTTTGGGCTTTGGTACCCCAAGGGATCCACTTTTGACTTAATAGGATATTCCGATGCCGATTGGGCAGGGTGTAAAATTGATAGGAAGAGCACATCAGGGACTTGTCAGTTTTTGAAAAGATCCCTGGTGTCATGGGCTTCAAAGAAACAAAACTCCGTAGCTCATTCCACCACCAAAGCCAAGTACATTGTCGCAGGCCATTGTTGCACGCAATTACTTTGGATGAGGCAAACCCTGAGGGACTATGGCTACAAATTGAGCAAAGTCCCTCTCCTATGTGATAATGAGAGTGCAATCCGCATGGCGGATAATCCCGTTGAACACAGCTGCACTAAGCACATAGACATCTGGTATCACTTTCTGAGAGATCACCAGCAAAAGGGGGATATCGAAATTTCTTATGTTAACACTCAAAACCAATTAGCAGATATCTTTACCAAGCCACTAGATGAGAAAACCTTTAGCAAACTTAGGAATGAGCTAAATATGCTTTATTCTCAGAATTTTGATTGAAACATTGCATACATAGCTCATTTATATACCCTTGATCATATCTCTTTCATTTGGTGCAAATGTATATTTCTTATTCTTCTTGTGCCAAGACTACGACTAATGCGGTTTCAAGTGTATTTCTATACTAAGTCATATATTGAAAGGGAAATGGAGTATTCGGCAAAGACAAGGCTTCCACTCCAACTCTGACGGTATCATTTACCCTTTGTCGTTACTCATGTCACTCTCAATTGGTATAATCTTTCACTCATATTTCTTTTACCAATAGGGGAGAAAGTACTAACGGGCTTTCAAAGTCTCTGTTTTTGGCGATTAATGCCAAAGGGAGAGAAAGCATTAATCCCAAAGCAAAAGGACCGCACCACCACCATTTCAAAAATTTTCCAAATCAAGATTTATTTGGTATTTTTCAATTGGTATCTATTTCAATTGATGTATTCTCAAATTAGTATTTGGTATCAATTGGTATCCCTGTTTCACTTGATTTACGAAAGTAAAATTTCAAATTGATATCTATCTCAAAACCCTCTTGAAAGCTAAGAGGAGAATTTCATCCAAGGGAGTTTTTATTTAGTCAAAGGAAAAGCATTTGAAACAGGGGGAGAAATTTCAAATCTTAAAAATGCTTCTTGCAATCATATTCCTATACCTTTGACCATTTGCAAAAAGACTTTGAAAAGATTTTCCAAAAGATTTGCAAAAACAAAACAATGGTGCAAAAGTGGTCCAAAATGTTAAATAAAAGAAAAGCAATTCATTCATACTTAGTGCGATATTCAATTGGTTTAATTCCAAGCAACCTATACACATTTCAAATGCAAACTAGTTACAATTCTGCACTCTATAGTTGCTTTGGTTTGTGTTGGCATCAATCACCAAAAATGGGGAGATTGAAAGGGAAATAGGGTTAACCTTATCCTATAATTAATATTGGTGGTTGATGACCAACGCAAACACGTGGACTAACTAGTTTGTTCTAGAATTCAACTATTACAGGTGCATAAGGTTCAACATAAACCAAGAAAAGAATCAAGTTAGGGACTCAATTTTAAACGGAGCAAAGAACTTGAATGTGCTGAGAATTGGCGCACCGGACAGTGTCCGGTGCACCATGACCGTATAGATGTCAACCAGCCACTCTCGGGAATTCCATGGCGCGCTCCGGTATAATTCACCGGACTGTCCGGTGTACCACCGGACTGTCCGGTGAGCCAGCGGGCAACGGCTATCCAACGCCAACGGTCCACTCTGTAAAGTGCTACAGTGGGCTACAGTGCCGCAGCAGAAGTCAGAACAGCGAAGTCAGAGGGCACCGGACTGTCCGGTGCCACAAAGACAAAGCTCCAACGGTTGACCGAGCTCTAAACCCTAACGGTTGGGTGACGTGGCAGCGCACCGGATAAGGAACATTGCCTGTCCGGTGGCGCACCGGACTGTCCGGTGCGCCCATTGCCAGCAGCCTCCCCAACGGCCACCAAAGTGGTTGGGGGCTATAAATACCCCCCAACCACCACAACCTTTGGCATCCAAGTTTTTCAGAGATCACATTCAATACAAGAGCTAATGCATTCACTCCAAGACACGTTTCCAAAGATCAAACCCTCTCCAAGCCTAGAATTCAACTCAAACATTTAGTGACTTGTGAGAGAGTGTGTTCGTGTTCTTTTGCGCTCTTGTTTCTTGGATTGCCTTTCTTCCTTTCTCATTCTTGTTCCCATGTGACTTGTAATCAAAGCAAGAGACACCTAAGTGTGTGGTGGTCCTTGCGGGGTCTTAGTGACCCGAATGATTAAGGAGAAGGCTCACTCGGTCTAAGTGACCGTTTGAGAGAGGGAAAGGGTTGAAATAGACCCGGTCTTTGTGACCTCCTCAATGGGGACTAGGTTCTTTGGAACCGAACCTCGGTAAAACAAATCACCGTGTTCACTCGCCTTTATTCTTGTTTGATTTGTTTTCCCCTCTCTTTGGAATTGAATTTAATTCTAACGCTAACCCCCAACCTTAGTGCTTGCATAAGTTTATAATTTTCTGATTTTGCCTATTCACCCCCCTCTAGGTGACTTTCAGATTTCCATTCCAGAATATCCTTACCCTTGCTGGGATCAACCGCAATCCCTTTAGCAGATAAAACATGTCCTAAAAATTGGATTTCCTCCAACCAAAACGCGCACTTGCTGAATTTAGCATAAAGTTGATGTTCTCTCAAGCGCGTTAAAACAATCTGCAAATGTTCTGCGTGCTCCGCCTTATTCTTGGAATAAATCAAAATGTTATCAATAAAGACCACCATAAACTTATCTAATTTGGGCAAGAATATCGAATTCATTAAGTATGTGAAATGGGCTAGAGCATTTTTCAATCCAAAGGACATAACCAAATACTCAAATAACCCATACCGAGTAGTGAAAGCTGTCTTGGGTATATCCTTGGGTCGAATTCTAATCTGATGATAGCTTGATCTGAGATCAATTTTAGAAAATGCCCGGGCTCCAGTGAGTTGATCGAATAAAAGATCGATCCAGGGAAGGGGATACTTGTTTTTAATTATCACTTCATTAAGGGGTCTGTAGTCCACACACATTTGTAGGGTTTGATCCTTCTTCTTGACAAAGGTGGCTGGACATCCCCATGGTGATGAACTTAGTCCGATAAATCCTTTTTCCAATAACTCTTGTAATTGCATCTTGAGTTCTGCCAACTCATTAGGAGGCAAACGGTATGATCTTCTAGAAATGGGAGCTGTACCGGGTTTCAATTCAACACAAACTCCACATCCCTCTCCGGAGGTAATCCGGGCAAATCTTTAGGGAATACATCCGGGAACTCACACACAACCGAGATGTCTTGTATCTCTTGCACTACAGCTTCAAAAACTTGTCAAGATACTTCAACGGGGACAGATACATGGATGGACAATTTGACTTCTTGTCCATGACTTAGCTGAATAGTCCTTTGATCAGCATTGATAATAGCCTTATTCTGGGCTAACTAGTTCATACCCAGAATCACATCTACTTCTTGCCCCTTTATAACTATCATGTTGGTAGGGAATTCATATCCAGCTAAACTCACGGGTACGTAGAAGACTACTTCCGTAGTAAAAACTTGACCCCCAGGTGATTGGATAACAAAACCCTCCTTTGATTCAACAGTAGGTATGCAATGCTTCTCGATAAAAGTCTTGCTCATGAAAGTATGTGATGCACCAGAATAAAAAAGGATGACGGCGGGATGATTGGCAACAAAAAACGTACCCATCATCACAGGGTCTCCTTCCGAGGTGGTAGCCACTTGAGTGTAGTAGACTCACCCAGTTTTCCTTGTATTTTTGCCCACCTGAGTGCTAGCCACATTTCCCATGCCTTGAGATGTGCTCCCAGAAGTCTGTTGGAAATTGGATTCATTTTGTTTTGGATAGAGACAGTCCTTGATGAAGTGTCTAGACATCCCACAGTTGAAGCAGCCGCTAGATGAACTGGGTAAGACAGGGAAATGAGTACTAGGGGCACTCGGCTCATTGTTTTGAGCAGGGGCAGGAGTGGGACGGATAAAAACTGGTTGCTTGAAGAGATAGGCGGGTGGACGAAGAAAAGAGCGATTTGGGTAAAAAGGTCAAATCACCAACCTCGATGCTTCTTGGATCCTTGAGAGGATCCTTCACCCCTTCATGCCCATATCTCTTTGTCTTTCCCTGCCCCAAAGTCTTGGCTTCCACCAAAAGCGCTGTGCTCACGGCCCTACTGTAAGTAAGGTCCTAGCAAATGGCCATCTTTCGTTGTAGTCGATCATTTATACCTCTCATAAAGAAATTCTTCTTTTTCAGATCCGTGTCCACTTGCTCTATAGCATACTGGGAGAGATGATTGAATTTGGCAAGGTATTGCATCACCGAGTGTCCTCCTTGCTTTAATTGCACAAACTCTTCAAGTTTCATATGCAAACACCATCTGGAATCTAGTGTTCCCTGAATGCTTGCTTGAACTCTGCCCATGTGACAAGATGTCCTTCAGGCTGAATAGCTGTAAAGTTTGTCCACCAGGTGCTGGGGGGACCTCTCAGTTGCTGGGCAGCGAACATGGGCTTCTGGGTCTTTGTACACTGAATCAATCCAAATTTCTGCTCCATGACCCGAATCCATTCGTCCACCTCCAAAGGTTCTTCCGCTTTAACGAAAACAGGTGAACGAGTTTCTGAAAATTCTAGGTATGTGGTGTCTCTAGGGCCTTAGGGTTGACCTCTGCCTCCCTGCTGATGAATTTGATGCCTAGCCATTTCTTGAAGAAAACGAGTGTTATCAGCAGTGACATTAATCAAGGCAGCAATAGCCTCTGCAAGAGTGGGAGGTATAGGTGGCGGGTTTGGAGTTTCCTCCCCACCATGGGAAGTTCCAGTCCCATCTTGAGCACGAGTTCTGGACGGCATCTGAAGAAGAAAACATACTTGATTACATGCCATGAGTACACAACCTTTGTTACATTATTCCAAATTGGTTCTAATTATACATACTCAACTTATACAACTCACTTTTCCATATTTAGATTACATAAGGAGACAACCTACTACTATACTACTCTAGTTATTTGCATCCTTAGCTACTCACGCTCCACTGCCAGCTTCGGGAGAACGATCATCTCCAAGGTTCATGGAAAGAGGGGCTCCAAAGAGATCCAACTCCCCATAAGGTCATTCGCTAGCTGCTCCTGATGTTCCAGCTCCCATTGCTGCAACCTTCGATGGCATGTTCGGATGCAACTGGTCATACAACATGTGCACTTCCTCATGCAGAGCGTTATTGTACACTTGCAGATTTTCCAGGGCTACACTCAGCTCTTCCACCCGGGCTCGGGCATTCGCCTTGCAATCCCAGGCTATAGATCGTGAATTTCCAGCCCAGTCTATAGCCCTGTCTCACTCCACAATCTCCCGCTACAAATGGTCAACCTCTATTGATAGCTCAGCAATATGGCGGCTATCACGCGCATGCTCCCTGCTTCCGTGGCGCAGTTCCATCGTTAGTTGTTCAACTCTGACCTCCAGATCCCCTATGGGATCATTACTTCCGCTACTGCTCCCCTCATGTCAAGGAGCCAATTGGTGCTGAGGTACACCTCGAGGACTGGTCGCCTTCCGCAGGGTAGTCTTGGTACGTGCCATACATCTATAAGAGGGGAAGATTACTCACTATTGTTTAAATATGATGCATGCATGACCTACGATTATGGAATCAACCTCTCGTTGATCCATACCTCCTATGTATAACCAATTATTTGGCACTCTTTTACCCGATTTCAAAAGATAAGTTTCTACAAGAAAAGATCAAGGTAAGAATGAAAGAATATTCCAAGGTAAGTATTTATAAATCTTTTGAAGCACTAAGTAATGTCTGAAGAAATGGGCTTCGCTCCGATACCAGCTGTCATGGAACCTACCAAGGTATTAGGCCCACCTACAAATGTCCTTGTCCTGAAGACCTCAGACAGTCGTGCAGGTGTGCATAATGACTCGACAGGTCCAGTTATCTGTATCTCCATCATATAGCCCAAGAGCGCTTAACCCATTACGCAGACATTACACATCTTCAGGGTAAGGAGTAAGCGGAAGGATTACAATAACATAATTTACATTCATAAGAAATATATAGAAAGAGTGGTTATTACATATCTGGGTACTTGAGTGCGTAAACTTATTATTACATCACAGGAAGGCAAAACACCTTCCCCAAGTAAATCTTAGTTTTCATTCTCTTGCTTGGGAACCACCTTGGAACAGAAATAGCAGAACTCCGCCATTTCATCACCTACAACAACATGGGTTTGAAAACCCTGAGTACGGAGTGTACTTTCACAAGTCTTACCCGTCAAAGGAAAAAGACTCTCAAGGATATGCTGGCCTTTAGGAATCATGGTAAAGCTTATCAAGATTCAAAGACTCCTATTTGCAAAAAAGCTTACTATGAGTGGATCCTTAAAAATTCATTTTATTTATCAGGTTAAGTAGTTACCTGCATCTAGATTTCTTTCTATTCTAGATCAAGCACTTGGCCTATACTGGCCATCTTTTATCATCCCTTCAGTTCACTTGTTGCTACGTGTGATCAAGTCTTCATGTCCGAGAAGTAATGGCGATCCGAATTGATTAATACCCAGCTAGGGATCTACAACCACACGACATATGTAGCACTTAACCCTTGCATATGTCAACTCGCACCTGGGTTTCTCAAGACTAGAATTGGTTCACGCCAACCGAGAGCATAGATACTCCACCGTCCAGCCTCTTGCCACGGAGGGTACACGCTACTCTCGCCATCTCCGCACTCCCATTGTGTGGTAGCCTTTCTGGTATTGGTCCGACTGAGGCAAAGCTTACCATGACGAGGCATATGGCCAGTTAAAAGGTCCTTGATCAGCAGGCCTACATCGGCTCGATCCTTAAGCGACTTAGACGGAGACACTACACCGAGACTTCCTTCTCGTGCAAGTCAACCGCCTGGTATCGTCTTTATCATTTAAAACCCAAAGTTTGGTACCTGACAGAGGTACTTCTGTTAAGATGTTGAACCCATCACGGCCGTGATGGATCCACCATCATCAGTCTTTTCTTTGTAAAAATCCCCATTCAATGTGAAGCATCATCTTTTCCAAAACAAAACATTTTGTTTTCTATAGCAAGACTAAGCATCAGAAAACCTGTTTAAATAAAACAGGTAACAAGGAATGGTAACAAATTTCCAAGGAAGGAAATGCATCAATTATTTATCACACAATTCCTATCACCTAATGCATCATATAAGGTGATAAAGATTTTAAAACAAGGAAAATGGATAATGCACCGGGGCTTGCCTTGTGTTGCAGGAGGTTCAGGTTCCACTTTGTAGATGTCGAAGTAAAAGTTGTTCTCCGCTGGAGGATTCTCAGTCTGGGAGACAACCTCTTCTTCTACTACGGTTTCTTCCTCGTTTTCTATACATGATAATACATGTACATGAATGCTTATGCTATGTCATGAATATGCAGTTACATAATAGAAATATAATAAGTTGCATCTTGAATACAACTTTCCATCATGGTACAAACTAATCACTAAGGTTTCTGATTAGGTATTCCTTTAGGATTCGTATTAAGTAATTAACCCTATGAGGCTAGCTATTGGGTTTTTGATCAAACAGTGTCCAAATCATTTCAAACTTCACTCAGGGGCTCTAATCATCATATTAAGCCTACTTAAAAAGTTTTATGATTTTTGGAATTACTAAACTATTTCTAAAATTCTATGAAGCTCTGCTTAAGTACCTTTAAATACTATATATTTTATGGTTTGAAATAAAAATCTTGGAATTATTTTTATTAAATACTACCTGATTTTAGGACTCTAATAAAATTAGTCCCATGATTTTATCAATTTTATACTATTTTTAATGGATTTCACAAACTACCAGTAAAAAGTAAAGAACAAAAATACGAATAGGACCAGGTCGAATTCGGCCTGAGTTGGCCCATCTTGCCGAGAAGCCGGCCCCTACAGCCGAAGCCCATGCCAGCGTGCTCACAATTTACAGTGAGGCCCTTGGCGATTCAAACATTTAAAAAAGAACTCTAATCCATATGCACATGTCTCAGTAACATATTACTGAAAGGTCCCAGCTTCTTTCCTTCATCGCAACATCGGGACCCCGGTAAAACACTAGTCGAACACCTGGCTGAGACTACTAGAACTCACTGCCGGTGACCATTTCCCGGGGTAGAGAGCACATGAGCTCCATCCCAGACTCAAACCGGTGACTACCTCAACGAAAATTGGACCATCTTGGTCCTGGGTCCTAACTACTCATGCCAATGGTAGACACAGAGGTCCGGCGAGGCCACGACCACACGTAATACTGCAGTAGAGTTCAAGGTAAGGATTGGGTAAGCTCGAAGGACTCACGAAGAAGCAAGTCGACTCGCAAACGTGCTTGGAACTCTCTCAGGTAACAACCACGACGTTGGGATGGATCTGAGCAGTGTTCCCCGATGGTGACTCAACGTTTTAGGGATCCTGCTACGGTAGAGTTCAATCGGGTAATACACACAAGCTTGACCGTGGTTACCTCAAAGAGCGTTGGCCACGGTGACGCGAAGGTGAGCATACAGGGCGGAGTCCAACGGGATCAATGGATGTTGTTGTGAACTCAAGCGAGGATAGACGGTCACACTCGGGCTATACAACCATAAGGGACAATAGGTTTACAATGCACGGCCAATTTGGGTCGAGGAGGTGAGGGCATAGTGAATTTTAGCTTCTTCCTCGCGGCACTGACCACACCGGAAGGCACTGAGTGTATCACCATTGCTCTCGACTAGGTTTAAAGGAACAACGACATGGCTGGCTACCCGCGGTCACTAAGGTACGACACAAGTGCATGGAAACCACGTAATATGGAGGCACGGTGTGGTAGAACCCAAACGCTGGTGACACTGCGACATGGAGCACTCAAGCAAGTGTCACATGCTGGCTAGATATTTTTACCTCCTCGGCTTAATCCTCAAGGCAGTGAACCTGCCCAAAGTTATCCTTCCATGGCCATCTTTGGCTTATCTTCACTTCACTTGGACACATCTGGATTCCATAGCAGGCAAGGATATTTTCTTCAGATATTTCAGACCCTTCTGATCTTCATCATTTAACTGAACCTGCTCTGTTTAGCCCTTCTTTTCTCCCAGTTTTTGCTAAAGACAGATCAATCTCTATTAACAAAACTTGTTCACCAAACAAGGATCTTCAAAATTAATGTAGGAGTCTAGGACCCAAACTGCATAAATACCAAGATGTGGTGTGAAAAAGTCAATCATGTTCTACTGGAACCATTTCTGTTTTCTGAATTCAGTCTACAATTACTACATGAACTGTGTATCCTACTTTTGACAGAGATAGTTTGAGCACTATTATCTCCTAAGTTTGTGTGGTACCAAGCCAAGCCCCCATAAGGAAACTTGTTCACTAATAGAAGGGCTACAACTTCGTCACAAAGATCATGGTCATTCGCTCACTTGATCAAGCACCAAATAACTCCAAAGTTAAGGAAATGTCACTAATTCCCTGGTTTCAGTAAAGCTTCCAGTCTGATAGCTATACTTCGGATGTGTTGTGCACTAGGTTCCATATGGTTCTAGGGCTAGGTAACTTGATACTACTATAGTAACTCTACAACTTTGCCATAATGACTTATAGCAAATCCCCTATGGATTAAGAGATGCAAGAGCCCAAAGTTGGCTCATCAACACTATTTTTCAGGGTTCAAGAATAGATCTGCTTAAGAACTTTTACAAATTACTCCAAGTTTCACCACAAAACATGGAAATCTCCAAATATAAAAGTTGCTTAGTTTTTTTACTCTACCGCTTTGATATATACACTTTTGTCCAAAAGTGCATAGAAATTGAGATTACCCTATAAGGCACTAATTAGGGGTTTCAAGGTTTCAATTAGGGTTTTGAGTGTTCTAGGGTTCAAATGACACTTAAGCTTTCTAAGTTTAGTCTTCCTTAAACATCTCTACTAACCTTTGAGATCATACTCTAATTCTCATCTCACACATCCACATGCTTCTAATCCTTGGGAAAGTAACCTTTCCTAGGGTCAAAGACCTCTTTGATCAAGTCAAATCATCACATCACATGTTTGTTTTGAAATTTTTACCTAGTGGATGCACTCTAGGTGTAACATACATAATGAGATGCTAATGTATATGATGTCATGCCAAAGTTTTAGTTTTGGTAACACCAAGGGTGTTACACCTGATGGGACGTGCAATACGACAGGACGAGGACCGAGACTTCGGGCGCAAGTTCTGCCTCGCCTGACGCTAAACTCGATCTTGGGTGCAAGCTCTGCCTCGCCCAAACTAGGCCTCAGCTACCTGCTCCCCCGCAAATCCTGTGGAAGGCCACTCCATCGACTGTGGCACGCATCATCAAGTCTCGAGACAAGGCTCGGTCGCAACCTCGGATGGACCTCTGCCTCGCCCGAGCTCAGCTCTTCCCTCAACATATGTGACAAAGGACTTCAAAACATCACCAAAAACAGTGGGCTGATGCCTCCTGTAAGAACCATTTTCCCATAACAAGCACTATGCCAACCACTATGGTATGGGCAACCCCACGCCAGGGGCTCGTGTACGTGATTGAGACCCCGGCCTCAGCCTTGGCTCTCAGCGGAAACCAAGCGAGCACAAGTCAACGACAAAGTATAATGTCATAATGTATACAGGGTACAAAGTCATCCATTCAAAGCAGGTAGTTGGCTCCCGTCTACAAGGTAGCACTCCCTGGGCCTATAAATAGGATAGTTCACTGTCTTCTCCTTCATTCAGTATTGGCATTTGCCTCAATCACTCTCAGGGACTCGGGGTCCTCCCATCTCCCGCCGTGCTTGTAACCCCTACTGCAAGCACTTTGGTGCGAGTAATATAAGTCTCATCCCACTCTGCTGGAAGTAGGGTCCTTCGTGGCCCGAACCAGGATAATTCACTTGTGTCAACTCACATCGCCATTTGGATCCGGGGCACACGACGCTATTTCAGTAGTTGGTTAGGACCGCGAGTCCAAACACTTACAAGTAGGCTTAGGGCCCTTAATCTTGTCCATTTGGGTCTTTGGTCCTATCATTGCTAGTACAAAACAGAGACAAAAAGGTAGCAAACAAACAGTGTGAATCCTATAACTACTCTCAGAGGTGGTGGTGAAACACAAGTTATGAAAGCGTCTTACCCCGCTCTTATAAATTTCTTACCAGCACAGCAGGTGGCAAAGGTGGCAAACAGTAGCCGGTGTGATTGCCCAAAGAGCATGGGTGTGATTGCAAAGGAGTATCTATTCTGCTCGAGAGAAAAGTGCAGCTTTGGGAGGGCTCACTATATATATATATATATATATATTGTTGGGGGCTTGTTCTCAAATGCTAAGAGTTAAGAACAAGGCAACACAGAAAATGTTAAATATTAAGGTCCTTCGTCCTCCACCACATTATATCCCTTCGGGATATAAGGAATTTCGGACGAAGGTTACGAAGGACATACCTTCGTAAACATAACAGCGAGAGATGAAGCATTCATATAAATCATGAGGTATAAAATAGACATTCAAATGTTAACATAGAATCATTTCCATTTCTACTGATGTGAATGAATACAAATGACTTCAAATTACAAATGTACCTTCGGTCCTGAGGAAGGTAGGAGAGCAAGTGTGATGTGAAGGCAAATGACAGGTTCGCGTGAACAGTACAGAGGTACTGTTCATCTATTTATAGGCACAGGTCGCAGCCTGTGACAAATTACAATTATGCCCCTTACAAAAGTTTACAACATTGACTCAGACCTATATGTATAAAAAGGTCATTCTATCTCTATGTCGGTTTGAAACGCCGAAGCTTCATGAAAAGGAACCTTCGGCCATCTCTTGGAGACGACTTCAGCTGAAGCTGTTTCTTCGTGTGAGACCTTCGGCGCACCGAAGCACGACCCCAACAGTAGCCCCTTTCGCGGTGCTAGATCGTTTTTCGTAACGAGCTTGACCCGTGAAAAAAAAAACCTCTTCAGCTTCGGGAAGCCGAAGGTCCAAAAAACACCTTCCCTGAGCTCGTTGCGGAGAAACGATCCGGCTTCCGAGCGCGTGCCAGGCCCACCTTGCAGAGTTACTGTTTGACCTTTACGGTCCACTGCACAGCGAGTACAAGTGACTGCCCGCGTGGTGCAAAAATCCTGCCGCTTCGCCTTCTTACCTGCAGCACTATATAAACAAACGGGTAGGTGTGAAGTTACCACAGCATTCATTGCTATTTGCACTGTTTTGCTGCCAAAATTTTCCACCATAGCCGAAGCTTGAGTCTCAGAATCGAACGAAGGTCCATCTCGACGTCTGCTTCGTCAGAAAGAAGAGCTTCGGAGAAAAGAAAAAGGAAAAAAGTTTCTGACTTCCCCAAACTCAGAATCAAATGGCGAGAGTACGATCTACTGCCAAAGTTGTACGTGAGGGAGACGAAGCCGAAGGTTCGGACACTGTGCCCATCTCCGAAGCGATGCAGCGTTCCGGTCTAGTGACTGCGGAAAAAAATGCCTGCTGCTGAAGCAAACCCGACAACTGCCGAAGGAGAAGAAGAAAACATTGAAGGGACTGACCCCGAAGATGACTACCACATTGCTATGCCCAGCAAGCCCAGTCACCTGGATTTTGGGAAATCAACTGTTTCAAAAGCTGATCTTTCGAAGATGGTGAAAGCAGGTTATTTCAATGAAGATCAGAAGAAGCTACTCCGCTTCGGGGGAAAAGAAACCACCCCGAAGCCAGGGAAGAATGAGATTGTTATCTTCAAGAGCTTTTTAAAGGCTGGGCTTAGATTCCCTCTTCACAATATTGTTGCGGAGATACTGAAGAAGTTTGGTATCTACTTTCATCAATTGACTCCTAACGCCATCGTTAGGCTCAATGTTTATATCTGGGCCCTCCGAAGCCAAGCTGTGGAACCGTTTGCCGACAGCTTCTGCCGAGTTCACGAACTACATTACCAAACAAAGGCCAGAAAAGATGGGCTACATGATAATTTTGGTTGCTATAATTTTGCCTACCGGAAGACAACAAAGTGCCCTGTCATCAGCTACCGAAGCAAATGGCCAGCAGGCTGGAAATCTGAGTGGTTCTATGTAAAAGTTGATGAAGACAAAGAAAAATTGGTACAGAGCCCTCTGGATTTAATCTTCGGAGAGACAAGGCCACGGTGTCGCATCGGCGATCTAGAAGGTCCCACCTGGGCTGCTCTGGGTGAATTTGAAATTATTTCAGAACATATTGGCACCAGGGATCTAGTTCAGGAATTTTTGGCATTCAGAGTTTTCCCTACTCTAAAAGAGTGGGAAATGCCGAAGCTGGAGGGAGAGAAGAAGAAGGGGGAGCTTGTCCGGCTGCCCTACCACTTCAAGTTTAAGAAGTACTTTAAAAAACCCTGCAAAGAATGGTTAGACACAGTTGAGGTGATGTGCAACGAAATTCTGGGGAATTACTCCAAAAAAGAGGATCAACTAATGACAGCGGCCTTCGGCGCCCGACCAAAACGAAGGCTGAACCGAGTGCTTGATGCCCTGGGCTTCGAGTACCCAGACTATGAGCAGTTAAACAAGGGTGCCGAGGGCCACAAAAGAAAAAGAGTGGCCGAAACTCTGATCAAAGATGAAGAAAGACCAGCAAAGGAAAAGAAAATTCCCAAGAAAAGAAAAATATCTACTCCGAAGCGCAAATCACCCGAAGAAGAAGGGACCCCCACACCGCCTTCTGCCAGCGACGTGGAGGAAATTTTAAAGGTAATGACTGAACCCATGCCCACGAAGCTAAGTCCATTAGGGCTCCAACTGACGAAGCTTTTTCAAAAGGTGGACGTGCCGGATCAGACGAAGATAAGCAAACCCAAGCGGCAAAGAATTATTGCGGTAACTGAAGTCATCGACAAGACGCCGCCTAGAGCGTCAGTTCAGAAAACACTAGCTGTCGAAGACACCACAAACGTCGAAGTCGCACCTTCGGAGGTCGCGGCTACCGAAGCCGCTACAGCCGAAGATGTGAATTTAGAAACAACCATTGAGGACATTGACAAAATTTTGGAAGACATGGCAGCAGAAGAAGCTGGTGCTACTACTGAAAAAACCATGGCCACAGTGCCTGAAAAAGGAAAAGAAATAGCCGAAGAGACTTCGGACGACGAAGCCTACTCTTTTCAAAATTTAGTTGGGCAAAAACTGACGAAGGACGAAATAGAAGAACTCAAGGACTATGCCAAATCTTGCGGCTATAAGCCAGGAGCCCTTCTATTTGGAGGCATTGATGACGAAAGATTGGGCTGCATTCGAGACCAGACTGGGGCTAAGGTAATCGGTACTCTATCAAAGAGTATCGGTTTTCCGAAGCTAGAGACAGACATCAGCCGCTACCGACGACAACATATTGTCGGCAGCTTATTTTACTCCAACTTCAAGGTAAACAACCTTTTCTCTGGTTTTTATTGCTGTTAATAATGAAAATGTTACCAACGTAAATTTTTCTGTGCAGAGCATGCTACTGAGCAAAGCTCTGAAGATGCAGCAAGATCTGGAGGACAGAAAACACGAAGCTATAATTGAAAACTTAGAAAACAAGATAAAAGAACAATCTGCCATCATTAAAAAGAAAGACTTCGAGCTCCAATCGACCGAAGGCTTGCTGGCTGAGACTGAGGCTAAAGTATCAGAGTTGAATTCGAAGCTTATCAGTCAATCAAAACAATTCGATCAGGAGAAGCTAGAGCTTAATTCGAAGCTTGAAGCCGAAGTCCAGACCAGCTCAGAGTTGAAGAAATCGTTAGCAAGCCTTCAAGACAAATGCTTAAAATTTAGCAACAATTGTATTGGACGATTAAAAAAGATATTTTACTCTGTTGGAGCTAGCAGCGGGAAATTTAACCCTTCGGCGGAAAATTTACCACAGGCCTTCGATCATATTGAAGCCGAAATTGAAGAACTTGACGAAGTTATAGCCGGGCACGGCGACTTCTGTGCCTGGGTAGCTTCTCGGGGTACCGCTGCTGCATTCCTGAAGGCCGGCTGCGAACATGGAAAAATAGTCAACAGGCCCAACTTCACCCTATCTCCATCAATCCTGGATGATATACCTGACCTCGCCCGAAGCATCTCAAATAGATTTGTAAAAATGATATGGACAAAAGGCGGGCGGGAGAAGGCTGGAGACGAAGCCCGAAGTCATCTTGAACCAGTAAGAAATGATACTTCGTACTTACCTTTTCCTTTGCACTTGATTTTTACTCACGATTTCTTGATTTATGTAGGATGACGAAGGTGAAGATGATGCCTAAGATATGTCGCCGAAGCTGTCGCCGAAGCTGAAGCTTAATGAAGATCAGTAGAAGTATAGTATAGAAAAACTCAGGATAGTTTTGTATCAATTCTTGTAAATACAATTAGATTGTTCTCGAGGAACTTTGTTCATACCTTGTAATATATTCTTACCCTTCGATTGAGGCGCTTTGATGTGGACGAAATCAGTTTTTTGAGCCGAAGGCGAAAAAACACCTTCCCTTCTTTTCGTACACAACGAAGCATAAAAGCAATTCTTCTTTTTGCTGAGCAACGAAGCTTTTCTCTTTTGTATACAACAAAGCATAAGAGACCAATTCTTTCTTTTTACCGAAGCTTCTCTTTTTTGTACAACATAGCATAACGAATCATAAAAAACCACTTCTCCGAAACTTTTCTTTTACACAATGATTCATAAAAAGTCAATTCTCCCTTCTGCCGAAGCTTTTCTTTTACACAACGATTCATAAAAAGCCAATTCTCCCTTCTGCCGAAGCAACCACTTTGGTTTACAAATGCTATGAATGAATGCTTATGCATGCAAATGTTATGATGTAATGTAATGCGCGAATGAATGTCCGAAGCATATGTCCGAAGCCACATTCTCAGCCATTACTTCCTTAGAAACCACACATTAACTCTGCATTCCCTTAGGAACGACTTTGGAGTCTCTTCGCCTTTTACTTAGGCAGTTTCAGCGTTGACTTTTCGCTGTAAGCTCTGCATCCCCTTAGGGACGTCTTTTGAGCTTCTTCGCCTTTTACTTAGGCGGTATAAGCTCTGCATTCCCTTAGGAACGTCTTTTGAGCTTCTTCGCCTTTTACTTTCGGCGGAATCAGCGTTGACTTTTCGCTGTGAGCTCTGCATCCCCTTAGGGACGTCTTCGGAGCTTTTTCTCTTTTTCAGTTTCGGCACTCGATGGTGCGCTCTCAGCTTTTACATTTACATTCTTTGGGGGATTTTGCTCTTATAAAACTAAAAAGGAAGATTACATATGATGGCCCCATTAAAAACCTTTCTCCCCCTTTAGAAAGGAAAAGGGTGCCATGAAAAAGAAAAGAAAAAACATAAAAAATTACATCGAGTTATACATAAAATCGCCGAAGCTCATCCGCATTCCAAGATCTTGGAATTTCATTGCCATCCATGTCCTTCAGTCTGTACGAACCAGGCCTTGACGAAGATGCTACTAAGAAAGGCCCTTCCCATTTCAATTGTAGCTTGCCCACTGTATCTGGGTTGGCCACTCTCCAAAGCACCAAATGCCCTGGCTCAATATTTTTTAGCCGGACCTTTCTATCTCGCCATTTAACTGTTTCAGCCTGGTATTTATTGATATTTTCCACGGCTTGAAGCCTGATCCCTTCTAAGGCATCTTTTTCCACGAGACAAGTATCTTCGGAACCTGATTCTGCCGAAGCTACCACTCTTATTGATCCAGCTTTGGCTTCTTCCGGGGTTATTGCTTCGTCACCAAATAGCAACTTAAATGGGGTAAAGCCTGTAGACCTTGATGTTGTTGTATTGTGGCTCCACACCACTTTGGTCAACTGATCTGGCCATTTTCCCCTTGGTTGATTAAAGATTAGCTTCATTATTCCTGTCATTATGATGCCGTTGGCCCTTTCAACAAGCCCATTCGACTCCGGATGCCTGACTGATGCAAAATGGATCTTCGTTCCAATTTGATCACAGAAATTTCTGAAATTTTCGGAGTCGAACTGCGTTCCATTATCCACAGTGATGGCCTTCGGTACTCCGAAGCGACAGACGATGTTCTGCCAGAAAAACTTTTGGACAGTGGCCGAAGTTATTGTTGCTAATGGCTTCGCCTCAATCCACTTAGAAAAATACTCCACAGCTACTATAACATATTTTAGATTCCCTTGGGCCGGTGGTAATGGACCCAACAAGTCAAGGCCCCACCTTTGCAATGGCCAGATGGGTTGTATCAGCTGTGTCAAAGACGAAGGTTGCTTTTGATCTCTTGCACATTTTTGACAACCTTCGCACTTTTGAACTAACTCCGCTGCATCCGAAGCTGCCTTCGGCCAGTAAAATCCTTGGCGGAACACTTTTCCAAGTAACGGCCTGGATCCGATGTGGGATCCGCACAGGCCTGCATGTATCTCCTTCATCAACTCTATACCTTCGGCCCTGGACAAGCACTTGAGCAGCGGGGCACAAACTCCATGCTTGTATAACTCTCCTTCTATCATGACATAGGGACGAGCTCTTGCCTCTATCCTTTTATTGTAAGCTTCGTCATCTGATAGGAAGTTTCCCTGAAGGTAAGAGATTATTTCAGTTCTCCAATCTTCACTGTAAACAGGAGAAATGTTAAGGACTGCTCTTTCAAGTAGCTCCACTGAAGGTGCCTTTATTGTTTCGAAGAACACATCCGAAGGTAGCGGCAGCCCCTGTGCTGCAGACTTGGCTAACAAATCAGCATGCTCATTTTGTCCTCGAGGGATATTCTTAACAGAAAATCCTTCGAAGGAAGCTTCGATCCTTCGGACCGTGTCTAGGTATTTTTCAAGCTTCGGGTCTTTAGCCTTGCAACTTTTGTCAATATGACCCGAAACAACCTGGGAATCAGTTTTAAGAATCGCCCTTCTGATCCCCATTGCCTTTAGTTTCCGAAGACCCAGGAGCAAAGCTTCGTACTCAGCGATATTATTTGTGCAGCTGAAGTCAAGTCTTGCTGCATAGCAAGTTTTAACCTTGGACGGTGAAACCAAAACAGCAGCTGCACCTGCTCCGAAGGTTCCCCAAGAGCCATCACAAAACACTGTCCATGCTTCGGCATCTTTATTCGCTTCTTCGTCCTGAGCCCCTGGCGTCCAGTCGGCAATGAAATCTGCCAATGCTTGAGACTGGATTGAGGATCTATGCACATAATCAATGTAAAATTCATTGAGCTCCGCAGCCCACTTTCCAATCCGGCCAGTAGCTTCTCTATTTCTCATGATATCCTTCAACGGCTGCGAAGAAGGAACAATGATATTGTATGCCTGAAAATAATGCCGAAGCTTCCTGGATGCCATTAAAACAGCATACAACACCTTCTCCAGCTCTGTATAATTTTTCTTTGAGACACTAAGGACCTCAGATACAAAATATACTGGGACCTGCTTCTTGACTTGTCCATCAAACTTCTCCTGAACAAGTGCCGCACTTACTGCTGAGTGCGAAGCTGCCACATACAACAACAGAGGAGCCCCTGGCGTTGGTGGAGTTAATGTTGTGAGATCTATTAAGTATTGCTTGAGCTCTTCGAAGGCTTTTTGTTGACTCGGGCCCCATTGAAAGACTTCAGCTGACTTCAGCACCTCGAAGAATGGTAAGTTTCTTTCTGCTGATCTGGATATAAATCTGTTGAGAGATGCCAGCCTTCCTGTCAATCTTTGGGCCCCTTTTCTTGTGGTTGGTGGCTCCATTCGAAGTATAGCTTCGATTTTATTTGGATTAGCTTCGATTCCTTTTGTCGAAACCAAGCATCCAAGAAATTTGCCCTTCTTCACTCCGAAGACACATTTTTCTGGATTCAGCTTCAGACCAGCTTGTCTGAAGCTGGCGAAGGTCTCCTGCAGATCAGCAATATGATTTTCTTGCTTCGTGCTTTTTACAATGATGTCATCGACATAAGTCAACACATTTCTGCCTATCTGAGATTGGAGAACCTTCGCAGTCATTCTGCTAAAACTCCCTCCAGCATTCTTGAGCCCCTCGGGCATCCGAAGATAGCAATATGTACCACTTGGGGTGATGAAACTAGTCTTCGGCTCATCTTCCTTCATCCAGATTTGATGATAGCCTGAGTAGCAGTCCAGGAGACTCATGAGCTCTGAAGAAGCTGCTGCATCAACTAAAGAGTCTATCCTTGGCAGCGGGAATTCATCCTTCGGACAAGCCTTGTTGAGATCTGTGAAATCAATACACATTCTCCACTTGCCATTGGCCTTCTTCACCATAACAGTGTTAGCTAGCCACTCTGGATACTTCACTTCTCTGATAACTCCTGCACTGAGGAGTCTTTTTACTTCATTACGAGCCCCTTCGGCCTTGTCATCAGACATTTTCCGAAGCCTCTGCTTTCGGGGTCTGAAGGATGGGTCAACATTGAGCGAATGTTCAATAACATCCCGATTCACTCCACAGAGATCATTGGCTGACCACGCAAAAACATCTTTGTTGTTGAATAAAAACCTTATCAAGATTTTCTCCTGGTCTTCAGATAATTGCGAGACCAACAACACCTTTTGCTCTGCTATGTCTTCACACAATAACATGGGCTTCGGCTGATCTGCTGAAGCTGCCTTCTCCCTCCTGAATTTGTACTGCTCACAAGCTTCAGCTCCATCTATATTATGGATTGCCTTGGAGTCAGTCCAGCTTCCTTCGGCCCTTCTAGCAGCTTCCTGGCTTCCATGAATAGCAATAGGTCCTTGGTCCGAAGGTATCTTCATGCAGAGATAAGCTGGGTGAAGAATTGCTTCGAAGGCATTAAGAGTGCCACGGCCGATGATAGCATTGTAAGGATACTCCATGTCAACAATATCAAACACAATTTGCTCAGTCCTTGTGTTGTTAACAAACCCGAAGGTTACCGGCATGGTAATCTTCCCAAGTGCTACAATCTGCCGCCCTCCGAAGCCACAAAGAGGGTGCGTAGCATCATGAATCTTGTCTTCGGGCTCTTGCATTTGTCTGAAGGCTTTAGCAAATATAATGTCAGCTGCACTGCCTGTATCAACTAGGACATTGTGGACCAGAAATCCTTTGATCACGCAAGAGATAACCATGGCATCATTGTGAGGATAATCCTTAAGCTGAAGGTCTTCCTGAGAGAAGGTAATTGGAATATGGGACCATTTTGACTTGATGAAGGGTCCCTGCACTCCAACATGCTGCACCCTTCTCTGAGCCTCCTTCTTCTGCTTCTTGTTAGCGGGCTCTGAGCAAGAACCGCCTGTTATCGGGAGCACCAGCTTCGAAGCCGAAGCAGCTCCAGCTTGGTTGTTGAACGAAGCCATCAGCTCAGAAAAGTGGAAGTGAGTTTACCGGAGGTGGGCGCCAATGTTGGGGGCTTGTTCTCAAATGCTAAGAGTTAAGAACAAGGCAACACAGAAAATGTTAAATATTAAGGTCCTTCGTCCTCCACCACATTATATCCCTTCGGGATATAAGGAATTTCGGACGAAGGTTACGAAGGACATACCTTCGTAAACATAACAGCGAGGGATGAAGCATTCATATAAATCATGAGGTATAAAATAGACATTCAAATGTTAACATAGAATCATTTCCATTTCTACTGATGTGAATGAATACAAATGACTTCAAATTACAAATGTACCTTCGGTCCTGAGGAAGGTAGGAGAGCAAGTGTGATGTGAAGGCAAATGACAGGTTCGCGTGAACAGTACAGAGGTACTGTTCATCTATTTATAGGCACAAGTCGCAGCCTGTGACAAATTACAATTATGCCCCTTACAAAATTTTACAACATTGACTCAGACCTATATGTATAAAAAGGTCATTCTATCTCTATGTCGGTTTGAAACGCCGAAGCTTCATGAAAAGGAACCTTCGGCCATCTCTTGGAGACGACTTCAGCTGAAGTTGTTTCTTCGTGTGAGACCTTCGGCGTTCCGAAGCACGACCCCAACATATATATATATATATATATATATGTATATATATATATGTGTGTGGGGGGGGGGGTAGGGGCTCACAAGTCAGTAACAGATGGCAGCGTTGAATAAGTGTTCCAAATACTCGTTCTAGCTGCTCACTATATATATATATATATATATATATATATATATTCCAAATTCTCTTTTTCTCTCTGATTTTTTCTTCTTTTTTATTTGTTTTGTGCAGCTTTTTTGCACTTGCCTTTCTATTTTCTGTTTTTTTCTCAAAAGAGTGCCGCAAAAACAAGATATAACACAAGAGTATAAAAATATTTGTGTCTATGTGTCATAGATTTTATGCTCTAACTTCAACAAACTCTTTGACAAATTTAAAGACATCAAACACAAAAACTCACAACATGAAAGTTGTAGGTCTCCTTTTTTCTCTTTCTTTTAGATATATGGATCACCTATTTTGGATAAAGGAAGTGGGTGATATTAATCCCGAAATACAGTTTGGTCCGAAATTTTGGGATCACAAACATATTTACTTCCAATACCATGAACTCATTGATACTGATGTTTTCTGGAAATCTCGTAAATACAAAAGTTGTAGATAGTTTTCTAAGCTTTCTAAAAAGTATAAGAACACTAAATTCTAAGTTTGTATGCGAGATGATTGCTCAAAATACCAGACAGGACAGAAACTAATCTGATAAGGATGAGATGATGAGCTGAAAAATGATAGGATCTATTTTGCAGATTGAATTTGTGGGATCGCAGCGGATGAAATGGATTAAACTGAACCAAAACGAATCTAAACCAGTAACAAGACCTTGACCTAGGATACAAACTCAATACGGTGGAATCTGAAACCAAATTGCATAATGGCTAAGGCGAAGTCTATAGGTCGGGATACACTAATGGTTTTTAAAGATATGACCTATGTTAGGACTCTTTTTTCTTTGGTTTTTTTGTGGGTTCTAGGATTAACAAAATGAATTCAAAGGTATGATTATACCTCACAGGCAACTTGAATCTTGATACCACTTGATAGTGGGTGAGGTCCGATCTTCCGTGAGGTAGGATAACTTGATTGGGTGGAGATCTCGAAGTTGATGACCCAAGGCTCCAAGCAAACGGATCCTCGCAATACACCACTGCTCTGTTGGTTATCACCAGTGACATATGGGTGACCTTGCCACGAAGGCTTATCCCTGCAAGCGCAATCAACAACACAAGCAATCAAAACTGTATTAATCACGAGGTGGGGTCTCGCAAACCGATTAACAGTGACACTATTCAATGACAGATATGATCTAAGCAGAACCCAAACCCTAATATGGTGGTGGCTACTGTTAAAATAGAGGTTAGGGGCATGCACAACCCCTGAAGGTATTCCTAATGGGTTCCAACATGATACACGACCCAACAGTCGGTGTCGCAACACCAAAACAGAATCTAAATGCTGACTTGTTTTGACGATTCCCATTGATTCCAGATGAATTTTAAGGTGGAACCAGTTGAGTTAGTTAGATAACCTCCTTATCTTTCCAACTATATCAAGTCCGTCATAATTGAAGTCCGGATGCGTCCTGGGTGTTCATTTTAGTGTAGACTAGTCCTAGAACCCGAGATGGAATCGCAACCGAGTTGGACTTTATCTCCTTCTTGTTATGGACGCCCTTGCTACTCCTCCTCAACACCTTGGCCTTTCCCAAGTCCTTGCTGGTCCTTTCCAAAGTTCCTAATCATTAAAACATCCATGGCACCACACATAAGTTCTAAACACAATTGACTAGGTTAGAACGAACCTAGAGCTTCAGCTGTCGTGCACATGCTCGTGTTTTCGGTCCATGCATTGTTTATATGGGAGTGATGTCCTCATCACTCTCCCCTCGAGGGCTCAGAGGCTACTGTCAGGGATAAGATCCACGGACCCCTAGGGGCCCATAAAAGGATGAAGGAAGAGCCTTTCCTAAAAGGACCCGCCCCTGAGTATCTCTAGGCACTGAGCCTAGGGTTAGGCGAGGAGGAGGTAGAAGGGGTTGAGCGAACCGAGAGGAAGCCACTAGAGTGGATTCCGCACCTGGCTCGGGACTGCCCCATCATAAATGACTGACCACATTAAATACGCCTAGCGCTGAGCCACGACGAGAAATCGATCCTCCTTCCATTCATGACCTACGAACCCGGGCCAGAACTCCACTCAAATCTATGATGTTGTAGGCCTGTGACCCACTTATAGCCTACCAAGCCTAGGCCTGAGTCCCCTGACGATTTACAGGACCCACAGCACGATGAGTCGCGGCGAGTCTCAGGCTACGAAGGTCATGGGTCGGCACTACACTTGATATGTAATGATGACGCCTGAGTTCGTTGCCGCTCATGCGCAACTGAACTTAATGAGCCTGACCAGAGAGCTCAGACGCCCAAGGTGAATACCGACAGACACGTTTCTACCTTGGGTAAACGCTTCGTTCTACCATGACGCAGTAAATTCCTTCCACTAGAAGCCACTTGTATCCGCCCCCTGGTCTATAAAAGGGGAGGGTTGGCAGCGGCCCAAGGGGAGAGCGAAGCAAGGAGGACGATACACACGACGCTCACTGCTTAGCTAGGTAGCAAACACCCGATACACAGTCCCTTGAAACCCAATATGCACAGAGACATGGGAATTCCTCCCTCTCGACTGCTTGTAACCCCTACTATGAGCATTGAGCAACTAGATGCCGATAGCGTGAACCGCCGAAAACTGAATGTAGGAATGTTTTGCCTGAACCGGTATAGATCTTGCACCCACTGATGACAACATCTAGATACATAACGCGCACATATAAATTTATTGTCAGAGCTGATTCGAAACACCGAAAACACTTTATATGTTGCAACATGATATATTTTGTTTTGCGAATGATCTGTATCAAAATATGAATGAAATCTGTGAATTTCACTCAGTGGCTTGTTTTAGCGAAAAAACTAAAATTCAAATTTTATTTGAATTCTATATAGAAAATTGCAAATAGCCAGCACAATAAGGCCAACTGCAATAATTTTTGTTTGCAAGACCTAAGTAAACCACATCCAAAGAAAAGTTCTTTGCAGGCGTTTGATTTAAAGCAGCGCGACATGCAATTGTTGATCTTTGCAAACGGTTTCAACTGCTTCACTTATAAAGGTGGTAGCGTGGTCACGTCCTCCGCAAGGTATTAAAACGTTTTTATATAGTGGGCTATGGAAATTAAAAGAGTACTGCAAGCACAAACGTTTGTGTACTACCAATTTCAACGTCAATTTTCTGCTCCCGTCTCAACAATATCAACAAGTATGTATTTGGACAGTTAAAAAACCCCATATTTATATCATCGACAATAAAGATAGAGTAGCGTCGAGCATGTAATCGTCTTAGAAAAAGCACAAAAGATAGATATCTACCATTCACGGTTGTATACAGATCACAGCTCATATATATATATATATATATATATATATATATATATATATATATATATATATATATATATATACACACACGGCGGCACTAAAATGCACCTGGGTGCATTCTCTATATTGAATGCACCCAGGGTGCAATAACACCTCGAGCACGCCTCTCCATAAGAGCACGCCCTCAGCCCTCCTGTACATGCGCCTCCCTGCCCCCCGACGCGAGTATCTTCTAATTACAAACTTAAGTCTCTGTTTTTACTCCTTAATTACCATTGCATATTGTGTTGTTACTCCAGTTGCAACGTTTGTTGCTTGTTGATTGTAACTATGGGTATCCGCTAATTGCAAACTCATGATTGCGTGTTGTTCTGCAGGATGCAAACATACTTGATGTGTTTGTCCCCAGGGTGCGGCAAACATTTGATACAAGGGAAGAAGGCTACCTCTTTTACCTTGTGTTGGTGACTTGTTCTCAAACGCTTTGGATTAAGAACAAGGCAACATAAAAAGTGTTAAATGATAAGGTCCTTCGTCCTTCGAAACATTATTTCCCTTCGGGATATAACGTGCTCCGGACGAAGGTCATAAACAACATATCTTCGTAAGCGCGATAAGTTACGACGAAGGACTTATGCATAACATAAATAGTAATGTAAACATTTAAATTTTATCACAATGTCATTTCTATTTTATTACTATGTATAAATAGAAATGACTTCAAATTACAAATGTACCTTCGGACTGCAGGAAGGCGAAAGTACACGAATGACGCAAAAGCAAATGCCAAGTTCACGTGAACAGTACGGGAGTACTGTTCATCTATTTATAGGCGTGAGACACAGCCCATACAAAATTACATTCATGTCCATTACATTTGCTAATGACTTATGGAAATCCGTCAAGGCCTAAGTAGTCTTTTCATCTTTAAGTCGGTTCCCCTTTCTGCTATCGCGACGAAGCTTTCCTGCGCACAGCTTCGGCTGTGCATCATCCTTCGTAGAGCTTGGTAATCAGCCCGTCCTCCATTTCAATCCTCCTTCGTCTGGTTCAGGCTTCGTCCTGACCGTACTTCATGTTCATAATTCTGAGTCCGAAGGTACCTGTTCATATAATCCACTTGGAAAACATTGTCAAATCATGTTTTTGAGGACCTTCGGAGGACAAAGGCCCCCAACAGTAGCCCCTCGCAATATTAATTTGTTAATGACAAATTCAGATTGCGATATGGACGAAGGCCTTAAGCCGAAGGTCCGAAAAAACACCTTCCCTTTGCTAGAATAGCAACACTCACTGACAAGCGGGGTCCTTCAATTTTCAACGCACTGGGCGTATAAATAAGATCGTAACGCAAACTCATTTTGGTACTCTCGCTTGCCATCTGCTTTCGCCCACTAAATTTTTAGCTCTTGCGCACTAAGATTTGCTGATATTTTGGTTTTGAAGCTTCGACTTTGAAAACAGTTTTTTAGTGTTTCCGAAGATGTCTGAAGATAAGAAGGTCGCTGCTGAGATGAAGCTGAGCCTTGACGAAGAGAAGAACTTGGGGTTCCTTATAGCGATGGCAGAGACCAATACGGAAAAAATTACCAAGGAGATTCTGGAAGGTTTGTCTGAAGATACTGGTGACAGCGACAGTTATGATGTAGAAAGTGGTGGGGAAGAGTCCGAAGATCGACCATGGCGGCCAAGTCACACGGTTTTCGGGAAAACCACTATTAAGCAGAGTCATATTGATAATATGAGAGGGAGGTATTTTCGAGATATATCTATTGTGAGGGCTGATGCTGGAGAAAAGACTTCTCCCACCCCCGAAGAAGATGAAGTCGTAATCTTCCGAAGCTTTCTCAAGGCTGGGCTTCGATTCCCCCTAAGCAACTTTGTTGTTGAAGTCCTGAAGACATTTCAAGTCTACCTTCATCAAATTACTCCCGAAGCTATCATAAGAATGGGGATGTTTGTCTGGGCTGCGAGAAGCCAAGGTTTAGAACCAAATGCTAAAAGCTTTTGCAACATTCATGAGTTGTTATATGAGACGAAGCCCTGGGGGAAAGAACAATATCACAACAACTTTGGGTGTTACAGCTTCGGTGCCCGCTCCGGGTCAAGCCGCCCTGTGCCAACCTTTCGGAAGAGGTGGCCCGGAGCCTGGATGACAGAGTGGTTCTATGTAAAAAATGACTTAACAGCGCAAGAAGATGTCAAGAGTATCATTATGCGCCCCATCTGGCAACGCTTCGGACTTCGAAGGCCGAAGGTTGAAATGGATGAAGCAGCCGAGGAATGCCAAAGAGCCTTCGGCGTAATCTGCTCTTTCATTGGGACAAGGGACTTGGTCCAAGAGCATATTGCCTTCAGGGTGTGGCCACTTGCAGGAAAGTGGGAAATACCGAAGGAGACCATCAAAGAGTCCGACGAAGGCGGACTGGTCAGACTGAAATACACATTCAAATACGGGGATAAATTTGTTGAACCTGATGACGACTGGTTGAAAAGCATTGAAACATTAAGTGACGAACTGCTTGGGGCATATTCGAAGGCCGAGAACACTGCGTTATCAGCAGCCTTCGGAGGCCGAAAGAAGAAAAGGCTCAACCGGGTATTTGACGCAGTCGGGTTTGCCTACCCTGACTATCACTATCCGGTACTGGGTCGCAAAAGAAAAAATAGTTCTCCTGCGACGGAAGCTACCACGAGTGCCACTAGTGAGCCAGCGCCGCAAAGGAAAAAGATGAAAGTGCTCACCCACCGAGCGCGTTTTATTGAGCCGGCCACAGTGCCAGAATTTATTGGTGAAGTCTCTTTGGCCTCTGAAGCTACAGAACCAGCTCCAGTGCCGAAGATAGAAGAGAAAACTGAAGCGCCTTCAGCAGAAAAAGCAGAAAAACCGAAGATTGAAGGGCCAAAAATATCGGAAATCTTAAGTCCTTCAGCAAATGTGGAAACAATAAAAAATCAAAAGGGCCCATTGGTGACCCCAAAAAGAAAAAGAATGGTGAACGTACTAGATGTTTTGGAGACAATTAAGTCTTCAAGCACAACTCCAAAGAAGACTGTTGAACTTGCTAAAGCGTCTACTGAAGCTTCGAAGCAACAAGCTGAAGCTGAAGCTGGGCCTTCAGAGCCCACCAAGGAACAATCTTTGGAAACCGAGAAAATATCAGAACCAGTTTTGGTTGAAGAAATTGACACTGCCGCCCCCGAAGCTCCTTCCAGCATATGCGATTACATCGTGCGACATGCTTCGGGGAAGAAATTATCTGAAGAAGAGACTTATGAAGCCAATCACTATGCTAGAGAGTTAAAGTATCCGAAGGGGGCAGTAGTGTTCAATGGGTCAAATGAAGATGACTTCCTATACTGCCTCCCTGATAACAAAGAATTATCTGTCTGCCGGGAGATGGCTAGAAGTATGGGTTTCCCGAAGCTCGAAGCTGGATTATGTGCTATGACGAAGGAGGATCTCGCGGATAGTCTTGCGTACAATAGTCTAAAGGTATGGGAATTAAGCGCTTGAAAAAAATTTTTAATTCGTAACTCATTCTTTTATTCTTATACCAACTTCTTTACATATAGGGTTTAATCCTAAGCAACGCATTAAGAGCACAAAAGAGTGCCGAAGATGAGAGCTATGAAATTGCGTTCAACAACCTTCGATCAGAAGTTATTAAACTGAGAAACGAAGCTCTGGAAAAGGATAAAATTCTGCTTACATTGGTAGATAAGGTAAAAAAGGACGAAGCTGCTTCAAAGGTCCAGGCCGAAGCCCAAAAACGTGAAATTAAAGATCTTCAGAGACAGCTAGCTAGAGCTAAAGAGGAACGTGTGCTTGAGGAAACAAAACGAGAGCTTAGTGATCAGTTGGTCAATCATTTAGAGTTAAGTGTTAAGGAGCTTCGTGCATCCCAGAGGAAATGCTATGTTAAATCTATAGAATGCGTCAAGAAGATAAAATCCAGCTTCGCCAGCGTTGGCGCCTTTTCTAGTGATGAGAATTTCTCGAGAGGCAATCCCGAAGGTCCACTGGACTGGATCAGTCACGAAGCAGAAGCCTTCGAGGAAATCCTGAGCAGCCGCGGTGACATCTGCGCTTTTTCAGGCGCAAGAGGAGTTGCTGCTGTTTTGGAGAAGAAAGGTTGTGAGCATGTAAAATCCTTAGCTCAGTCCGAAGCTGCCCTGTCCTCTGAAGACATCAAAGACCCCTCGACCGAATCAAGCATGGTTGGCGGTAAATTCTTTACTGATATCTGGGACAACGGCGGCCGAGAAATGGCGCAAGAAATTATTCAAAGGAGTGAAAAAGGCATCCATGATGCTAGGAAAGTGACAGAAGTTGCCGAAAAAAGTACAGAGCCCGAAGGGCCAATAGGTATTAATTAGTCGTTCTTGTTGTGCTGTAATTTTTATTTCAAACTTTGTTCGCGGTTTGTGATAGTAATGTAGACATATTCCCTTCCCTCAGAACCTACTGGATCGTCTGCTGACCCTCACACGAAAGAGGATGACGAAATTAAACAAATGGCCGAAGCTATCATGGATAAAGTTGTTGAACAACTTCTAAATGAGGCTGCCGAAGTAGTACTAAGAGAAGACTAGATGGCATTAGAAAGAACATTTGAAATGTGATCTATGTAATATTTTGTACATCTGGATGTAATATATAAGTTTCTTTTCATTATTCAATTCTTTACGATGCATGAAACTTTACATACGTACCGTTTTTAAGCCTTCGGCGAAAAAACACCTTCCCTTCTTTTCATGCTTCGTGAAGATAGAAAAACTTTTATGCGTCACAAAACCCGTAGCGCTCTGATGAAAAATATCCAAACTTCGTGAGAACATTTTCCGAAGCTATATTCTGAAGGTTTTTACTTTCTCAGAGCACTCTTCCGAAGGTTGATACTGTCCTCCCTTCTTTTGCCATATGCAATATGATGTATGATGCTTATGCTATGCAAAATGATGTGATGATGTTATGTTATGTAGATGAATTTGATTCCGAAGATACACACATATCCCCGTGAAACACACAATCTTTTACTGTAAGCTCTGCATTCCCTTAGGAACGTCTTTGGAGCTTCTTCGCCTTTTACTTAGGCGGTATCAGCGTTGACTTTTCGCTGTAAGCTCTGCATTCCCTTAGGAACGTCTTTTGAGCTTCTTCGCCTTTTACTTAGGCGGTATCAGCGTTGACTTTTCGCTGTAAGCTCTGCATTCCCTTTGGAACGACTTTTGAGCAGAAAACTTACACTGCGCTCCCTTTGGAACGGCTTTTTGTGACTTCATCAACTTACTCTGCGTTCCTTAGAACGACTTTCTGTTGCTTCGAAGGATTTTTAATAATTCGAAGGTCCTCCTTGTTAACGCAAATTTTTTAAGCTTCAGCAACTTAAGCCTGTGGAGAAAATAGGTTTTCCTCGTGGGAAACAACGAAATTATTACATGAAAACTAACAATGTTCTTTGTTACACAGAAAATAGAACTGAATAGAAAAGACTGCTATCAAAGGTAGGATATGTGTCAATAAATGTGCTTCGACTCTGGCACAGTGCTGTTGACTGTGCGAGCTTCGGATTGTTCTCTGAAGTCCCTTTGGTGTGGGGCATATTGACTCCCTTCTGGCTGTTGACCTTGTTGCAATGGAGGTGGAGGCGGAGGCTGTTGCCAGGAAGCTTGAGGTTGACTTGCCGAAGCTACAGAAGCTGCAGGGTGGTTGTCTATGTATTGTGGGATGTAAGGCGGATGATACGAAGCAGTATGCATGACCTGCTTCGGCTGAGTTTGTTGCGCTGCAGCTTCGGCTATTTCCTTTTGCTTCTGGATTGTAACATGGCACGTCCTGGTGGTATGGCCCTTGTTTTCTCCACAGAACAAGCAAAACAGTTTCCTTGGTTGATCTCCAAATCTTCCGCCGAAGCCCCTGGCGCCTCTGCCTCTTGGAGCTGGTGGCCGGAAGAAACTTTGCTGTTGCCCCGAAGCCTGTGAGGAGCATTGCGGCCTGTTCTGCTGACTCCCCTTATCATCATTTTGAGTAGAGTTGTGGATGGACCTGACATGCCTCGGATAGAATCTTCCTCCGAAGCCCCTGGTCATTTCAGAAAATCTGAAAGCCTCCTCCCTTCTTTGGCGAAAATCATTGTCGGCACGAATGTACTCATCCATCTTCTGGAGCAGCTTCTCCAAAGTCTGAGGAGGCTTCCTGGCGAAGTATTGAGCTGAAGGTCCAGGTCGGAGCCCCTTGATCATGGCTTCAATGACAATTTCATTGGGCACCGTTGGTGCCTGCGCCCTCAAACGTAAGAACCTTCTGACATACGCCTGAAGGTATTCTTCATGATCCTGAGTGCACTGAAACAAGGCTTGAGCAGTAATCGGCTTCGTCTGAAACCCTTGAAAGCTAGTTAGCAACATATCCTTCAGCTTTTGCCATGAAGTAATCGTTCCTGGTCGAAGGGAGGAATACCAGGTCTGAGCAACACTCCTGACAGCCATAACAAAAGACTTTGCCATGACTGCAGCATTGCCACCATACGAAGACACTGTTGCTTCGTAGCTCATCAAAAACTGCTTCGGGTCTGAATGGCCATCGAACATGGGAAGCTGGGGTGGCTTGTAGGATGGAGGCCAAGGTGTAGCCTGCAGCTCAGCGGACAGGGGAGAAGCATCATCGAAAACAAAATTTCCATGATGGAAATTGTCATACCAGTCATCTTCGTTGAAGAAGCCCTCCTGATGAAGGTCTTTTTGTTGAGGCCTTCTGTTCTGCTCATCGTGAGTAAGATGGCGAACTTCTTCAGAAGCTTCGTCTATCTGCCTCTGCAGCTCAGCTAGCCTGGCCATCTTTTCCTTCTTCCTCTGCACCTGTTGATGAAGCATCTCCATATCCCTGATCTCTTGGTCTAGTTCATCCTCCTGAAGTGTCGGGCTGACGGCCTTCCTCTTCTGGCTTCGGGCCTCCCGAAGAGAGACGGTCTCCTGGTTGGGGTCCAGCGGTTGCAGTGCTGCAGCTCCAGTCGCTGAAGCTTTCTTCGGCGCCATAGCGAGGGTCTATGGCTTCCGAAGGTGTTCAAAAAACTCAAAGTGGAGGTGAGTTCACCGGAGGTGGGCGCCAATGTTGGTGACTTGTTCTCAAACGCTTTGGATTAAGAACAAGGCAACATAAAAAGTGTTAAATGATAAGGTCCTTCGTCCTTCGAAACATTATTTCCCTTCGGGATATAACGTGCTCCGGACGAAGGTCATAAACAACATATCTTCGTAAGCGCGATAAGTTACGACGAAGGACTTATGCATAACATAAATAGTAATGTAAACATTTAAATTTTATCACAATGTCATTTCTATTTTATTACTATGTATAAATAGAAATGACTTCAAATTACAAATGTACCTTCGGACTGCAGGAAGGCGAAAGTACACGAATGACGCAAAAGCAAATGCCAAGTTCACGTGAACAGTACGGGAGTACTGTTCATCTATTTATAGGCGTGAGACACAGCCCATACAAAATTACATTCATGTCCATTACATTTGCTAATGACTTATGGAAATCCGTCAAGGCCTAAGTAGTCTTTTCATCTTTAAGTCGGTTCCCCTTTCTGCTATCGCGACGAAGCTTTCCTGCGCACAGCTTCGGCTGTGCATCATCCTTCGTAGAGCTTGGTAATCAGCCCGTCCTCCATTTCAATCCTCCTTCGTCTGGTTCAGGCTTCGTCCTGACCGTACTTCATGTTCATAATTCTGAGTCCGAAGGTACCTGTTCATATAATCCACTTGGAAAACATTGTCAAATCATGTTTTTGAGGACCTTTGGAGGACAAAGGCCCCCAACACCTTGACTATGCAAAGTTGGCTGGTTTTAGTGTCAGGACAAAGAGGTGTAATTGCAACTGCTGGTATGGTGTGATTGCAACCCCGCATTAGGTGTGATTGCAACTGCTGTCTAATTCTACCCAAATATCTGTTAAAAAATGTAAACAAAATGATTGCAACTGCTGGTGTGTTGTAATTGCAACTACTGGTGTGGTGTGGATGCAACTGCTAAGTTGCTCTGATGTGATTGCAAGTACTGAATAACTCTGGGAAATTTTGTTGAAAAATATGATTGCAACTGCTGGTCTGGTGTAATTGCAACTGCTGGTCTGGTGTGATTGCAACTTCTATATAACTAGATGCAACTGCTGGTCTGGTTCGAAAATTGTAGCATTCTGTCGAGAGCGTGCGGGAGGGACGAAGTCGAAGCGTCGGTTCGGCCTGGGTGAGGCGGTTGGCTCGGACCAGGTGCTCCTGGCGCGTAGGTTCGGCCTGGGTGCATTCTCTATATTGAATGCACCCAGGTGTAATATATAAATACAGTATACGGCGGCACTAAAATGCACCTGGGTGCATTCTCTATATTGAATGCACCCAGGGTGCAATAACACCTCGAGCACGCCTCTCCATAAGAGCACGCCCTCAGCCCTCCTGTACATGCGCCTCCCTGCCCCCCGCCGCGAGTATCTTCTAATTACAAACTTAAGTCTCTGTTTTTACTCCTTAATTACCATTGCATATTGTGTTGTTACTCCAGTTGCAACGTTTGTTGCTTGTTGATTGCAACTATGGGTATCCGCTAATTGCAAACTCATGATTGCGTGTTGTTTTGCAGGATGCAAACATACTTGATGTGTTTGTCCCCAGGGTGCGGCAAACATTTGATATAAGGGAAGAAGGCTACCTCTTTTACCTTGACTATGCAAAGTTGGCTGGTTTTAGTGTCAGGACAAAGAGGTGTAATTGCAACTGCTGGTATGGTGTGATTGCAACCCCGCATTAGGTGTGATTGCAACTGCTGTCTAATTCTACCCAAATATCTGTTAAAAAAATGTAAACAAAATGATTGCAACTGCTGGTGTGTTGTAATTGCAACTACTGGTGTGGTGTGGATGCAACTGCTGAGTTGCTCTGATGTGATTGCAAGTACTGAATAACTCTGGGAAATTTTGTTGAAAAATATGATTGCAACTGCTGGTCTGGTGTAATTGCAACTGCTGGTCTGGTGTGATTGCAACTTCTATATAACTAGATGCAACTGCTGGTCTGGTTCGAAAATTGTAGCATTCTGTCGAGAGCGTGCGGGAGGGACGAAGACGAAGCGTCGGTTCGGCCTGGGTGTGGCGGTTGGCTCGGACCAGGTGCTCCTGGCGCGTAGGTTCGGCCTGGGTGCATTCTCTATATTGAATGCACCCAGGTGTAATATATAAATACATTATACGGCGGCACTAAAATGCACCTGGGTGCATTCTCTATATTGAATGCACCCAGGGTGCAATAACACCTCGAGCACGCCTCTCCATAAGAGCACGCCCTCAGCCCTCCTGTACATGCGCCTCCCTGCCCCCCGCCGCGAGTATCTTCTAATTACAAACTTAAGTCTCTGTTTTTACTCCTTAATTACCATTGCATATTGTGTTGTTACTCCAGTTGGAACGTTTGTTACTTGTTGATTGCAACTATGGGTATCCGCTAATTGCAAACTCATGATTGCGTGTTGTTCTGCAGGATGCAAACATACTTGATGTGTTTGTCCCCAGGGTGCGGCAAATATTTGATACAAGGGAAGAGGGCTACCTCTTTTACCTTGACTATGCAAAGTTGGCTGGTTTTAGTGTCAGGACAAAGAGGTGTAATTGCAACTGCTGGTATGGTGTGATTGCAACCCCGCATTAGGTGTGATTGCAACTGCTGTCTAATTCTACCCAAATATCTGTTAAAAAATGTAAACAAAATGATTGCAACTGCTGGTGTGTTGTAATTGCAACTACTGGTGTGGTCTGGATGCAACTGCTGAGTTGCTTTGATGTGATTGCAAGTACTGAATAACTCTGGGAAATTTTGTTAAAAAATATGATTGCAACTGCTGGTCTGGTGTAATTGCAACTGCTGGTCTGGTGTGATTGCAACTTCTATATAACAAGATGCAACTGCTGGTCTGGTTCGAAAATTGTAGCATTCTGTCGAGAGCGTGCGGGAGGGACGAAGACGAAGCGTCGGTTCGACCTGGGTGGGGCGGTTGGCTCGGACCAGGTGCTCCTGGCGCGTAGGTTCGGCCTGGGTGCATTCTCTATATTGAATGCACCCAGGTGTAATATATAAATACAGTATATATATATATACAAAATATAGATGATATACTACCGTTCAAACACTCGACAAATATTTTATCGGTAAATGGTTCTTTGTCGAGTACTTTTTTCGGCACTTAGCCGAGTGTCAAAAAAACACCCGACAATAAAAAGCACTCGGCAAATTAAGAATCACAAATACTCGACAGTGAAGCAGCATCGAGCATGTAATCGTCTTAGAAAAAGCACAAACATAGATAGATATCTACCATTCACGATTGTATACAGATCTGTCGGTGTTTCGAAACCCGGGGGGTCCCTGGACCGACGAGTGAATTGTCGCCACGTGCCCCACCCCAGATGGGTCGACGCAAGGCGGAACGCGAAGGGGGGAAAGGAAACAGCAGGAGGGAGGCAGGCGTGAGAGAGTGGATCCCGCGGCCTTCGTGTTAGCCCCACGCCTGAGTCGGGTGCGCTTGCAGTAGGGGGATACAAGCGTCCACGCGGGAGTGGGAGTGAGCGGCCTTGCGCGAGCGCCGTCCCGTCCTTCTCCGCGCGGGCCAACCTTCTGTAAGAGGGCCCTGGTCCTTCCTTTTATAGGCGTAAGGAGAGGATCCAGGTGTACAATGGGGGGTGTAGCAGACTGCTACGTGTCTAGCGGAGGAGAGCTAGCGCCCTAAGTACATGCCGTCGTGGCAGCCAGAGAGGTTTTGGCACCCGGTTCGTGTGGTGTCGTGGCCGTCGGTGGAGCGCTGGAGCCTGGCGGAAGGGCAGCTGTCGGGGCTGTCGAGTCCTTGCTGACGTACTCTTGCTTCCGTAAGGGGGCCGAGTGCCGCCGTCGTCACAGAGCGTGCGGGGCGCCATCATTGCCTATCTGGCGGAGCGAGCCAGATGGGACGCCGGTCTTGTTCCCCGTAGCCTGAGTCAGCTCGGGGTAGGGTAATGATGGCGCCTCCTGTCGACGTGGTCAGTCCGTGCCCTAGGTTGGGCGATGTGGAGGCTCCTCCGAGGTCGAGGTCGAGTCTGTCTTTCGTGGCCGTGGTCGAGTCTGAGCCCCTGGGTCGGGCGAGGCGGAGACCGTCGGCTGAGGCCAGGGCTGAGTCCGAGCCCTGGGTCGGGCGAAGCGGAGTTCGTCGTCTCCTGAGGCTGAGCCCAAGTCCGAGCCCTGGGTCGGGCGGAGCGGAGTTCGTCGTCTTCTGGGGCTGAGCCCATGTCCCAGCCCTGGGGCCGGGCGAGGCGAAGTTCGTCGTCTTCCGGGGTTGAGCCCATGTCTGAGCCCTGGGTCAGGCGGAGCGGAGTTCGCCGTCTTCTGGGGCTGAGCCCGAGTCCGAGCCCTGGGTCGGGCGGAGCGGAGTTCGCCGTGTTCTGGGGCTGAGCCCGAGTAACAGCCCTGGGTCGGGTGGAGAGGAGTTCACCGTCTTCCGGGGCTGAGCCCGAGTCCGAGCCCTGGGTCGGGCGGAGCGGAGTTCGCCGTCTTCTGGGGCTGAGCCCGAGTCCGAGCCCTGGGTCGGGCGGGGTGGAGTTCGCCGTCTTCCGGGGCTGAGCCCAAGTCCGAGCCCTGGGGTCGGGCGAGGCGGAGTTTCCTATGACGCCCAAGGCCGGCCTTGGCTGTCGTCAGCTTCACTCTGTCGGGTGGTTCAGCAGTCGGAGCGGTGCAGGCGGCGCTGTCCTCTTGTTAGACCGGTCAGTAGAGCGGCGAAGTGACTGCGGTCACTTCGGCTCTGTCGACTGCAGGGCGTGCGTCAGGATAAAGGTGTCAGGCCACCTTTGCATTAAATGCCCCTGCGATTTGGTCAGTCGGCGTGGCGATGTGGCCAAGGTTGCTTCTCGGTGAAGACTGGGCCTCGGGCGAGCCGATAGTGTGCCCGTTGCTGGAGGGGTGTCCTCGGGCGAGACGTAGGTTCTCCGGGGTCGGCTTCCCTTGCCCGAGGCTAGGCTCGGGCGAGGCACGATCGGGTCCCTTGAATGGACCGATCCTTGACTTAATCGCACCCATCAGGCCTTTGCAGCTTTGTGCTGATGGGGGTTACCAGCTGAGATTTAGGGGTCTTGAGGGTACCCCTAATTATGGTCCCCGACAGTAGCCCCCGAGCCTCCAAGGGAGTACTAATACTCGCTTGGAGGCTTTTGCCGCACTTTTTTGCAAGCGGACCAGCCTTTTTTGGTTGCATTCTGTTCCGGTGGGTGCGCGCGAGCGCACCCGCCGGGTGTAGCCCCCGAGGCCTCGGAGGAGTAGTTTTACTCCTTCGAGGTCTTAGTGCGTTTCGCAACACTTCGGCTGGTCTAGTTGTTCCCTCATGCGAGCTGGCCGTAGCCCGAGTGCACGGTCGGGTCCCAAGTTCTCGGGCTGGTATGTTGACGCTGTCAACGGTTTGGCCGGAGCCGGGTTTGCGAGAGCAGCCCCCGAGCCTCTACACAGGGCGAGAGGACGGTCAAGGACAGACTCGTCTTTTTTACATACGCCCCTGCGTCGCCTTTCCACAAGGAGGAGGGGGGGAAAGCGCCATGTTGTCCTCAGAGGGCGCCGAACATGGTGTCTCCGGTGAGCTGCTGGCGGGTAATCCGAGCGGACGTCCGTGCCCCATTTGTTAGGGGTCGGCTAGAGGCCCAGAGGCGCGCCCAAAAGTACCTGTGGGTGATCTACCGGACCCGGTCCCCTGTCGACGGGGTCCGAGGGCTCGATGCCTCCCTCTGATGGGATTCCGTTACAAGATCGCTCCCGCTGGTCTCAGAAATGTCCTAGGGTACCTCGGGAGCGTAGCCCGAGCCTTGGTTATGTATCGAACGTACCCAGGGTCATCCCTCGCTCTGTGTCTGAGGCGACTGTGAACCCTTCGAGGGCCAGCCTACGAACCCCTGACCAGTAATGGGCGCGGAGCCCGAGTAGCCTGAGGCGGCCATTGAACCCTTCGAGGGGCCGGCCATCGAACCCCTGACCAGTAGTGGGCGCAGAACCCAATCGATCTGAGGCGGCCGTTGAACCCCTTCGAGGGGTCGGCCTTCGAACCTCTGATCAGTAGGGAGGCTCGGAGCCTGTTTCCTTCACGGAGAAGGGTCCTTTTCAGGGCATCCCCCTTTCCCAGTCCCTGTTGTAAGAAAGAGAAAGAGGAAAAGGAAAAGGATGCGAAGTCGAACGACATGGCGTACCTTTTTTGACGCGGTCATTATGGCGAAGGCGAAGCGTCGCTTGCTTCTCCTGCCTGAGGCGCCGCCTGTCCTGCCGTGGAGTTAATGCGACGGGGCGAGTGGTTCGCGAGGCGGTCGTTGTGCGTGTGCGAGCCGTTCGAGGAACGGCCGTTTCGCCTTGGGTTTTTGAATCCCGCGGCGGGTCCGGGCGAAACGTTGAACGGGTCTCGCCTTGGTCTTTATATACTCGGGGGAGGGTCTGGTGACGGTCCTTTGCTCCGCTTCTTGCCTCCTCCTTAGGTTTTCGCAACCTGAGAGGTTTAGCCGGAGAAAAGGAAACCGCCTACCCAGTCCTTTCCGCCGCCACCCCTTTTGCTCGGCGATGGCCGACCGGGTGACCATCATCTCGCCGCGCGATCCATGGCCCTTCTCCACAGTCACAGCGGAGGACCTGGAGGATCTTGTTGCCGAGGGTTTACTTCGCCCTCTCTCTGATGAGAGGCAGCCGGAGTGGATTCCTCCTGCGAGCGGAACCGCCCCGTCCCCGCCGCCGGGGTACGTCGTGAGCTTCGTCTCCTTCCACGAGCGGGGGTTCGGTGTGCCGGCAAGCCGCTTTATGCGGGCGATCCTGTACAACTATGAGGTGGAGTTGCACAACCTTAGTCCCAACTCCATTTCGCAGGCCACCATCTTCGCAGCGTTGTGCGAAGGATACTTGGGGATCGCCCCCCACTGGGACTTGTGGACTCATCTCTTCTCCGCGGAGCTTTTTGCTTCATCGACGGGAGAGAGAAGGGTCCGCGTGGCAGTGCGGGAAGGCGGTTGCATTCTCCAGCTGAGGCAGTCGCGGGCGTCGCTGTACATCCCCGCCTCCTCGCGTCCTCGAACAAAGGGTGGCAGCGCCGGTGGTTCTACCTCCGGAATGACGGCGAGATGCTTCCACCGTTTTCTCAACAAGTGGTCACCGCCACTGCCGATACCTGGCGCTACGGGACCCCGCACGACAGGCAGAAAAACCTCGAGCCCCTTCTCAAGGCCCTGGAGGTGTTGCGGAAAGGAGGACTTACTGCCGCGGGAGTGATTGCCGCCATTCACCGCCGTAGGGTGGTTCCCTTGGCGGAGCGGCGGTTGCCGCTTTGGGAGATGACACCGGAGGCTGACTTGGAGGGCTCGCGGATGTCCTTGGATCCTCTTCCCATCGATGTTCTCCACGGGCGGGTGGCCGCCGCGTTGGGAAAACCGGACGCCAGCGCCTTCTCTCAGCCCTTGATGCGCCCCGACCACCGGTGTGTGACCCTGGTGAGTATCCGCTCCTTCCTTCTCCTTGCGTCAGGTTGCCTTTGGTCCTTACGGTCGGGATTTCCGTTCGCCTCCAGGAGGTATGGTGGCACAAGCCTTCCCGGCCACGGGTCCCGGAGGACGCGGTGGACCGAGCAGCGCGGCGGGTTGCCGCGGAGGAGAAGAAGAAGAAGAAGAAGGACGCGGAGAAAGCCCGGGCCCACGAGCGGACGCGGGCCCGAGACGCCTTGGAGAAACTCCGTCATCGGCCGGAGAGGGAGGGGCTCCCGAGGGAGCCATCGCCGGAGACGCCTGACGACGACGACGATGAAGATGATGACAAGGACGACGACATGGTTGCCCGCCTCGGCCTCAGCCCGGGTTTGAGGCTAGGCCAGGAGTCGTCAAGCCAGCCCCCGAGTGGGATAGCGCCGTCAGTTCCCGGAGTCAGGACACCGAGGTCCCGGCCCGACGAGCAGGGGCAGACCGAGGGGGTACTTGACCCCTCGGTCGGGGAAGTCGAGGTGCCCCCGGGGAGTCAGGCCGAGGCGTCTGTTTCTCGGGAGCCGTCGGCCACGCCGTCAGCGCAGGAGGGTGACCCTCAGGTCGCCGTGGCAACGCCCAGGCAGTCCGTCTCCTGGGCGTCCAAGGTGCCCAAGGCGAGGGTGATGCCGAAGCTGGCGGCGAGGCGGACCTCGGCGGTGTCTTTGGGGGTCGAGATCCGAGAGACCTACCCTTAGGCGCGGTTGATCATGGCCCGGAGCGGGTAAGTATCTTGGAGCGTCTTCGTCCTGGCTTCTCATTCGTATGTCCCGACCGCAACTTTCCTTTCCTCCTCAACAAGCGAAGCCACGACCTGACTGACCTGGCTCCCCGGAAGGCCCTTAAGACGGCGTCGGCTTCCGCAGCCAGTGTCGCGCCGGGCCTCGCTGTTCAGCTGGCCTTCTCGCAAGGCGCTCCACAGCGGGGGGCTCTAGCGGCACCAGCCGTCGTGGAGCGAGTTCCCGAGGCCAGCTCTTCTACCGAGGCGGCCATCGTGCTGGAGGAGGCGGCTGGTGCAGACGTGGCCCCGGGCCCACTGGACATGCCGCTGGTGCCGGCGCCTACTACTGCTGAAGCCGCTGCCGTCCCAGTCGGGGAGCGACCCGTTGCTGCCGACACTGAGATGGCCGAGGCGTCGGCGCTCGGTGCCTCGAAGGAGGGGGGTGTGGAAGCGCGATCCGTCCCACCGAGCGGCGGCCTTGTCGCTGCGCGGCGGAGCTCCAAGGGGCGGCCCCAGTTGCTCCGGTTCCGGACCCGTGGGGCTTCGGATCCCTTCTTCGTGCTCGACGACGAGCGGGAGGAGCAGTCTTGGGACGAGCTCCGCAAGTGCGCCGAAGCAATGGTGGGGTCGCTCCGGTCATCGCTGGAGGTCTTCTGCAGGGACATCCCCAAAATCCTCCAGGTAATGGTTTCAGGCGTACCTTTTTATGACCAGTGCGTCTCTTGTGACGCCCCGCTTCCTTCCCTTAGGATCTGACGGATCTGAGCGCCGCCAAGTCGTCGTTAATCCGCCACGAGGTCGATATCTGGGGCTCGCTGCGATCCTTGAGGACCTCGCTTGCCGGGGCTACTGCGCGCCTCTCCCAGCAGGGCGCCGAAGTGGCGGGCCTTCGGTTGCTTTGCGCCGATCTGAGAGCAGAGGCGGCAGCGGCCCGTGCAGAGGCGGCAGCGGCACGCGCAGAGGTGCAGCGACGGCAGTCGGAGTTCGACCAGGTCGTCGATGAGCGAGACCAATCCCGGGGCTGGGCTGCCGAGGCCGAAAGCCGGGCTGGAGCCCTGTTGGGGACTTGTTCTCAAATGCTAAGAGTTAAGAACAAGGCAACATAGAAGATGTTAAACATTAAGGTCCTTCGTCCTTCGAAACATTACGCCCCTTCGGGAAATAATGCTTTAGGACGAAGGTCACAATAGACATACCTTCGCAAATATAAATAATGTCGAAGGATTCATATAAAGCGTGAAATATAAACATCAACATAAGATCATTTCTATTTTATTAACATGGAGAAATAGAAATGATTTCAAATTACAAATGTACCTTCGGTCCTGAGAGAAGGTAAAAGTACAAACGTGACGCAAAAGCCAAATGCAAAGTCAGCCTGAACAGTACGGGAGTACTGTTCATCTATTTATAGACGCGGGACGCAGCCCACGTAAAATTACATCCATGTCCATTACATTTGTTAACGGTTTATGGAAATCTGTCGAGGCCCCCGAAGTCTTTTCATCTTTAAGTCGGTTCCCCCTTATGCCATCGCGCCGAAGCTTCCCTGCGCACAGCTTCGGCTGCCCTCGACCTTCGTCTGGTTCAGGCTTCGTCCTGGTCGTGCTCCATATCCATAATTCTGAATCCGAAAATACCTGTTCATATAATCCACTTGGAAAACATTGTCAAATCATGTTTTTGAGGACCTTCGGAGGACGAAGGCCCCCAACAGTAGCCCCTCGCAATATTAATTTGTAAATAATAAATTCAGATTGCGATATGGACGAAGGCCTTGAGCCGAAGGTCCGAAAAAACACCTTCCCTTTGCTAGAATAGCAACATTCACTGACAAGCGGGGCCTTTCAATTTCCAACGCCCTAGGCGTATAAATAAGATCACATCGCGAACTCATTTGGTACGCATACTTGCCTTTTGCTTCGGCCCACTAAAATTTTTAGCTCTTGTTCATTAAGATTTGCTGGTCTTTTTGATTTCGAAGCTTCGGCCTCGGGAACAATTTTTTAGCGTTTCCGAAGATGTCTGAAGGCAAGAAGATTCCTGCTGAGACGAAGCTGAAGATCCCTGCTGAGACGAAGCTGAGTCTCGAGGAGGAGAAGAATCTGGGGTTCCTGATAGCAATGGCAGAGACCAATACAGAGAAAATCACGAAGGAGATTCTCGAAGGTTTGTCCGAAGATACTGATGACAGCGACAGCTATGATGTGGAAAGTGGTGGGGAAGAGGCCGAAGATCGACCGTGGCGACCAAGCCACACAGTTTTTGGGAAAACGACCATCAAGCAGAGTCACATTGACAATATGAGGGGGCGATATTTCCGAGACATATCTATTGTGAGAGCTGATGCCGGGGAAAAAACTTCTCCCACCCCCGAAGAAGATGAAGTTGTGATTTTCCGAAGCTTCCTCAAGGCTGGGCTTCGATTCCCCCTGAGCAACTTTGTTGTTGAGGTACTAAAGACATTTCAAGTCTATCTGCATCAAATCACTCCCGAAGCCATCATAAGAATGGGAGTGTTTGTCTGGGCTGCGAGGAGCCAAGGTTTGGAACCGAACGCTAAAAGCTTCTGCAACATTCATGAGTTATTATACGAGACGAAGCCCTGGGGAAAGGAGCAATACCACAACAACTTTGGGTGCTACAGCTTCGGCGCCCGCTCCGGGTCAAGCTGCCCTGTGCCGACCTTTCGGAAGAGGTGGCCCGGAGCCTGGATGACTGAATGGTTTTATGTAAAGAATGATCTAACAGCTCAAGAGAATGTGAAGAGTATCATTATGCACCCAATCTGGCAACGCTTCGGTCTTCGAAGGCCGAAGGTCGAAATGGACGAAGCCGCCGAAGAATGCCAAAGAGCCTTCGGGGTAGTCTGCTCGTTTATTGGGACAAGGGACTTGGTCCAAGAACACATTGCCTTCAGGGTATGGCCACTTGCAGAAAAGTGGGAAATGCCGAAGGAAACCATCAAAGAGCCCGACGAAGGCGGACTAGTCAGATTAAAGTATACATTCAAATATGCAGATAAATTTATTGAACCTGATGATGACTGGCTGAAAAGCATTGAAACATTAAGTGATGAATTACTTGGGGCATATTCGAAGGCTGAAAATACTGCACTATCAGCAGCCTTCGGAGGCCGAAAAAAGAAGAGACTCAACCGAGTGTTTGATGCAGTCGGGTTCTTCTACCCTGATTATCGTTATCCCATCCGAAGGCAAAAAAGGAAAAACATAACCTCTGAAAAAGAAGAAGCTGCAACTGCTCCTAGCGAGCCAGAACCGAAAGGAAAAAGGTTGAAGGTCCTCACACACCGACCACGCCATATTGAACCAGCTTCGGTGCCTGAGTTCACCGGAGAAACTTCTTCGGCCGCCGAAGCTGAACAGCCAACCTTGCTGTCAGAAATTGCAGAGATGGCCGAAGCGCCATCCACAGAAAAAATGGAAGAAGCGAAAAATCCGACTAAGGAAAAAGCATCAGAAATTTTGAGTCCTGTAGCAAATGTCGAAGCAGCAAAAATCCAAAAGGGCCCAATGGTGACCCCAAAAAGGAAGAGAATGGTAAATGTACTAGATGTCTTGGAGACAATTAAGTCTTCAAGCACAACTCCAAAAAAGAGTGTTGAAATTGCTGAAGCTTCTTCTGAAGCTCCGACGCAACAAGCTGAAGCTGAAGCTGGGCCTTCAGAGCCCTTCAAGGAGCAAACTTTGGAAGCCGAAGCAATAAAAATACCAGAACCAATTTTAGTTGAAGAAACTGACACTGCCATCCCCGAAGCGCCTGCCAGCATGTGTGATTACATCATACGACATGCTTCGGGGAAAAAACTATCTGAAGAAGAAACTCATGAAGCTAACCATTATGCAAAGGAGCTAAAATATCCAAAGGGGGCAGTAATATTCAACGGGACAAATGAAGATGATTTCTTATACTGCCTGCCTGACAACAAAGAGCTATCTGTCTGCCGAGAGATGGCCAGGAGTATTGGTTTCCCGAAGCTTGAATCTGGATTAAGCGCCATGACGAAAGAAGATCTCGCAGACAGTCTTGCGTACAACAGCCTGAAGGTACGGGAATTAAACGCTTGAAAAAACCCCCTTATTATTATATTTTTTTTTACGCAACTCATTCCTTTTTTCTTATATGAATTCTTTTTCGTATAGGGCCTGATCCTAAGCAACGCGCTAAGAGCGCAAAAGAGCGCCGAAGATGAAAGTTATGAAATTGCGTTTAATAATTTACGCTCCGAAGTTATCAAACTGAGAAACGAAGCTTTGGAAAAAGATAAAATTCTGCTTACACTGGTAGATAAAGTGAAAAAAGACGAAGCTGCTTCAAAGGCCCAAACCGAAGCTCAAAAACGCGAAATTAAAGATCTTCAGAAACAGCTGGCTAGAGCTAAAGAGGAGCGCGCGCTTGAGGAAACGAAACGAGAACTTAGTGATTTTATGGTCAGCAAATTGGAATCAAGAGTTAAGGAGCTTCGCACATCTCAGGGGAAATGCTATGTTAAATCTATAGAATGCGTGAATAAAATTAAAACCAGCTTTGCTAGCGTCGGCGCCTTTTCCAGCGAAGAGAATTTTTCTCGAGGCAATCCCGAAGATCCGCTGGAATGGATTAGCCACGAAGCAGAGGCCTTCGAAGAGATTCTGAACAGTCGTGGCGACATATGCGCTTTTTCGGGCGCCAGAGGAATCGCTTCTGTCTTAGAGAAGAAAGGTTGCGGGCATGTAAAATTTTTAGCTCAGTCCGAAGCTACCTTATCTTCCGAAGATATCAAGGACCCCTCGGCCGAAGCAAGCGTGGTTGGTGGCAAATTTTTTACTGATATCTGGAACGACGGCGGCCGAGGAATGGCGCAAGAGATCATCCAAAGAAGCGAAAAAGGCGTTCATGATGCTAGAAAAGTAGCAGAAGCTGCCGAAAGGAGTACGGAGCCCGAAAGACAACTAGGTACCAATTAGTCGTTCTTGTTGCGTTGTAATTTCCATTTTAAACTTTGCTCGCGATTTGTAAAAGTAATGAAGAAGTGTTCTCTTCGCTCAGAAACTGTTGAACCGACTGCCGACCCCCACACAAAAGGGGATGAAGAAATTAAACAAATGGCCGAAACTATCATGGACAAGGTTGTTGACCAACTTCTGAATGAAGCCGCCGAAGCAGTATTGAGAGAAGATTAGATGCTATTTGGAAAAAAAAAACATTTAAAGTGTAATCGATGCAACATTTTGTACATTTGAATGTAATATACAAGTCTCTTTTCATTATTGAATTCTTTACGATGCATGAAACTTTAAATACATACCATTTTTGAGCCTTCGGCGAAAAAACACCTTCCCTTCTTTTCATGCTTCGTGAAGAAGACATTCTTCGTTAAAATTACTCTGATGAATGATATCCATGCTTCGTGAAAACATTCTCCGAAGTTATATTCCGAAGCTATACAACTTTGATATTGATCTGATAAAATTCGCCCACGTTTCGTAAAAATATTCTTCGAAACTGTATTCCGAAGCTATACAATTTCGATGTCACTTTCTCAAAGCATCCTTTCGAAGGTTGAGAGTATCCCCTTCTCTTGCCAAATGCAATATGATGTATGATGCTTATGCTATGCAAAATGATGTGATGATGTTATGTTATGCATGTGTCATTTGTTCCGAAGATACACATAAAATATATTCGTAAGCTCTGCATTCCCTTAGGAACGTCTTTGGAGCTTCTTCGTCTTTTACTTAGACGGTTTCAGCGTTGACTTTTCGCTGTAAGCCTCCCTTAGGAGCTTCTTCGCCTTTTACTTAGGCGGTATCAGCGTTGACTTTTCGCTGTAGGCTCTGCATTCCTTTAGGAACGACTTCTGAGCAGAAAACTTACACTGCGCTCCCTTTGGAACGGCTTTTTGTGACTTCATAAACTTACTCTGCGTTCCTTAGAACGACTTTGTGTTACTCCGAAGGATTTTAATCCGAAGGTCCTCCTTGGTAACGGAAAAAGTTTTAGGGTTCAGCAACTTAGGCTTGTGGAGCAAATAGATTTTCCTCGTAGGAAACAACGAAATTATTACATGAAAACTATCAATGTTTTTTGCTTCACAGAAAATAAAACTGAATAGAAAAGACTGCTATCAAAGGTAGGATATGTCAATAAATGTGCTTCGACTCTGGCACAGTGCTGTTGACTGTGCGAGCTTCGGACTGTTCTCTGAAGTCCCTCTGATGTGGAGCGTATTGACTCCCTTCTGGCTGTTGACCTTGCTGCAATGGAGGTGGAGGCGGAAGCTGCTGCCAGGAAGCTTGAGGTTGACTTGCCGAAGCTACAGAAGCTGCAGGGTGGTTGTCTATGTATTGTGGGATATAAGGCGGATGATACGAAGCAGTATGCATGACCTGCTTCGGCTGAGCTTGTTGAGATGCAGCTTCGGCTATTTCCTTTTGCTTCTGGATTGTAACATGGCACGTCCTAGTGGTATGGCCCTTGCCTTCTCCACAGAACAAGCAAAACAGTCTCCTTGGCTGATCTCCGAATCTTCCGCCGAAGCCCCTGGCGCCTCTGCCTCTTGGAGCTGGTGGCCGGAAGGAGGTTTGTTGTTGCCCCGAAACCTGTGAGGAGCACTGTGGCCTGTTTTGCTGACTCCCCTTGTCATCATTCTGAGTGTTGTGGATGGAACGGACATGCCTCGGGTAGTATCTTCCTCCGAAGCCCCTGGTCATTTCAGAAAATCTGAAGGCCTCCTCCCTTCTTTGGCGAAAATCATTGTCAGCACGAATGTACTCATCCATCTTTTGGAGCAATTTCTCCAGGGTCTGAGGAGGCTTCCGAGCAAAGTATTGAGCTGCAGGTCCAGGACGAAGCCCCTTGATCATGGCTTCGATAACGATTTCATTGGGCACCGTTGGTGCCTGCGCCCTCAATCGTAAGAACCTTCGGACATACGCCTGAAGGTATTCTTCGTGATCCTGAATACACTGGAAGAGGGCTTGAGCTGTGACCGGCTTCGTTTGAAATCCTTGAAAGCTGGTCAGTAACATATCCTTCAGCTTCTGCCATGAAGTGATTGTTCCTGGCCGAAGAGAGGAATACCAAGTCTGAGCAACATTCCTGACGGCCATAACGAAAGACTTCGCCATGACTGCAGCATTGCCCCCGTACGAAGACACTGTTGCTTCGTAGCTCATCAAGAATTGCTTCGGGTCGGAGTGGCCGTCAAACATGGGAAGCTGGGGTGGCTTATAGGATGGAGGCCAAGGTGTAGCCTGCAGCTCAGCAGACAGAGGAGAAGCATCATCGAAAACAAAATTTCCCTGATGGAAATTATCATACCAGTCATCTTCGTTGACGAAGCCCTCCTGATGAAGGTCTTTCTGATGAGGCCTTCTGTTCTGCTCATCGTGAGTGAGATGGCGAACTTCCTCAGAGGCTTCGTCTATTTGCCTTTGCAACTCAGCTAGGCGGGCCATTTTCTCCTTCTTCCTCTGCACTTGTTGATGTAGCATCTCCATTTCTCTGATTTCTTGGTCTAGCTCTTCTTCCTCAAGCGTCGGGCTGACGGCTTTTCTCTTCTGGCTTCGGGCCTCCCGAAGAGAGACGGTCTCCTGGTTGTGGTCCAGCGGTTGTAGTGCTCCTGCCCCAGTCGCTGAAGCTTTCTTCGGCGCCATAGCGAAGGTCTATAGCTTCCGAAGGTGTTCACAAAAACTCGAAGTGGAAGTGAGTTCACCGGAGGTGGGCGCCAATGTTGGGGACTTGTTCTCAAATGCTAAGAGTTAAGAACAAGGCAACATAGAAGATGTTAAACATTAAGGTCCTTCGTCCTTCGAAACATTACGCCCCTTCGGGAAATAATGCTTTAGGACGAAGGTCACAATAGACATACCTTCGCAAATATAAATAATGTCGAAGGATTCATATAAAGCGTGAAATATAAACATCAACATAAGATCATTTCTATTTTATTAACATGGAGAAATAGAAATGATTTCAAATTACAAATGTACCTTCGGTCCTGAGAGAAGGTAAAAGTACAAATGTGACGCAAAAGCCAAATGCAAAGTCAGCCTGAACAGTACGGGAGTACTGTTCATCTATTTATAGACGCGGGACGCAGCCCACGTAAAATTACATCCATGTCCATTACATTTGTTAACGGTTTATGGAAATCTGTCGAGGCCCCCGAAGTCTTTTCATCTTTAAGTCGGTTCCCCCTTATGCCATCGCGCCGAAGCTTCCCTGCGCACAGCTTCGGCTGCCCTCGACCTTCGTCTGGTTCAGGCTTCGTCCTGGTCGTGCTCCATATCCATAATTCTGAATCCGAAAATACCTGTTCATATAATCCACTTGGAAAACATTGTCAAATCATGTTTTTGAGGACCTTCGGAGGACGAAGGCCCCCAACAAGCCCTTGTAGCGGACCTAGCCATAGCCCGGGCCGCAGCTTTGGAGCAACGTGCCCGAGCCGAAGGTATGTCCTGGCCATTTCCGATTTTCGTTTCAGCTTGTTTCCTCCGCTTGTGTTTGAGGCCTTGCGTTCTGGCTGTTCGTAGAGCTTGAGTTCGCCCTTGATGAGTCCACCAGGGCGCTTGTCGGGGCGGCCGAGCAGAGGGAGGCCGACCACGTGGCCATGTCCGAGGCCATCTCAGACTTCTGTCGGGTCTTTGGCTTCGGCGACGTCTCCTCAGGAAGCTCCCCTCAAAGTCGCCTGCAGGCCTTGGGTGTCATGTGCGCGGCAGACTCCGCGAGGCGCTACACCATGGCGTCAGGCGGGCCTTCGCCGTGCTCGCTTCCCACTACGTCGTGGACCTGGAGCGGGTCAGCGAGGGGTATTGCCTTCCTGACGAAGATGAAGCCGCCCTGGCAGAAGTCCAGAGGCTCGACGCGGCCGTCGCGGGTCCGAGCGCAGTGCTGGCGACCACCTTCGAGGCAGAGATCCTCCCGCCTGCGCCATCGTCCGAAGCCGGGGTGGACTTTGCCGAGGGCGGGGACGAAGCCGAAGGCGCGGCTCCTTCCCCGAGCGACGCCTAACTCTGTCGGAGCAGTTTCTGTTGGATGCACGTGTGTTTTTTTGCGGCCGCTGAGGCCTGAACACTTTATTATCGTTGCGTAAAGTCGTGCCCCTTTTCCTTTCATTTTGCGTGTCCGGCCCCGTCCGTCAATAGCAGGGTGGCTTCCCCAAGTAGGAGTCACTTTTCGTGGTGGGTGACGAGTGAGGTATCTGTAGCCCAGAGGCGTAGGAGTCCCTTGGCTCAGTCAGCCTTGCCACTTACATGCACCCGCTTTCGCTCCTTGGGGTCCTGCTTCCGACATAGCCAGGGGAACGCAAAAGCCTTTTTGATTGAAAAATTTGACGCAGAGGGGGTTCCCCCCCCTTTAGCCCCCGAGGGACGGTCGGGCTCTGCCGAGGCAAGGCTGACCCTTCCTTGATGACTAAACCTTGCATGGGAGCGAGGTATATGAACAACTTGAAAGCATCTTAAGGGTAGAGGCGACGTAGCTGTTAGACGTTCCAAGTGTTGGTGCAGACCTCGCCTTGACTGTCGGCCAGTTTGTTTGTTCCGGGCTTCAGAACTTTGGCGATGACGAGCGGCCCTTCCCAGGGGTGCGTGTTGCCCCCGGGCGTCTTCCGCGAGGGGTGGGTCTGCCTTGCGTAGAACTGACGCCCTTCGCGGGCGTGGACAATTCGGGTGGCGTCGGCCACCGCCGTCGGTCATTAGAGACCTTGTCGAAAGGCGTCTCCAATAAGGGCTCGGGGTGCTGCGCGATGATCGCAAGCCCCCGAGTGTATCTCTCGTAGGAGTTCCTGACCTTCGGCGATGGAAATGCATTGCTGGGGGATGCCCGAGGGGCTGCGGTGGTAGAGCTCCTTCCCATCTCCCAGCAAGACGAACGACTTGGCGCGTCGCGCCAACCGCCGAGCCTCGGCTCGGTCGAGGGGTATCTCTCCTCGGTGGAGATATTTCAGGTACGGGGTCTGCCAGTTTTGATTAGGCGTGACCCCGCTTCGCTCCTCCTCGACGCGCAGTGTCTCGCCCTCGGGGGCCGAGGGTACCTCGGGCTGAACCGAGGATGCCCCGGGCCGAGCCGAGGGTGCCTCGGGCTGGGCCGAGGGCGCCTCGGGCTCAGGCGTGTCGTCGATCTTGACGGAGGGTTGATGCCGGTCTCGGGTGAAAGCGTCCGGGGGAACCGTTGTTCGCCCTGAGGCTATTTTAGCCTGCTTCTCCAGCAACGGGGGGGGGCAGCAAGACGGGCGCGTTCGTGAGGAGCGCCTTCAGGTTCCCGAGGGCTTCTTCGGCCCCAGTGGTCCACGTGAAGCACTCGGCCTTCCTTAAGAGGCGGTACAGAGGCAGGTGAAAGGGAATTAGGCTTATACCTAGTTCCTAAATGATTTTGGTGGTTGAATTGCCCAACACAAATATTGGACTAACTAGTTTGCTCTAGTGTATAAGATTATACAGGTGCAAAAGGTTCACACTCAGCAAATAAAAAGATCAAGTTTTGGATTCAACAAAGGAGCAAAGAGGCAACCGAAGGCACCTCTGGTCTGGAGGCACCGGACTGTCCGGTGTACACCGGACAGTGTCCGGTGCACCAGAGGACTCCAACTCGAACTCGCCACCTTCGGGAATTTCTCAGGCCGCTCCGCTATAATTCACCGGACTGTCCGGTGTACACCGGACAGTGTCCGGTGCTCCATGGAAGCGCGGCCTCCTCAACTCGCCAGCCTCGGGATCGGGCAGCAGCCGCTCCGCTATAATTCACCGGACATGTCCGGTGTACACCGGACTGTCCGGTGTGACAGCGGGGCAACGGCTACTTCGGCGCCAACGGTCACCTGCAGGAGCATTAAATGCACGCCAGAGGGCGCAGAAGTCAGGCACGCGCGTCATGGCGCACCGGACACTCTACAGTACATGTCCGGTGCGCCACCGGACATCCAGGCGGGCCCAGCAATCAGAGCTCCAACGGTCAGAACCCTAACAGTCGGGTGACGTGGCTGTCGCACTGGACATGTCCGGTGTGCACCGGACTGTCCGGTGCACCATACGACAGACAGCTTTCACCAACGGCTAGATTTTGGTTGGTGGCTATAAATACCACCCCAACCGGCCACTTCAACGGGTGGGAGCCCAAGCAACATTCCAAGTCATCTAGTTGACATACTCAAGCCCTCCCAACCACATATATTCATTGATCCATCCTATACACAAGATTTAGACCACTACAACCAACACAAGTGCCACAAAAGAGAGAGCAAGCAAAAGAGAGCTACTCATTTGAGTTTAGCACTAGTGCCTTGTGAGATTCATCGAGAGATAGTGTGTGCTTCATCTTTGTGTTCATTTACGCGTGGAGTTTTGACTCCCATTGAACTTCCTCCAAAGTTTTGGAGGCTTGTAAAAGCTAGCAAGAGACACCAAAGTGTGTGGTGGTCCTTGCGGGATCGAGAGTGATCCTTGAGAAGAAGAAGAGCTCGCCGATCCTTGTGTGATCGGGGGGGAGAGGGAAAGGGTTGAAAAAGACCCGTCCTTAAGTGGACTCCTCAACGGGGACTAGGCCTTCGAGGGCCGAACCTCGGTAAAACAAATCACCCGTGTCCATTGTGTTTATTGCTTGTGATTTGTTTGTTTTCCCTTGCTCTAAGTGTTCTTGCACCATTATTTGCTAATATCATTTGGTGTTGCTTCAAGTTTAATTCCATTTAGTGAAGTAACATTTCGCAAGAAAGAACTTGGCTTAGTGCTCTTCTCATCTAAGGCTTCTTGCTTTGTTATTCTATAACTTACTAGTTGTATTGATTTATCACTTCCGCATTATTTAGCAATACTCTTTTCAAGCAAGAACTTAGTTTCTATTCTCCGATATTTGTATATCTTGTTCTAACCTCTAATCAAGGGATCTAGTTGGGGGATAAGGTTTTAATTTTCAGGTTTCGCCTATTCACCCCCCCTCTAGGCGACTTTCAATTGGTATCAAAGCTAGGCACTTCATCTTGAGTCTAACAACTCAAAGTGATGGCTCGTAGAAGATCCCAAAAGAACAAGAAGACCCAGGAGAACAAGGAGGTAACTCTTGAGATATTACTTTCCGATTGTTCTAATTATGTTTCTTGGTCTACTAGAGTAATAAATGCTTTTAGAAGCATAGATCCACAATTAGAACAAATTATAGACAAGAGTATTTTTCCCTCTAATTTCAATGGAAAAATTAATTCCGAGGAGGATCAAAGATGTTATCGCTTAAACTATCTAGCTTTTGACATCTTAACTAATTCTCTTAGCAAAGAAGATTATCATGCCTTCATATCAAACTATGACGAATCCGTCCATGATGCGCATGATATTTGGACTAGAATTAGAAGCAAATTTGATGAGTCCAAACATGATAGTTCATTTTGTGTCTCTACTTCCTTTGGTATTTGTGATACTAACCCTTGTAAGGAAGAAGAAGAGAATGAACGATGGAGACCAAACGATGAATCCACCTCTCCAAAAGGTTTGTCTTCCCATTTCGATTCCCACATGTGTTGTGTGGCTAATGCAAATGATAGCGGAAGCACAAATGAGGATGAGGAGGAAGAAAGAAGCCTTGTGCAACTCTACGCTCGCCTAAGCCAAGAAGATAAGGCGGTCATGCTCAAGCTTCTAGAAAGAGCAAGAGAGCAAGGCGAAGCTCGTCAAAGGCTAGAAAGTATTCTCTTAATGAAGATGCAATGCTTTGACGAGTTGACTAAAGAACATGAGGAGCTAAAATGCTCTCATGTTGATTTGGTCCAAAGGTATGAAACTATTTCAATTGAGCAAGATAACGCTTTACATTGTATCGCTCAATTAGTAAATAGAAATACCTTGCTTAAGGACCAAGTAGAAAAGCTAAAGGTTGAAAATCTAGCTTTTCAAGATAAATATGATATGCTCCTATGCTCTCATGAAAATCTTAGAGATGATCATATCATATTAAACATTGCTCATGAGGTTGTGATAGAAAACTTAAAATCTCAACAACCTCACTCATGCACATGTATTCAAATTGATACTATATTACCATGTGCTAATGCTTGTTGTCCATCGACAAGCAAATCTTCCTTTGAGCTAGAATTTGCAGGAACAAACGATGATTCATATCAAAAGCTCAAGGAAGAAAATGAGAGGCTGAAGATGAGCTTGACACAACTAAAAGGGAAGTGCATTGCTCAACCTTCTCAAGATAACCGTGACCACATGGTGAAGAAGCTTGAGACGGGAACAACCGAGGCATGCACTACATCCCTTGAAGAAAATGTCAAGGAGTTGAGGATTGCCAAGAGGAAGAAACAAAAGATGAAATTCAACACCTCCTCCAAAAGCCTCAACCACGCCTCCACAAAAGGTAACATCCAAGGTAATGATCAAGCCACACCTCACATTAAGAGGTGTAGTGAATGCTTTGAAGAGGGGCACTTGATTAGGTCATGTCCCTACATTAAAAATGGCTTGATTATTAACAAGGATACTAGACTTTGTTTTAAATGCTCCAAGAAGGGACACTTGCTTAGATCTTGTCCCCATTTAAAACAAAAAGGCATAGGGTTAGAAAAGAAAGTTTTTACTAACCATGTAGCAGGCAACAAACAAGGAAAGAAGAAAACTTCAAAACTTGAAAAACGCCTATGCTACACATGCCGAAAGAAGGGACATCAATGCAAGGATTGTCCCATTGGTAACAATTCCACTCCTAACTTGTCAATTGATTCTCATATAACTAGGCAACCCAAAATTACAACTTGTGCTAGAAAGGTAATGAGTTTACCTAGTGCTAACACAAAGGACTTTTGGGTTCCTAGATCTTTGTTGACTAACCGTGATGGACCCATCAAGCGATGGGTACCAAAATATGCTTGACAAGATTTGTAGGAGAAGGAGATGATATGAAGCCTTGGGGTGCTTGAGAGAGTCCATTCAAGCTATCAATCTTCAATGATCTATATCCATGAGTGATCCGAGGTTATTCTTCAAATTACTATGTCTTAAACCCATATCATCTCGAGAAAGATATTGATGTTGTAGGAAATAAAAGAAGTTACATCAAGGCTTACAACATGGAGGAAAGTCAAAGGATGGTAACTTCTATGCTTTTAAGTGCAAGTGTCTCAAATTATCATTTCTTAAGTGTTTTGTGTAGTCACATAGAAATTTGTAGCACTTCAAATGTCTTTAAATTTGTATTACCATTCTTTGAAGAATTTCCTCTCATATGGTAGATTGCATACTCATCATTTCCATCTTATGGCAATCTACATGCTTTAAATTGTTGCAAGTATTTCATGGCATGATTTTCGCTAGTCATTCTATTATTGCCATGATTCTAGATATAGAGAGATACTTCAAGTTCTTAAAAAGGATAAGGTGTCATGTAAAGAATTCAAATTCTTAGGACACTTATTTAATGAAAATTCTCTCTATAACCAGAATAGTGAGACTAATGATTTTATCTAAGTAACCCAAGTAGTCTCACTTGTAGAGAATAAGTTTCTCTTTAAAAGTGTGTAATCTAACATGAAAAGAAAAATCAATCCAATGTTTTATGTTGTATTTCTACTTGCTCAAATTGGATATGATTCTTTCACATTTATCGCGTTCCAAATCATGAATTAGATTTATTCCTATAATCTCAAAGGATTATTTATGCTTTTTTTGAGTTAAAATTGAGCATAACATCATCTATGGATAATCTAGTTCATGCTATGAAGTTTCCATGTTTTAGTAATCTAGCTTTTCATTCCTTATCAAAAATGGTTACAAAAATGGAAACTAGTGCTTATATTACTAACAACGTATCTCTTGAGCTTACTTATGAATATCTACAAAAGAGAAAGTACACAAGCCTCATGGGTTGTTCTTCACCCAAAAGAAGAAAGGTAAAAGCAAAGGTATGGGAACTCATCTTCTTAATCAAATATAGTTCCCATCAATGATTATTTACTCTAGTTATATCTCTGTGAAGAAATAGATTCTTTATCGAATTTAAATTGGCTAAGATGTGCATTCAATCTCATTCTCATCAATGCACTTATCCATTAGAATCCATTTCATGCCTTTGCTATATTTGTTATCATATTGATTTCCTTCCAAGTATTGATTAACTAAATTTAATATGATAAAGTAAAATCTCCAATGATTATTAAAATGCTTAAAAGGTGCTCACTCATATTTCTAAAATGAAATGCACTAATGTTAAGGATTTTACTTCATGTCTGTGTGATCTATGGATGATAAATTGTGCTTATTTCCTATCTAAAAGAAATCATCCTTCATTATATACTCCCTTGTGCTATTAACATCTTTCTTGAGTATTTTCAATAAGTTTGAAAGGAAAAGAAAACAACTACAAAGGGAGGACTCTCAAATGAAAGAGGAGGACATCAAGAACAACAACACCTACTTGGATAATAAGGTCTACAAAACAATCAATGGTGTGGTTGTGAGTATTCTAAATACTTTCATTATGAGAATACTAGGCTTAAGTTGTTTATTGCAAAAATTATGAGCCTTGATCAAGATGTATAATGCTTCTCCCTATTTGTCTTTAAAGTAAATACATCCATTCAATTCAAATACTCGATGCATATCTTTAGGGGGAGTCTATTCTTATATCTTGATTTTGTTGAGACTATTGCTTTATCTCAGTAATTTCATATAGTCTCTTGCGTGAGAATAAGTTTCTCATAAAGTATGCTACTATTTTTAAAATTCTTGTCTTTCACTCTAAAGTAGCATATTTGCTGGATTCTCCTACTCTAAGCTTAATTGATAATCTAATGCGTATGTTGTTCTTTTGATCACATCTGTTATTTGTTTGATCATTGAATGACTTCAATCAACAATCATGCTTCTTAGTGCCATATATACTTTCAATTGATATCTTGATATGCACTAAGTTAAAAGGAGAATTCATGATACATTTATGCAACTTGTGATCCATTTTTGATATATGCTAACAATAACTTGAAAAGATCACTAGTTGTAGAACTCTCTCTTGTGCAAAATATTTCCCTATATTGTCATTAAAAATAGGTCTTAAGCATCTAAGACTAAGGACAAAGCACAATGAAGAGAGTGTTCCTATGTAAAGGTACAAAAAGGTAAAACTATCTCCTTTTATTTAAACTTGTACCTAAATCTTCCTTTTCTATACTCTCTTTACATATCTTGTTTAAAAGGAAGAGAAAGCATGTCCATGCATATCCCTGCTTCATATCTAGTTTAACTTCTCAAAAATTCATTCATGCTTTAATGCATCTTTATTGAAACTAGATGAAGTGATTTAATTGTCAAAGAGCTTAAAGCTTAACCTTGTAACGAGGATAAGCTGCCTTTGTTCCAAAGGTGGATGGTCCTTAAGTCTCTTTGAAATCCTTAAGGGAAAATGCTTGAAATGTTTACAACATGCTTTCATAAGTGCATAAACTGTCATGAGCATCACACTTATAATATGACACAATGCACTTCACATTCTGTATGATATAGATATGTTCTCATTAACCTAATTATGTGCAATTGGCATTTGAGGCCAAAAATATGTTTTCCTCTCGCACATATTTAGGGGGAGCAATCTATGTTATATAGAACTATGATCATGCTTAATTTGATATATCCTCTTGATCATATCTCTTTTATATGCTATGACTAATGTGTTTTCAAGTAAATTTCAAACCAAGTCATAGGTACATTGAAAGGGAATTGGAGTCTTCGGCGAAGACAAAGCTTCCACTCTACTCTATCGGTATTATCTACCCTTCGCCATCACTCCACAATGTCTCTCCATCTTTGGTATAATCTTCACTCATTTATTCTATGACCAAAGGAGGAGAAAGTACTTCAAAGGGCCTATAGTTCATTCTAAGTATCTGTTTTTGGCGATTCATGCCAAAGGGGGAGAAAGTATTGGCCCAAAGCAAAAGGACCGCACCACCACCCTTTTTAAAATTAATGGTTTTCAATCGGAAAATTTCAAATTGGTATCTCTTTGTGTTCGAAAGGGGGAGCAAGTAGTAATTTCAAAACTTGATATCTTAAAACCCTCTTGAACACTAAGAGGAGACTTTATTTGAGGGGGAGTTTTATTTAGTCAAAGGAAAAACATTTGAACAAAGGAAGAAAATTTCAAAACTTGAAAATGCTTTGCAAAATCTTATTCATTTACCTTTGACTATCTTGCAAAAGGACTTTGAAAAGAATTTACAAAAGAGTTTGCTAAAACAAAACTTTTGGTGCAAATATGGTCCAATATGTCAAAAACAAAGAAAACAATCCATGTGCATCATGTAAGCATTTATATTGGCTCAATTCCAAGCAACCCTTGCACTCACATTATGCAAACTAGTTCAATTATGCACTTCTATATTTGCTTTGGTTTGTGTTGGCATCAATCACCAAAAAGGGGGAGATTGAAAGGGAATTAGGCTTATACCTAGTTCCTAAATGATTTTGGTGGTTGAATTGCCCAACACAAATATTGGACTAACTAGTTTGCTCTAGTGTATAAGATTATACAGGTGCAAAAGGTTCACACTCAGCAAATAAAAAGATCAAGTTTTGGATTCAACAAAGGAGCAAAGAGGCAACCGAAGGCACCTCTGGTCTGGAGGCACCGGACTGTCCGGTGTACACCGGACAGTGTCCGATGCGCCACCGGACAGTGTCCGGTGCACCAGAGGACTCCAACTCGAACTCGCCACCTTCGGGAATTTCTCAGGCCGCTCCGCTATAATTCACCGGACTGTCCGGTGTACACCGGACAGTGTCCGGTGCTCCATGGAAGCGCGGCCTCCTCAACTCGCCAGCCTCGGGATCGGGCAGCAGCCGCTCCGCTATAATTCACCGGACTGTCCGGTGTGACAGCGGGGCAACGGCTACTTCGGCGCCAACGGTCACCTGCAGGAGCATTAAATGCGCGCCAGAGGGCGCAGAAGTCAGGCACGCGCGTCATGGCGCACCGGACACTCTACAGTACATGTCCGGTGCGCCACCGGACATCCAGGCAGGCCCAGCAATCAGAGCTCCAACGGTCAGAACCCTAACGGTCGGGTGACGTGGCTGTCGCACCGGACATGTCCGGTGTGCACCGGACTGTCCGGTGCACCATACGACAGACAGCTTTCACCAACGGCTAGATTTTGGTTGGTGGCTATAAATACCACCCCAACCGGCCACTTCAACGGGTGGGAGCCCAAGCAACATTCCAAGTCATCTAGTTGACATACTCAAGCCCTCCCAACCACATATATTCATTGATCCATCCTATACACAAGATTTAGACCACTACAACCAACACAAGTGCCACAAAAGAGAGAGCAAGCAAAAGAGAGCTACTCATTTGAGTTTAGCACTAGTGCCTTGTGAGATTCATCGAGAGATAGTGTGTGCTTCATCTTTGTGTTCATTTACGCGTGGAGTTTTGACTCCCATTGAACTTCCTCCAAAGTTTTGGAGGCTTGTAAAAGCTAGCAAGAGACACCAAAGTGTGTGGTGGTCCTTGCGGGATCGAGAGTGATCCTTGAGAAGAAGAAGAGCTCGCCGATCCTTGTGTGATCGGGGGAGAGAGGGAAAGGGTTGAAAAAGACCCGTCCTTAAGTGGACTCCTCAACGGGGACTAGGCCTTCGAGGGCCAAACCTCGGTAAAACAAATCACCCGTGTCCATTGTGTTTATTGCTTGTGATTTGTTTGTTTTCCCTTGCTCTAAGTGTTCTTGCACCATTATTTGCTAATATCATTTGGTGTTGCTTCAAGTTTAATTCCATTTAGTGAAGTAACATTTCGCAAGAAAGAACTTGGCTTAGTGCTCTTCTCATCTAAGGCTTCTTGCTTTGTTATTCTATAACTTACTAGTTGTATTGATTTATCACTTCCGCATTATTTAGCAATACTCTTTTCAAGCAAGAACTTAGTTTCTATTCTCCGATATTTGTATATCTTGTTCTAACCTCTAATCAAGGGATCTAGTTGGGGGATAAGGTTTTAATTTTCAGGTTTCGCCTATTCACCCCCCCCCCTCTAGGCGACTTTCAGCATGCCTCTTTCGCCGAGGCGTGAGATGAAGCGCGAAAACGTCGGCGTTTGCACGGAGAAAGTCGACTAGCACTACTTCCTATTTGGGATTGAGCTCAGAGCCGATCCGGATCTGCTTGGAGGCGTCGTTGCTAGGGTCGAGGGGGACGGACTTAACTGTCTCCGCTGGCTCGAAGTTGCCGGCGTGACGCTTCACGTCTGGCACCTCCTTAGAGAGGCTTTCCAGGTCGGCGATGAGGGCCTCGGACTCGGCGAGGGCCTCGGCGTACTCCACGCACTCCACGTCGCATTCGAACGCGTGTTTGTACGTGGGGCCGACGGTGATGACCCCGTTGGGGCCCGACATCTTGAGCTTGAGGTAGGTGTAGTTGGGGACGGCCATGAACTTCGTGTAGCATGGCCTTCCCAGTACCGCGTGGTAGGTTCCTCGGAACCCGACCACTTCGAACGTGAGGGTCTCCCTTCGGAAGTTGGAGGGCGTTCCAAAGTAGACGGGAAGGTCGAGTTGTCTGAGGGGCTGGACGCGCTTCCCGGGGATGATCCCATGGAAAGGCGCAGCACCTGCCCGGACCGAGGACAGATCGACACGCAGGAGCCCAAGGGTCTCGGCGTAGATGATGTTGAGGCTGCTGCCTCCGTCCATGAGGACCTTGGTGAGCCTGACGTTGCCGATGATGGGGTCGACAACGAGTGGGTATCTCCCTGGGCTCGGCACGTAGTCTGGATGGTCGGCCTGGTCGAAAGTGATGGGCTTGTCGGACCAGTCTAGGTAGACTGGCGCTGCCACCTTTACCGAGCAGACCTCCCGACGCTCTTGCTTGCGGTGCCGAGCCGAGGCGTTCGCCACTTGCCCGCCGTAGATCATGAAGCAGTCGCGGACCTCGGGGAACCCTCCTGCCTTGTGATCTTCCTCCTTTGCATCGTCGAGGGCCTTTCCACCCTCCGCGGGTGGCCCGGCCTTGTGGAAGTGTCGTCGAAGCATGGCACACTCCTCAAGGGTGTGCTTGACGGGCCCCTAATGATAGGGGCATGGCTCCTTGAGCATCTTGTCGAAGAGGTTGGCACCTCCAGGAGGTTTCCGAGGGTTCTTGTACTCGGCAGCGGCGACAAGGTCCGCGTCGGCGGCGTCGTGTTTCGCTTGCGACTTCTTCTTGCCCTTCTTCTTGGCGCCGCGCTGAGTTGACGCCTCGGGAGCATCTTCCGGTGGGCGGCCCTGGGGCTGCTTGTCCTTCCGAAAAATGGCCTCAACCGCCTCCTGTCCAGAGGCGAACTTGGTGGCGATGTCCATCAGCTCGCTCGCCCTGGTGGGGGTCTTGCGACCCAGCTTGCTCACCAGGTCGCGGCAGGTGGTGCCGGCGAGGAACGCGCCGATGACATCTGAATCAGTGACGTTGGGCAGCTCTATGCGCTGCTTCGAGAATCGCCGGATGTAGTCCCGGAGAGACTCTCCCGGCTGCTGGCGGCAGCTTCGGAGATCCCAGGAGTTCCCAGGGCACACGTACGTGCCCTGGAAATTGCCAGCGAAGGCTTGGACCAGGTCGTCCCAGTTGGAGATCTGCCCCGGGGGCAGGTGCTCCAGCCAGGCTCGAGCGGTGTCGGAGAGGAACAGGGGGAGGTTACGGATGATGAGGTTGTCATCGTTCATTCCACCCAGTTGGCAGGCCAGCCGACAGTCTGCGAGCCACAGTTCCGGTCTCGTCTCCCCCGAGTACTTTGTGATAGTAGTCAGGGTTTGGAACCGGGTCGGGAACGGTGCCCGTCGTATGGCGCGGCTGAAAGCCTGCGGACCGGGTGGTTCAGGCGAAGGACTCCGATCCTCCCCGCTGTCATAGCGTCCCCCACGCCTGGGGTGGTAGCCTCGGCGCGCCCTGTCATCGAGGTGGGCCCGACGGCTGTGATGATGGCGCTCGTTGCCGAGGCAACCCGGGGCCGCAGGCGCTGTGTTGCGCGTGCGCCTGGAGTGGACCGAGGCTTCCCGCATGAATCAGGAAGTCGCGGCGCGATGTTCCGAGGGGAACCCCTGCCTTCGGGAGGCAGAGCTTTCGGCCCGTCGGACCGCGGCGTTCTCCAGGAGATTCTTGAGCTCTCCCTGGATACGCCGCCCCTCGGTGGTTGATGGCTCCGGCATCACGCGGAGGAGTATTGCTGCTGCAGCCAGGTTCTGGTCGACTCCGCTGGAATCCGGTGGCGGCCTCACCCTGACGTCGTCGGCGATGCGGTGCTGGATGTCCTGGGGGAGATGACGCGCTTCTCCGGCCGGGGGTTGGACCGCCCATTCCTGCCCGATGTCCCGGTGGATCGGCACAAGCGTTCTTGCTCCCTCGTCGAGCCTGGCCTGCCTCTCACGGATTTGCTCGAGCTGTGGGTCAGGACCCCCTGCCGGGACGGGGACCACAGCTAGCTCCCAAAGGATGTCAACGCGAGGCACGGGCCTAGGGGGATCACCATTTTCTGGCATACCAAGATGGTTGCCTTCGCCGGGACCCCCTAGATCGACGTGGAAACATTCACGACTTGGGCCACGGTCCTCATTGTCGAGGCCGCGGCTGCCGTCGGGACAGCCGGAAAGGCAGTAGTCACATGCGGTCATGAAGTCCCGCACGGCACTGGGGTTACCAAGTCCAGAGAAATCCCAACAGAGGTCGGGCTCGCCATCTTCCTCGGACCCCGAGGGCTCGTAGGTCGGATCGGCCGTCAGTCGGTCCCAGGGTGACCGCACACGATACCCCAGAGGGTTTGGACTTGCCTCTAAGAGAGTGCTCACCGAAGCGGAGTCGCTTGGTGGGTCGAGGCCGAATCCAAAAGACGCGAGATGGGAATCGGTCGGTACCTTTCGGTCGACGGTCGGTGACGAGGTCGCGTCTGGGACTGACTGCACCGTTGTCTCAGGTACGAGGGTGACGCCCAGCAAGTCCTTCGCGAGCGTGCTGGCGTCGTGCGTTTGCTTGAGATTGGCGTGTTGCGGGGAGGCGGCGCTCGTCTTCGTCTCAGACGCGAGATCGATGCCCGACGCGCCCTCTGTTGGGGCGCCGGCGCCGTCGACTCGCTCGACAGCCAACGAGGTGCCGCTTCCCGCTTGGCCTTGGTTGCCCTGCCTCCTCCTCCGTCGGCGGGGGAGGGGACGGGACAAGCCCGAATGTCGTCCTTCCACCACGTGGGGAAGGCGTCATCGATTTCCCCACCGGCGAGCGGGTTGTCGACCGCCATTGTCGCTGTCGCACGGCGGGGGAAGGAGTATCATGTTGTAGCTGCCGTCGAGGGACAAGAACTCAAGATTCCCGAAACGAGCACCGTCCCGGGCTGGAAAGGTTGCTGGAGACTGCCCATCTGGAGCTTGACGGGAAGCTGTTCGTCAACACGCAGCAGGCCCCTACCTGGCACGCCAACTGTCGGTGTTTCGAAACCCGGGGGGGTCCCTGGACCGACGAGTGAATTGTCGCCGCGTGCCCCGGCCCAGATGGGTCGACGCAAGGCGGAATGCGAAGGGGGAAAGGAAACAGCCGGAGGGAGGCAGGCGTGAGAGAGTGGATCCCGCGGCCTTCGTGTTAGCCCCGCGCCTGAGTCGGGTGCGCTTGCAGTAGGGGGATACAAGCGTCCACGCGGGAGTGGGAGCGAGCGGCCTTGCGCGAGCGCCGTCCCGTCCTTCTCCACGCGGGCCAACCTTCTGTAAGAGGGCCCTGGTCCTTCCTTTTATAGGCGTAAGGAGAGGATCCAGGTGTACAATGGGGGGTGTAGCAGAGTGCTACGTGTCTAGCGGAGGAGAGCTAGCGCCCTAAGTACATGCCGTCGTGGCAGCCGGAGAGGTTTTGGCACCCGGTTCGTGTGGTGTCGTGGCCGTCGGAGGAGCGCTGGAGCCTGGCGGAAGGACAGCTGTTGGGGCTGTCGAGTCCTTGCTGACGTCCTCTTGCTTCCGTAAGGGGGCCGAGAGCCGCCGTCATCACAGAGTGTGCGGGGCGCCATCATTGCCTATCTGGCGGAGCGAGCCAGATGGGACGCCGGTCTTGTTCCCCGTAGCCTGAGTCAGCTCGGGGTAGGGTAATGATGGCGCCTCCTGTCGACGTGGTCGGTCCGCGCCCTAGGTTGGGCGATGTGGAGGCTCCTCCGAGGTCGAGGTCGAGTCTGTCTTCCGTGGCCGTGGTCGAGTCCGAGCCCCTGGGTCGGGCGAGGCGGAGACCGTCGGCTGAGGCCAGGGCTGAGTCCGAGCCCTGGGGTCGGGCGAAGCCGAGTCCATCGTCTCCTGGGGCTGAGCCCAAGTCCGAGCCCTGGGTCGGGCGGAGCGGAGTTCGTCGTCTTCTGGGGCTGAGCCCATGTCCGAGCACTGGGTCGGGCGAGGCGGAGTTCGTCGTCTTCCGGGGTTGAGCCCGAGTCCGAGCCCTGGGTCGGGCGGAGCGGAGTTCGTCGTCTTCCGGGGCTGAGCCCGAGTCCGAGCCCTGGGTCGGGCGGAGCGGAGTTCGCCGTCTTCCGGGGCTGAGCCTGAGTCCGAGCCCTGGGCCGGGCGGAGCGGAGTTCGCCGTCTTCCGGGGCTGAGCCCGAGTCCGAGCCCTGGGTCGGGCGGAGCGGAGTTCGCCGTCTTCCGGGGCTGAGCCCGAGTCCGAGCCCTGGGTCGGGCGAGGCGGAGTTCGCCGACTTCCGGGGCTGAGCCCGAGCCCGAGCCCTGGGGTCGGGCGAGGCGGAGTTTCCTATGACGCCCGAGGCCGGCCTTGGCTGCCGTCAGCTTCACTCTGTCGGGTGGTTCAGCAGTCGGAGCGGCGCAGGCGGCGCTGTCCTCTTGTCAGACCGGTTAGTAGAGCGGTGAAGTGACTGCGGTCACTTCGGCTCTGTCGACTGGAGGGCGTGCATCAGGATAAAGGTGTCAGGCCACCTTTGCATTAAATGCCCCTGCGATTTGGTCGGTCGGCGTGGCAATGTGGCCAAGGTTGCTTCTTGGTGAAGACTGGGCCTCGGGCGAGCCGATAGTGTGCCCGTTGCTGGAGGGGGGTCCTCGGGCGAGACGTAGGTTCTCCGGGGTCGGCTTCCCTTGCCCGAGGCTAGGCTCGGGCGAGGCACGATCGTGTCCCTTGAATGGACCGATCATTGACTTAATCGCACCCATCAGGCCTTTGCAGCTTTGTGCTGATGGGGGTTACCAGCTGAGATTTAGGGGTCTTGAGGGTACCCCTAATTATGGTCCCCGACAAGATCACAGCTCAGATATATATAGTTATATACAGATTATAGATGATACACTACCGGACTGGCATCCTCAAACACTCGGCAAAGGTCTTTTTACACTCCACAGAGCCTTTGCCGAGTGTTACACATGACAAAGATCACTCCGTAAATATTTTATCGATAAATAGCTCTTTGTCGAGTACTTTTTTCGGGCACTCGACCGAGTGTAAAAAAAACACTCGAACATAAAAAGCACTCGGTAAATTAAGAATCGCAAAAAAATCAAAAAAGAGAAAAACAATTTTTTAATTAGGGGAACAACCACCCCTAACATCAACATTGCCATAACCATCATCTTATTATTTTCACCATTTTTTGAAATGCAATTCACATATTTTGTGACTGGTGGTGAGATTCGAACTCTCGCAAACCTCTCTACCGCGCGCAACCTCCTCTACCACTACACCACGATATGAGTTGTGTCTATATTACATTTCCTTCCCCCATGTATTATAGCAAACCGAGAGTAAATTGATTATTTGAGACACTAAATGAATATAAATGAAAATGTTATCAACTATAAAGTTGCATAACTTTTTAAGATCTACAACTTCCATATTGATAGTTTCTTCGTCCGAGGTCGTTTACAAAAAATGAATTTCAAATTTGAAAAACTTCAAACATATTTTTCTATGAAAAGATGATTTCAAATCAAAAAATTGTCAACTATAAAGTTTCATAACATTTCAAGACCTACAACTTTTATTTGGTGGTTTTTCCATCCGAGGTCATTTACAAATTTCAAATTTTAAAATTCAAACAAAGTTTTACATGACAAGATGATTTCGAACCAAAATGTTTGCAGCTATAAAGTTTGATAACATTTTAAGACCTACAACTTGCATTTTGATGGTTTTTCCGTTTGAGGTTGTTTTGAAAATTCGAATTTTAAACTTTTAAAATTTCAAACGTAGTTTTCGTTGACAAGATGACTTCAAATCAAAACATTACCAACTACAAAATTACATAACTTCTTAAGATCTATAAAGTTTATTTTAGTTATTTGGTCATTTATTCATCCCACATGTTGGTTATAACAGTATTCACAAATCTTATAAATTTCTCTTGTAATTTCATAAACTAAGAGAGAGATATAGTTTTTCTAAACAAATTTACTTTTATTTTGTGGTATGAAGAAATAACCAAAATACAAAAATTTTTAGTTGAAATTTTTTTTATTTAATTAATTTACTGCTTAAAATATGGTTTTTAAATTATATTTGTCTAGTGTTGAAAAAAAACACTCGACAAACAAGTTCTTTTCCGAGTGTCAAAAATAAAACACTCGGCAAAGAAACCCTTTGCTGAATGTTTATTTTCATCGAGTGTTTTTGTTAGACACTCAGCAAAGAACTTTTTTTTTCTGGAGTGCAAAAAACAATAGGTAATAAAAGGAAAAATAGTCTTTTTTCATTCACAGTTTCGCTAAACCTTTTTTTGCGTGCAAAAGAATAAAAGGCCAACGAAGCTGTAGCGCTTTACTAGTACATCGTACTCCACCCTGCCGTAGTACGTACTTACATACGTACAAAAAAAGCGTGCTCTTTTTGGCACGCTACACATTCATAACTTCACTCCTGTCCGCCTGCCCTAGTATGTTTTTGCCCCTCCTTTTCAGCCGAAAATAATTCGGAACCTTCGATGGTGACGTAACAACCTTTTTTTTACCTTTATTACATTTTATAGCATTATTCATAAATCTTATAAATTTCTCTAACTACGAGAGAGAGATATAGTTTTTCTGAACAAATTTAGTTTTATTTTGTCGTATGAAAAAAATAACCAAAATACAAATTTGTATTGAATTTTTTTTTATTTGAATTAATTTACTGCTTAAAAATATGGGTTTAAAATTGTATTTGTGTAGTGTTGAAAAAAACACTCATCTTTACCGAGTGTTAAAAATAAAACGCTCGGCAAATAAACCCTTTGCCGAGTGTTTATATTCACCGAGTGTTTTTATTAGATACTTGGCAAAAAAGTTTTTTCTCGAGTGCTAAAAAAACACTAAGTAATAAAAGGAAAAATAGTCTCTTTCATTCACAGTTTCGCTAACCACTTTTTTGCGTGCAAGAGTAAAAGGCCAACGAAGGTGTAGCGCTTTACCAGTACATCCTACTCAACCCTGTCGTAGTACGTACGAACATACGTACAAAAAAAGCGTGCTGTTTCAGGGGCACGCTACACATTCATAACTTTACTCCTGTCCGCCTGCCGGAACTTGTCGTTCCCCCTACTAGTAAGTTTTTGCGCCTCCTTTTCAGGAGAAAATAATTCGGAACCTTCGATGGTGACGTAACAACCTTTTTTTTGTACCTTTATTAAATTTTGATCGGCTCCGGCATATGGTCTCTTGGGCACGCGCCGTACGTACCCGGCTCTGGTCTGAGTTCACCGCCGGCCGGTCGGCCCCTGTTCGTCCTCTCCGTCAGAACTGAGAAGTAACTGTGTGCCTAGCTCACCGTCCAGGAGTGTGCTACTTTCATGCTTACGACCAGAATCTACTGCTGGATCCGATCGATGTGCATTCTAGCTGGAGCCAGGTATCGACTGAGATGACCTTTGGCTGCGACCTAGCTAAACATTGCGAGAGGGAGCTGACGAACTGGATCTATATGTTAGTCTGGCGTTCTCTTCAGTGGAATCAGCTGGGTATTATCAGCTGAAGTATATGACTATATGTACATGTATTGCCTCGCTGTTAAAAAAAATGCATGTGAAAAGGCACCACGAGAACTCAGTCACCAACTCACCATGCATGCATGCGCCGACACATGCCAGAGACCTAATCATTCAGCGGGAAAAGCTGATCGGTGGTGCCAGATGCATGCATGGCTCTCCTGTTCTGTTCTAGTGCATGCCTACGTAGGCTCTTGGTCCTTTTGACCCAAATCATCATGTCCGCATCGACCATTTTCGTCCTTCGACGACGAGCGAGTGGCCAATACTTGGCTAGCATGCACCGGCCGCGGCCGGGCACCGCTGGATTGGTGAAAAAAAGGCGTCCGACCCGGCCGACCGGGCTATTGTGACATCACATCACTAGCGGCAGCGATCCTGATGCGTGCTGTTGGAAACGTGGTCTCCTGGAGTGACAGATTCTCAAAGATGATGGCATGCGTGAACGTGAGGGCGCGCGCGCGTAACCTATATAGCGAGGCCCTCTAGCTTTTTTTCACTTCACTATCTGTGCTAGTAGCTGTCCCAGTGTGCCTGCTGGTCCAGTCCAGATGGTAAAAGGTCAAAAGTGTCATATCTATACTATATGCTTGTGCAAGCATTCCGTAGGTGTCGGTTCGGGACCAGAACGAACGTACGTTTACGTACGAAAGCACCAAACCCATCATCATCATGCGCTATATGCATGCATATATCGATCGTTTTTCAGCCTCTTGGTCAATGTATGTGCTTTGTCCACGCCCAACAATTGCAAGTTTGTTATGATGAATGTCTCGGCACTTTGGCTTTCAGCTTTCTGTCTTTTACCCTACGATCTCCCTCTTTGAATTATTTCCTTTTTTTTCACTCGCAAACACGTACGTACGGGCACACGCTCTTCTCTCCTACTAATTCACAAATTCATCCACAGTACGTACGTACGTCTCTCCAGTTTGATTCATCATTGCTATCTGAGAAATAAACACTGAAAAGTACACAGTTAGCAGAGGCGATGGCTTCGATTGCTTGGTTGTTTCTCCAATGTGAATGGACACTAGTAGAAAAGAGCTCATAGCCTGCGGCACCCAAAAATTATCACTGGCGGTTTCAGTTATCGCGCGCCAGTAAAAAAAACAAGGTGGGCCCGGCTTTGGAACCGCCAGTGGAAACACATTTCCACTGGCGGTTGTCTTAACACAACCGCCAGTGGAAATAGGATGTTTCCACTGGCGGTTGGTGTAACATAACCGCCAGTGGAAAACCAATGTCCACTGGCGGTTGGTGTAACCGAACCGCCAGTGGAAACATCCTATTTCCACTGGCGGTTGTGTTAAGACAACCACCAGTGGAAATGTGTTTCCACTGGCGGTTTTTCAAGCCAACCGCCAGTGAACTGTCTGTTATAAATAGCTCTCTTCTTTCCCCCGACAGTGAACTGTATGCTCGCAGCCAGCTTCCATTGGAGGCGATTTTGGAGGTCCAGATTTCAAAAAATATAAGGGGGGAGGTTTTGCTCTTCATTTCTTCGAAGAAGGTGGATAAGAAAGGTTGGTTTATGTTTCTTTGTCAATTTTTGTTCATTCTTGCTCAATTTTAGCCACATTTTGGATCTAGGGTTTTACATGTGAGAGAGAAGTAGCTAGGTAATTTTCTCTATTTACTCAAATGAGGTTGCTTAAGATGGTTAGTTTTTGTCTATTCCCTCTCCTTTTTCATGTTTAGTTATCAAATAAGTTTATCCATAACACATATTTAGTTGCTTTATGAATGGTGAATGTGTTGTATGTAAGGTTGGTCGTTTAATTATTTCAATTGTCAGTTATTGTTTATTTTTGCTCAATTTTAACTACATTTTGAAACTAGGCTTTCACCATGTGTTAAAGATAGGTTTGGGTATTAATTTTTTTTGTTTATTAGTTGCTAAAAAAGTTTGGCTTATGTTTCTTTTGCCAAATTTTGTTCATTTTTCCTCCATTTTATTAGCCACATTTTGGATATAGGGTTTCACCATGTGTTAGAGATAAAGTAGTCTAACTACTTTTATTGGAAGCATGTAATTTTACACGACTTGCAAACCGAAGCATGTGTTAGCGACAAACCGAAGCATGTGTTAAAGAGGTGAGAGAGAGGAGAGAGAGGATAGAGAGAGAGAGGAGAGAGAGAGAGGGAGGGTTTCACATTTTAGCCACATTTTTGGATATAGGGTTTCACCATGTGTTTTATGTTACTTTTTTACAGGTGGTGATGGAGAGGACATCCTGGATGTATAACTTATCAAGGCTAGATCCATCATACATATCCGAAGTCCATAGGTTTATTGATGTCGCTACGAACCATGCTTGGAGAACAAAGACAAAACACATATATTGTCCATGCATGGACTGCAAAAATGCTGCTGTATTTAATGACACAGAACAAATCATATCTCATCTGGTATGCCGAGGATTTATGAAGGATTACACAATTTGGACAAAGCATGGAGAGGGTAGCTCTTCGCCTTATACGACTGGAAACCCTGAGAACATCGACGACAGATTTCAGTTCGTTCACGAGACACACCAACCTCTTCCACAGAGCGAACATGTAGTGCAAAATGTTACTGATCATGGTTACGCTGGAGGAAATGAACATGATAGACCTCATGTTCTGCCAAGTGTTATGGCTGAGGAAGATGCAGAGTTGCTAGAGGCAATGTTGCATCGTCATACAGATCAATCGATGTTCTTAATGAAAGGTATGGAGTCCCTGAAGAAGGCAGCAGAAGAGCCTTTGTACGACGAGTCTAAGGGTTGTACCAAAGAGTTCACGACGCTCCGGTCTGTGCTAAAGCTGTTGATGTTAAAAGCTAAATATGGTGTGTCTGATGCTGGCTTCGATGCGTTCTTGAGTATTATCGCAGACATGCTTCCAAAGGAGAACAATGTGCCTGCTAACACGTACTATGCAAAGAAACTAATCAATCCGCTCACTATGGGTGTGGAGAAGATCCACGCGTGTAGAAATCACTGTATCCTTTATCGAGGTGATGATTATAAAGACTTGGAGAGCTGCCCAAAGTGCGGTGCAAGTAGGTACAAGACGAATAAAGACTATCGAGAGGACGAAGAGTGTGTTGCATCCGTGTCTAAAGGGAAGAAGCGAAAGAAAGCCCAAAAAAAGACTTCAAAATCCACGAGCAAAGAAAAAGAAGAAGTAGACTATTATGCGCTCAAAAAGATTCCTGCTTTGGTGATGTGGTACCTCCCCGTCGTCGATCGATTGAGGTGTTTGTTCGCTAATCCTGAGGATGCCAGACTTATGAGCTGGCATGCTTCTGATGAGCACAAAAACGATGGGAAGCTTCGACATCCAGCCGATGGGAAGCAGTGGCAAGATTTCAATGACAACCACCGAGACTTTGCCGATGAACCGAGAAATGTTAGGTTCGCACTGAGTACTGATGGAATGAACCCATTTGCTGAGAGGAGCAGCAAGCATAGCACATGGCCGGTGATCCTCACCATATACAACCTTCCTCAATGGTTGATGCAGAAACGGAAGTACATTTTGCTAACCATCCTTATTTCTGGACCTACACAACCTGGAGTTGACATGGATGTATTTTTGGAGCCCTTAATGGAGGATATGAAAATATTGTGGGAAACGGGTGTTCAAATGTTGGATGAGTATCGTAAAGGTTCATTCACGCTGAGAGCAATTCTTTTTGTTACGATCAACGATTACCCTGCTCTCTTCACATTATCAGGCCAGTTTAAGGGAAAGGTTGGTTGCACAGTATGCATTGATGGAACTGCTTACGTATCCCTTGCTGCATCTAGGAAGATAGTTTACATGAGGCACAGACGCTTTTTATTGGAAGGACACAGGTACCGCATGCGAAAAATGGATAAGTACTTCGACAATAATGGTGAACTACATTCTACTGCTCCATCGGGTAACAATAGAGGTCATAGAGTTTTTGAAATAGTCAGGAATATCAAGTTTGTTTTCGGGAAGAAGACAAAAGACGGAAAAACAAGGAAGGATGCTAAACCATCTTCGGGGGCTATATTCAAGAAGAAGTCTATTTTCTTCGAGTACTTGCCTTACTGGAAAGAGTTAGATGTGCGGCATGCGATCGATGGTATGCACGTTCAGAAGAACGTGTTTGAAAGCATAATGGGCACCTTGCTAGACATAAAGGGCAAAACAAAAGAAGGGCTCAATTCACGCATGGACTTGGTAGATTTAGGCATAAAAAAGGAACTACATCCCGTTCTTCAAGAAAATGGGAAGTACCATCTCCCAGCAGCAAGCTACAATCTCAATGTAGATGAGAAACATGCGATGTGTGTTTGGCTCAAGAATTTGAAAGTCCCATCCGGATTCTGCTCTAGCATACGGAGTATCGTGTCAATGAAAGACCTGACAATCACCAACTACAACTCACATGATTGCCATGTCATGCTGACTACATTCCTACCTATTGCCATCAGGGCTATAAATCCTTTGTTTTTAAAGATGGCAATCACACGGTTGTGCTACTTTTTCAACAGGATTTCACAAAAGGTAATTGGCCGTGATGAGTTGGCATCTCTTCAGGAATTCGCAGTGGAGACAATATCACAGTTTGAGATGTGTTTCCCTCCATCGTTCTTTGATATTATGGTGCACCTTGTGGTGCACTTGGTGCCACAAATAGAAGCATTGGGTCCTATGTACTTGCATGAAATGTGGACGTATGAGCGTTTCATGTCAATACTGAATGGCTATGTATCAACCCGTGCTCGTCCCGAGGCATCCATGATAGAGGGGTACTGTACCGAAGAGGCCATTGAGTCCGGAGGTCCATTCTGCAATAGTATCCTAAAAGACCAGGTTGCAATAGGTCTGCCTCCGTCACGACACGAGGGTAGACTGTATGGAAGCGGGAGGATGGGACGGAAATCTTTCATCCCACCGGATTACGATATAGTACTTGAGGCACATCAGAGCATCCTACATCAGCTAACGATAATGGAGCCATTTATCCAACAACACATCAATGAGCTTCGCGAGCAAAATCCTGGGCATACGGATGATTGGGTAATGAAGCAACATAAGCAGCGGTTCAACACATGGCTAATGGTGAAGGACATTCCACGTGGAGAAACAATAGAAGAACAAACCATCAAGGGCTTGGCATCTGGACCATCACGCCAGGTCACAACATGGCAAACCTATGACATTAGTGGATTCACATTTTGTACCAAGTCCAAGGACAAAAAGAGCATGTCACAAAACAGTGGTGTTCGATGCGAAGCCATAGATGATGAAACTGGTGAGATTATTACATATTTTGGCTTTATTGAGGACATATGGGAACTAGACTATGGTACATTTCAGATCTCGGTTTTCCGATGTCAATGGGTTGAAGACAAACATGTCACGGTAGACAACTATGGGGTCAGAGTTCTTGATCTAAGTAAGGTAGGTTACAAAGATGACCCATGGATCCTTGCTAATCGTGCTGCACAGGTCTTCTATGCTGAACGGATCATTTCTAACAACGAGAAGAAAAGCACCGACAAACCGAAGCATGTAGTTTTTCCTGGAAAACAACAAGCTATAGGAGTTGATGGTGTATCTGATTTAGAGGATTTTAACCAGTTCAACGACATGTCTCTTTTCATAGACCATCCAACCAAGATAAGGAACGTTGAGCGAAGCATCCCACGCAATTCGTTGCCCTGGGTACGCCACGATGGACAAGGCAGAACAATAGCTTCCTAGATTATATACTTGTCATGTAATTGATTATTGTTAGGACTTGTCATGTAATTGATTATTGTTAGCGACAATCCGAAGCATGTAATTGTGCTACTTTTTCAACAGGATTTCACAAAAGGTAAATGGAGAGAGAGGAGAGGGAGAGAGAGAGAGGAGAGAGAGGAGAGGGAGAGAGAGAGGATGGAGAGGGAGAGAGAGAGGATGGAGAGGGAGAGGGGATAGAGAGAGGAGAGAGAGAGGATGGAGAGAGAGGAGAGAGAGAGGGGATGGAGAGAGAGGAGAGAGAGAGGATGGAGAGAGGGGGAGAGAGAGAGAGGAGAGGGAGAGGGAGAGAGAGGATGGAGAGAGAGAGGGGATGGAGAGAGAGAGAGAGAGAGAGGAGAGAGGTAAATGGAGAGAGAGAGAGGAGAGGGAGAGAGAGAGAGAGGAGAGAGAGGGGATGGAGAGAGAGGAGAGAGAGAGAGGAGAGAGAGGGAGAGAGAGGATACTAAACAATATATAAAAATATACTAAATGTAATATATAAAATGTATACATAATGTAGTATATAAAAACTATACTAATTAAATATATAAAAAATAAAAAGTAGAGTAAAACAATATATAAAAACTATGTTAAATAATAATTAAAAACTATTTCTACTGGCGGTGGACAACAAGTACCGCCACCACCTAGGCACAGGTGGTTACAAGCGTCAGGTTCCTAAATGGAGACAAGAAGACGCCGAGAAGAAGGCCGCAGGGTTGCCGACGCTGTCCGAGCAACTTGGTGAAAGGGCGGCAAATTGGCTCCGTGCTAGAAAACCAAGGGAAACCGAGACCGGTGTATCTTTTGATGATCCCATTGTCGAAGAAGCGGCAAAAAACATATATACAATGGCAACTAAGCAGAGCGAAGGAACTTTTAAGCCACAAAGGGAAAGAGACATCCTAACAGCTGGTCTCGGTAACCCTGAGCATCCTGGCCGTGTACGAGGAATCTCGTCTAAGGAAGGATGGAAGGAAGGATTCGGACAACAGTGGGAAAGTCTGTACAGGAAACGTGATCGATACAAGGAAGAGATGGCGGATTATTTTAAGGAGGAGGCCAAGAAAGAGTTCAAAGCCATGATGTCTCAAATGCTATCGAATCCTCCTCCAGAATTGATGCAACAGTTGGCGAGTGCGATGTCTGTTCAACAGATGACCACTCCACAAATACAAATAATTCCAGCAGCTCAACCGCCGGCTTCCACAGATTGTACGACATTACCAAGCTCTGTTGCTTCAACGGGAAATAAGGACCGTTATCTAGTTGATGACATCACAAGGCCTGTGGCGTGCACACTGGTTATAAGATATGGTATTAACAATAAACGTACTAAGAAAGTAGCCACAGGCCTTGCGATCCCAGGACGTAAGTTCCATGGAAATGATATTCCAGATGATTATTGCAAAGTAGAAGTGTCGTCGGTCCTCCAAGGATCCGAGGACGACATGCTAGACATCCCTGGGCCCGAAGGTATCGAGAAACTTGGACAAGCTATCAACAATTTTATCCTTTGGCCTCGAAGGGATGTCGATTTGGTTGATTGGTCGAATTCGTCGCAGGCGTCGCAGGCCCAACCGTCTCCGCCTTCTCAAATTTTTGCTCCTATTGTACATCCATCATCCTCACCTCCTCAAACTTCACATGCTGCTCCTCATCCTTTTTCTGACCCACCGTCTCCGCCACAAGCATCACCATTCAGGGCTCCACCACCTTCTCCTCCCCATCCTCTTGGTGACCCACTGTCTACGCCACCATCAAGGGATCCACCTTCTCCACAACCATCAAATGATCCAAGGCCATCAAAGAAATCTAAACTTCCTATTCCAAAATTGGTGTCCCCGTATCAGAAAAAGAAGAGTAAAGCAACTACTGCTGGCACAGCTCGGTTTTTGAAAGGGATTGGACGGAGCCTCACGTCACAAACTGTTGATTTGGCCAAGCACGAGGAGTCTGCAAAAAAGGCTGAGGCAATGGCCGCAAAAATAAAGAAGCCAACTAAGGCAGATTACAAAAACGTGCCTAAAAAATATGTGCCGGGCAGACCTCTGCTACCTCTTGAGAAACTAAGAAAGGTCCCGGCTGGTGTTAAAAGGTTGCATGACTGGTATATGCGGGCATCATCGGTTGGCATCGACACCATCAGTGTGCATATACCAGACCATGCTTTTATTGGTTCGGACCAAAAGGCCGTTGTTACATTCGAGGACATGTGGTTAATGATGAACCTTCAGAGACTCGACGTGCAACTTTTAACGATGTTTGCATTGTAAGTGTCGCTCATACTTCCACATATGTGTGTTATTATTAGTGAGCTGTATAAAATTTCAATATCTGACATGCACGTGTGACTTGCAGAATGCAACATGATCAGCAGGAGATTCTTTACGGTACCAAGCCCAATGCTAGTGCCAGTAAAAGGGTTGGGTATCTCAACCCAATACTTATATGCGAGGAAAGCCACACTTTTAGAATTGGGAAAGACAATGATGAATTACGGGGAAAGACGGACGAAGAAGTTGAGAAGCGTATAAAGGATATGAAGAAGGATTTTGAAGCTCGATACGCCACCTATATAGGACATGCAATGCTTCAATTTCAAGACAGGGAAGCCATAATAGCCCCGTACAACTTTAAGTAAGTGTGATTTTGCATAAATAAAATCAATAATTTCAATACACATGCATCACAAATTTGATTCGTACAGGGACCACTGGATATGCTTCCTCATTTATCCTAAGGTTGGAAAGGTGCTGGTGCTCGACTCCTTGAACTTCGACCCTTCGACATATGCAGAATTCCTCAGCACCTTAGAGCTGTAAGCCTTTTCTATGCATGCATACTTTTATCGATTAAAATTTGAGAATAACATGGTGATTTTATTTGAGATCACAGGGCTTTTAGGTTTTATAAGTTTAAAGGTGGAAAGTACGACCTGCCGAAAAAAGGCGTGCCACTAGACATCCATCATCACTGGCCGGTAAGTATGTGATTTTATGAATACATATCATACACAATGTTGCAACTAAATAACCAATCTCCCGTTATGTAGTGCCACAAGCAACCACAAGGATCGGTCCTATGTGGATTCTATGCGTGCGAGTTCATGAGAGTGAACGGACGATACATCACGAACCCTGACAAGGTATTATTAGTAATAGTCAAGTATGTATTTATGTCATTAAAGATGCAAATGTGTTATTATTGAGTATAAATAGATGATGTTTATAAAATTCCTTTACAGCAATTTCAACGAGGAAACCCGGAGAACTTGACCGAAGCTGCATTGTATGGCATAGTCGAGGACCTCTGCACATTCATATTGAAAGAGGTCATTCCCGCAGAAGGAAAATATCACGATGCTTCCGGGACATTAGCTTTGCCAGAGTTCAGAATACTAACAGAAATTAGTAGATTATCTCTTAGCCGAGATAGTTATTAGAGCTTAGGTGAAAACTTATGATGTATAGAATGCATGAAGCATATATGGTTGTAAAAAGAATACTTTGATGTATATAAATGTATGATAGAATTTAATTTCATGTTGCTTTCAATATCAATATAGATCTATATATATATATGTTTGTGTGTGTGTAAATAAATATATATATAATTCAGTATTGTTTGAAATTTTGAAAAAAGGCGGGAAAACTTCCACTGGCGGTTTTATAAAGAAAACCGCCAGTGAAAAGTGCATTTCCACTGGCGGTTTGCTTTATAAAACCGCCAGTGGAAATGCATTTTCACTGGCGGTTTTCTTTATTCAGCCGCCAGTGGAAATGCACTTTTCACTGGCGGTTCCTTAAGAAAACCGCCAGTGAAAATGCACTTTTCACTGGCGGTTCCAAAATAACCGCCAGTGGAAATGCTGATTTCCACTGACCCCTAGCACTGGCGGTACTGAAAAACGCCTGTGTAAATAGGTTTAGAACCGCCACTATAGAGCTTCTGTGTACTAGTGGGAGTTTTAACTAGGTGAGAGATGACGACGACATAATTAGAAGCTGGAGAAGATTAGTATACTAGTCTAATTAGCGAATAATTAGTGGATGGATGGTGCATGCCAAGCTGCTGCTGCTGCAGAAAAGAGACGACGCGCGACCAGAAACAGCGCCTCTGATCATCGTTCACTCATTCGTTCGTTCACGAAAAAGTCTTCAGCCTTTTTGGAGGGTAAACTCGCCTGTGCCATGGTCGTCTCTCTGCATTCGTCCTGTGTTCCTTCACATGCGAGCATGGCCCATACACCTGAACACTGCCGTGTGCATGCATGCGCGTTCCTACGGAGTACGTACTACGAAATTTACAGAGCCAAATCCTGTGGAGACGACCGGCCGGGTGGACCGAACGCGAACCAAAAAGCGCCTGCTGACGGGCAGCTGGCAGGGCGGAGGAAGCGCGCGGTGACCAGTGACATCACTAGCGAGAGGAGAGCCGGCCGGGATCCGGATTCCGGAGAAAAGCGTCCCATATATGCCGGCAGTGGCAGCATAGCATAAAAGATTTCCAAATCCTGACACGCCTGCATCATGTACGTACTGCCCGATCTGGGGCTGCCTAGCTAGCTGGCTGCCCTTTCCGCTGGGTGATATTAAACCGAAACAGCCGAACCAAACGTACAAACACATCAGTATACATTTTGTTTGGGCGGGGGCATGCATCTTTTTTATTACTAATATAAACATGAGGTACATATATATTCTTTATTACTAGCTAAGTAATAATCAAATTAGGGTGAATTCAATCTATACCTGATGGGGACCTACTTTGCCAAAGATTCTTAAAATCCCCCGATTGAGAAAATGTGTTTCAGGTACAACATGAAGAGACAACGAAGCAAACCTTCGTTAGGTGCAACATGCAAACTAGAGAGGAGAACACGTAAAGCTTCGTCTGTATGTTGACGCTGCGAAGATGAGAACCGAAGCCAACAACTTCTCACTGAAGGCCTTGAGATTCACGAAGTAGGGAAGAGAAGGAACCAGAAGTCTTGTTCAGCAAGAAAGAATGAGGAAAGATGATATTGCCCATATGAAACTTGTCAATCATATGTAAACTTCGTGGGTATACTTATAATTTCGTATGAAGTTGTACCTCTCTCCTATAAATATAGGAACAGTGCCATGCATAAATTCATTCTTCGAGAGCTCAAAGCTTCTTTAGCTCAGTCTTTGAAGTACCTTCGAGCTGACATTCATGTGAGGTCGAAAGTATGTTTCTAATTATCGATTACATTGCAAGGAATAAAATGATTAGTGTGGAAACACGAAGATGAGTAAAATGTCTTGCTCTTTATTGCTTACATTTTGTCCTTGTTAACAAACACACATTTATCCCCCTTCATCTTCTCTCTTCAATTGACCTTCAGAGAAGGATTAATTGAAGGGAGAAGATAATGATTTAATAACTTATGTTGCCTTGTTTTTTGTAATGAGAGCACCTAGAGGGGGTGAATAGGTGATACTGTAAAAATATCTTAACAAAACAAACTTGGACTAATATTGGATTAGTGAAAACCAAGTTCGAGAGAGAAGTGCTAGCGGAGTAAACTTCTTCACTTAATTGCTCTTCACAAAATGAGTATTAAATTTAGAGCAATTATGTAAGTGAAGTGAATAGAGTTAGAGGAAATCGCACAAGAATGAAGACAAGTGACACATCGATTTATATCCCGTGGTTCAGCCAAGTGGAATACTTGCCTACTTCCATGTTGTGGTGTTCCAACGGACGAGGTTTGCACTCAACCCCTTTCAAGTGATCCAAAGATCAACTTGAATACCACGGTTCTCTTTTTCTCAAGTATATCCCTTTGTGAGGAATCTCCACACTTTGGAGTCTCTCACGCCTTACACAAAATGATCTCGAATGAGTACAAGAGTAAGGAGGGAAAAGCAACACACACAAGAGCGAGAGTTGCAGCACCAACACGCACACAAAGACAAGAAAGAGCACACAAAAGCAGCACAACGGAGTTACAACTCAGAAAAGTGCTCGAATCTCTATCATAGTGAATCAGATGCGTGAATGTGAAGTCTCTGCGTCTTAGGATGTTCAAGAGGTGCTTGGTGTACTGTTCCATGCGCCTAGGGGTCCCTTTTATTGCCCCAAGGCAGCTAGGAGCGGTTGGAGCTCCATTTGCAAGGCCATAGTTGCCTTATGTCTGTGGGCACATCGGACAGTCCGGTGCCCCACCGGACAGGGAACAGCGCGTAATTTCCTTCCTTTTCTAGCAAAGCCGTTTGTTGCAGCCATGGCGCTCGTGGCACACCGGACAGTCTGGTGTGGCCTGATGACCGTTGGCGAAGTCCATGCGTCGCCCACTAATTGCGCTGCCGACCGTTGGCGTGGGTGCGGCTGGCACACCGAACAGTTCGATGGCACACTGTCACACCCGGTTTTGGAAGGTGAATCGAATGCGAACCATGTACGTGCCAGGATCAGTACTCACATACACAGTGATTACATAATCGGACATCATCACACAATGCTTGAATTAAATAGCGGAAAGGTACTTTATTACATCAAGATGTCCAAGACATCCACAGAGTCTAATACATAACCATTGTTTAACATAAATATTAAAGTGCGGAAATATGAAGCGTAGATGCTAAGCCTACACAGGCAGCTGACTGGGGGTTTGCCACTAAAGTAAACTAAAACTCGTCGTATTCCTAGAACTCCTCGAAGTCATCCATGTTGCCAACTTCACCTCCTGAGCACTGGGAACAGTGGAGACAACCTGGGGTGGGGTGGTTTGTAAAGCAAGGGTGAGTACACATCAACGTACTCAGCAAATGTCCCGTTTGGCTAAGGTGGACTAGCTATATGTGGAGTTAAGGTTAAGCAGTTGCTTTTAGTTGGTCAAGTTTTATTATTATAAGTAGAGCCAATTTTTAGTAATAACCCAGTTATTACCCAGAGGCACTCCCTCAAAGAGGAAATACCAGAGATCAGGATTAAAATCACCATTGTTAATCATCATCATAAAAGTAACCATTGTTCTTCTAATCAAAGAGGATCCCAAGGCTGCTCATAATTGTGAGCACGACTGATATACCAGTTTCTAACACTCTGCAGAGGTTGCACACTTTACCCACAAGCCGTGATTCCCATTCTGCCCGAGGTTCTAGCCTCCCCATTGATCACTACCAAGGTGACCTAGTAGGGTCTCACTACGTAGCCTTTACAAAGATTTCCCAAAGGTCATTGCCGCCCGTTAGGTTTCTCCAGTTTGATAAACACAGTACATCTCCCCAAAGGAAGGGTGACTAACAAAACCAAATCAAAGAACCTCTGCAACCAACCTCGGCAGAGCAAGTACTGTGCCCGGACCCCATTGACGGCCCTACGGCGAAGCCAACTACTCCTCTGGTTCCTCTAATTAATCAGCTAAGGGCGTCCCATTCCACCCTCATGGTTGCACTGTTATCCCGGGTTGTCACTCCCCAAATAGGTCCTTACGGAGAGGCACTCAGGAAACAACCTAAGCCCCCTAAAGAAATCACAAGGACCTCATCGGGATAACATCATCGTATCATAAAAGATCACATCATGTTCATTGATTAAGTTTAAGCAATAGATTAAGCTAACCATGATTAACCCAAAAAGGTAAACAAGGGTAAGGGGAATACAAACTAGTCAATCCTTAGGTTTTAATAAAGTAATGCGGGACAGTGAATTATAAAGTAAAGTAGGACATAGTAGGTCTGAGGACACTTGCCTTCACTAGGTTGTTGCTCAGAGGGATCTTCGACAACACACTCAGGAACCACGAGCTGCTCGTTGTCTAAGTAAAGCGATCATACATTCAATACATTTGGACGGTAAAAATGAACATCACATCACACATGTACAAACATTGGCATACAACTCAAAAAGGTATAGTATTAAGTACATGGGAATGAGGTCAAGTTACAAAATGAACTAATCTTAATTGGGGGGGGGGGGAATTGATTACTCTCTAAGTGTTGAAACATAACCTAAAAAGGTAGAGTAGTAATTAAACAAAGAAAAGATTACATTATAAGATGAACTACTCTCATTTATGAATTTGATTATCCTTTAAATATTATCCATAATTACATACCTAATTCTATTTATCACATTAGGGTCTAAAGGTTAAACCAAAAATGAATCCATGAAATGCATAACACTAATCTCACAAAATTAAATATATTTTAACTCCTAGGATTTTCCTTTTATTTATTTCATTAAATAAATAAATAAATCAACATATACTTAAATTCTATATTCAAAGTGTAAAAATTAAAGTATACAGATTATAGTTGGTCATATTTTATTTGGACAAAGAATAATCTTGTGAAGATTTTGCAATTTGAACCACTAAATTTGGAGTTCATATGAAAAAAGATATGAAATAAACAAGTTTTGAAGTTTGAAATATGAAATTAGGGCTAAATCTGTGATTAAATAAAAGTCTAGGGGTCTAATTAAAACAAACCAGGCACCTATGCGCTAAAACAGAGGACGGCGGGTTGATTTCCTAAAACCAGGGGGTTTTTTAAGCAAAACAGCCACGCGAAGGGGTATCGGGCTCCCTCAACCATTGGATCTAAAATCAACGGCTGAGATTAGGTTCGCGGACGAGGGCGCGCGCGCGCGAGCGGGCGAGCATTGACAAGCGGGCCAGGGGTGTCAGCGACACAGGGGGGCATTCTGAGCGAGCGGGCCCAGGGAGTGTCAGCGACAGAGGGGGAAAGCGCGCTGACCGAGCGGACCCAGCGCCAGAGGGAAACGAACGGCTGCAAGGGTCTGAGGGGGGTCCGAGGGGGTCCAAGCCGTTCGATCAAGATCGGACGGAGGGGGTCCGAGCCGTTCGATCAAGATCAGACAGGGGGAATCAGACCGGGAATGATGAGCGGCTGCGAGTGGCATTGACAGGCGGGCCAGAGCGTCAGGCGCGCGTGCGCGAAGCGGTCGGTCCGGGCCGTGCGATCAAGATCGGGCGAAGGAAAATCAGACTGGGGAAACAGACATGCGCGAAGCGGCGCCGCTCCTCTCCGCGGCGGTGAGGCCACCGGAGTTGGGGCAGGCGCGAGCTAGGGTGGCTCCGGGGTCGCCGGAGTTGGGCAGAGGGGAAGAGGGTGCCACGGCGAATTCAATGGCGGGGAAGAGGCCACGAATCCACGGGCAGAGAGGGGAGAACAGCGGTGAGAAGGTCTTGGGCAGGCCGGAGAAACTCCAGTGAGCCATTCCGGCCACGGGGAGGGGACTTAAGGTGTGCTATGGCGTTGGCTAACTTCCACAGAGGCAGGGGTGACATAGGGGCCTACTCCGGTGAACTAGACCAGGCTAAATCGGCCAGCCACTGCGCGAGCACGGCGGACCGCCGCGGCTGAGCACCGGCGAAGGCGAAATTGGCCAAGCACATAACGCAATAAGGGAAATTGGGCATGGGCAAAGGTATCTCACCTTGGGGCGGAGCTCGGGGAGGCTTGGAGCGGTCTCCGGCGAGCTGGATGGCCGAAAACGCGGGCGCGGGTTTCCGGCGGCGGCTGGCGGCGAGGGCAGAGCGCGAGAGAGGGCGAAGTTGCGCGAAATGAGGTGAGGGGTGTGCGCGGGGCACTGGCAGGGATTTATGAAGGGAGATGGGCGCATGGGCGGGCGTCGTGGCCGAGAAATCCAGCGACGTGCGCGAGTGCGCACGCGCCGGTCCACGGCGAGCGCGAAGAAGGCAGAACTGACAGGGCTGGCCCACGGCGCAGAGAGAGAAGGAAGGGGTGCGCGGGGCAACAGCTCAGCGACTGGCGATCCGGGCCCACGAGGAAGAGAGAGAGGGAGCGCGCGGGCGAAGGGAAACTAGCGCTGACAGATCGGCCCCACTGGGCAACGAGCGAGGGAGGGAAAGCGCGCGCGAGGGAGAACTGCCGTGGTCCGCATGTCAGGCGGCACGGGCGTGCGGGCGCGCGGCCTGGCTGGGCTTAGTGGGCCGACTGGGCTGCTTTTCTTTTTCTTTTTCTCTGAATTTTCTAATTCCTTTTCCATTTCTTTTTATATAGGGTTTTTCAAATCCAAATTCAAACTAGGTTTCAAATTCAAATAAATTCAAACTTGTGCAACACTTCAAAGAATATTTTAAACTCAGTATGATGCAACATGTCATGACTCATAAGGTTTTGGCAAAAATAAATAATTAACCTCCACTAGTTTAGGCTATCTCTAATCAAAAAGGAAAAAGGGAGAATGAATCTAGAGAGAGAAAACCTAGAGTGAGAAAAAGAAGAGTAACACATGATTTTGGGTGATAATTAGAAAGAAATTTTATACCCCAAAAATCAGGGTGTGACACACACCAGACAGTCCGGTGAATTATAGTCGTGACGCGCTGAGTTTTTCCCAAGAGCGACCTATTCGCCGGGGGAGCCAGCCTGAGCACCGGACACTCCGGTGCATCTCAAGATGGTGCAAGTCTGGCTGTACTCAGCCACACTTCAATCCGATTTCTCTCGTTTTGACGAGGTTCCTTGCACTTAGTAGAATAATGTTAGTACCAAAAACAATTTACTAAGGCTAGAATCATACCTTGATTTTCCATTTGCATCTCTTTAACACTTAGCACAAAACAACATGTGTTGAGCATCTAATCACCAAAACATTTATAGAAATGGCCCAAGGGCACATTTCCCTTTCAATCTTCCCCTTTTTTGTGATTTATGCCAACACATTAAAAGTAACTCAAAATGCAACAATATTTTCAAAGATAAGCTAAAGAGTGCAAATTGAAGACCAATTCATCTCACATAGGATTTGGCATATTTGGATCACTTTTGCCACCATTTGGTTTATTTTCTCAAAACAAATTCGTTTTCCGATCTCTATGTCAAAAACACTTGTCTTGCAAATCAAGAGATCTTTCAAGAGTAATTTTGATCAAGTGCCAAAAACTCCCCTTTTACCATAATCAAATTTCTCCCCCACAAGAGAACAATTTTTGCAATAAGAGGGTTTTGATCAAACACCAAGAATCTAACACTAAATTTTGAAATTCATAAGTGGTTGGCTGATCTAGTTGCTTTGGCCTTAATTTCTCCCCCTTTGGCATTAAGCACCAAAATAGGAGAACTATTTGACCCTTCAACCCCATTGCCTCACACAAATGTCAAATAAGATCAAAGGGAATGAGAAAACACAAATAGGAACTTGGGACAAGATACATTGATATAGGAATGCAGTGGAAGCCCTTTCTTTGTCCAGGTTCACCTTTTCCCTTTCAATTCAACTTTGAGACTATATCAAAAGTACTCAAGCAAACACATTAGTCTCAAAGGATCAAGTTGTAGTACATCCTCCCCCTAAACATGTGCATCATGTGCATAGGGACTTGTGAGGTCCGAGGATGACTTGTACAACTTGAGCATCAAAAATAAGCAAGTAAAGACATTAATGCTTAAAGTAACATGATCAAAGGAATAAAACACATGTATGCTGTAGATCAATCTAAGTTCCGCGAATCTAAGACATTTAGCTCACTACGCAACCTGCAAAACCTTTTTTCATCTAAAGGCTTGGTGAAGATATCGGCTAGCTAGTTCTTGGTGCTAATATGATAAATATCGATATCTCCCCTTTGCTGGTGGTCTCTCAAAAAGTGATGCCGGATGTCTATGTGGTTAGTGTGGCTGTGTTCAACTGGATTATCCTCCAAGCGGATTGCACTGTCATTATCACATATGAGTGGAACTTTGCTCAGATTATAGCCAAAGTCCTGGAGGGTTTGCCTCATCGAAAGCAGTTACGCGCAACATTATCTTGCGGCAACATACTCGGCCTCAGCGGTGGATTGGGCAACGAATGTTTGTTTCTTAGAGCTCCAGGACACCAAGGACCTTCCTAGAAACTGACAAGTCCCTGATGTGCTCTTCCTATCAACCTTGCACCCGGTATAGTCGGAGTCTGAATATCCGATTAAGTCAAAGGTGGACCCCTTTGGATACCAGATCCCGAAGCAAGGCGTAGAGACTAAGTATCTAAGAATTCGCTTAACGGCCACAAGGTGACATTCCTTGGGGTCGGATTGAAATCTAGCACACATGCATATGCTTAGCATAATATCCGGTCTACTAGCACAAAGATAAAGTAAAGAACCTATCATAGACCGATATGTCTTTTGATCAACAGACTTACCTCCTTTGTTGAGGTCCAAGTGTAGCATTTGCTCCCAAATACATGAAAGTAGGAAACATTGGGTTTGTTATTGGTTAGGAGCTCGTAAGATGTCTTCTTGAGGAGGTGATGAAGATAGAGCCGATTTATGGTATGAAAAGTTGTATTTACAGCTTCCAACCAAAACCGCTCAGGCGTCTTGTATTCCCCAAGCATTGTTCTTGCCATGTCGATGAGTGTCCTATTCTTCATCTCTACTACACCATTTTGTTGTGGTGTATAGGGAGCGGAGAACTCATGCTTGATGCCTTCCTCCTCAAGATATTCTTCTACTTGAAGATTCTTGAATTCAGATCCATTATCGCTCCTTATTTTCTTCACCTTGAGCTCAAACTCATTTTGAGCTCTCCTTAAGAAGCGCTTTAAAGTACCTTGGGCTACAAATTTATCCTGCAAAAACAACACCCAAGTGAAGAAGGAAAAAATCATCAACAATTGCAAGACCATACTTACTTCCCCTGATGCTAAGATAAGCAACGGGCCCGAAGAGATCCATATGTAGGAGTTCTAATGGTCTTGATGTCGTCATCACGTTCTTGCTTTGATGAGTAGTTCCCACCTGCTTTCCTGCCTGGCACGCTGCATGTTGGTCACTTGTTCTTAAATGCTATGAATTAAGAAAAAGGCAACACAAATGTTAATGGTTACAGACCTTCGTCCTTCGAAGCATTATCTCCCTTGGGATATAATGATCTTCAGACGAAGGTTATGAAGGACATACCTTCATCATCTCAATATAAAATAATGAAAGTAGAAGCATATGAAACATGGAAAATAACATGAATAATCATATGATATTATTATCATATTTTTATTATATCATCATGAATAAACATGAACAATATTGAATTATCTTTATACCTTCGGCTTGACAGAAGGTGAGATCCAAGTGTGACGTGCAGATGAATACAGGACAGCGTGAACAGTACGGTGTTACTCTTTATCTATTTATAGGCACAGGACATAGCCTGTATAAAATTACATCCATGCCCTTGATATTTACTATTGACTTAAGGACAATCTATCGAGGACTAGATGGCCTTTTCCTCTTTAAGTCGGTTTCATTTTCCACTGCCGAGCCAAAGCTTCTCCACACGTAGCTTCGGAACTGGTTCATTCTTCTCCTAGACGACGCTTTTCATATTGTGTACAACTTCATTCCGAGGCCGAAGGTCCCTATGAATGTATTATACATGGAAAACATGTTAGTTGTGTTTTTGAGGACCTTCGGAAGATGAAGGCCCCCAACAGTAGCCCCTTGCAGTATAAATTTGTTATAATAACGAATTTAGACTGCGACGTGAACGAAGGCCTTAAGCCAAAGGTCCGAAAAAACACCTTCCCTTTGCTATAGCGAAAGTCAATGACAAACGGGGCCCGCCAAGTTACAAAGCACTAGGCGTATAAATAGGAACCCACAGCGGCAGCATTTGATGCGCCATTTCTGCTGCGTGCGTTATTTTCTCAAAATTTTTAATTCTCGCTTAACAGCCCTCGCCTGATTTTTGAGCTTCGGGTTAAAGACGTGTTTGCTCCATGTCTGAGGAGAAGAAGCTGTATGAAGAGAAGAAAGTTGCAGATCCTTTTATTGCTAGGTTTTATGAGTCTATGGCTAAGACGAATACAGAGAAAATTACTAAGGAGATAATGGAGGGTTTGTCTAAAGATTCTGATGACAGTGATAGTTATGATGTGGAGAGTGGAGATGAAGATTCTGAGGACCGGCCCTGGCGGCCAAGCCACACCATCTTCGAAAAATCGATCATCAAACAAAGTCATATTGACGCCATGAGAGGGAGATATTTTTGGGACATGTCTATTGTGAGGGTTGGAGGAGACAGCACTGTCCCTGCCCCTGAGGAAAATGAAGTTGTTATTTACCAAAGCTTCTTGAAGGCAGGCCTTCGGTTCCTGTTGAGCAAGTTTGTGGTTGAAGTGTTAAAGATATTCCAGATCTTACTTCATCAGATTATCCCCGAAGCTATAATTAGGATGAGGATGTTTGTTTGGGCTGTAAGAAGCCAGGGGCTGGAGCCGAGCGCGAAGTGCTTTTGCAATATGCACAAGCTATTATACCAGATGAAGGCTACCGGCAAAGAACAGTACCAGAACAACTTCGGTTGTTACTGATTCATTTCTCGCCCTAATGCAAGCTACCCGGTGCCAACATATCGGAAAAGATGGCCCGGGGCCTGGATGGAGGAGTGGTTTTATGTCAAAATGATCTGATTGAAAGGGAGGATATCAAGGAAATCATTCAGCGTCCTATCTGGTCTCGCTTCGGCCTCTAAAGGCCGAAGGTGGCTATTGAAGGTGACGTCAAAGCATGCCAAAAGGCCTTCAGCAATGTTTGTGCCTTCATTGGCACAAGAGATATAGTCCAAGAGCACATAGCCTATAGGGTGTGGCCACTTGTGAATAGCTAGGAAATGCCGAAGGAAACTACTATGGAATCCAGTGAAGGTGGCTTAGTTCGATTGAAATATACCTTCAGATTCAGGGAGGAGTTTGATGAACTAAATGATGACTGGTTGAAATGCATTAAAGCTACCAGCGACGAGCTGCTTGGGACATATTCGAAGGCCGAAGATGATGCCTTGTCCACAGCCTTCGGTGGTCGGGGCAAGAAAAGATTGAACAGAGTGTTTGATGCAATTGGCTTCGTATACCCTGATTATCACTACCCATTGCTAAGGCAAGGAAAGAAGAGAAAAAACTGCCGCTTCGTCCACTACTGCTGTGCTGAAGGGCAAGAAGATGAAGATTCTGACCCATCGACCGCGATATATTCAACCGGCCATAGTGCCTGAATTTGTTGAAGGGACCTCCTCAACTGCCGAAGCAAAACAAGCTGCTCCCACCATGCAGAACGCTGAAGGATCGATTGTAATGACGAAGGTGCCTACAGCCGGGCCAGCCAAAGCCAAGGATGATGCGGCCGAAGAGCCTAAATTTGAAAAAACAGTGATAATGCCAGAAATTCTGATCCCACCAGCAGAGGCAGAATTACCGAAAGTGCAAAAGGCTCCTGTCGTAACTCCCAAGAGGAGGAGGATGGCCAGCGTGCTAGACGCTGTGATGGAGACAACAAAGGCCTTGAGCCCTGCTCCTACTAAGAAAGTTGCCGAAGCTGTCAAAGTCCGGGTCAAAGGCGAATCTGGGCCTTCAGTGCCCATTAAGACGAAGGCTGCCACGCCTAATGATAAAGCTGAGCAACAAACTTTAGATGCCGGCATGGCAACAGGGCAAGACATGATAGAAAAAGCAAAATCTTCTGCCCCCCAAGCTCCGGCTGAAGATGTTGATTACATTATCCGACATGCTTCGGGGAAAAAAATATCCCAAGAAGAAATTTTAGAAGCCAGACACTACGCCCATAAACTTAAATATCCGAAGGGGGCGTTAGTGTTCAATGGCACTAACGAAGATGATTTCCTGTACTGTCTCCCGGACAACAAAGAAATATCCGTTTGCCGGGAGATAGGCAAAAGTATGGGATTTTTGAAACTTGAAGAAGGCCTTTCGGCCATGTCGAAGGATGATCTTGCTGATAGCCTTGCATACAATAGTATGAAGGTACAGAAGCTGTTGACTTTAAAGTTTTAAATGAAATATTTCATTGTCATACTTAACTCTTTCTTTTTCTTTCAGGGCTTAATTCTTAGCAATGCTTTGAGGGCTCAAAAAAGCGTCGAAGACGAAAGCTGTACAATAGCTCTCAGTAACCTTCGCTCAGAGGTAGTTGAGCTGAGAAACGAAGGTTTGGAGGAAGACAAAATTTTAATCTCATTGGTGAGGAAAATGAAAGAAGACAAAGCTAAATACAATGCTCAGGCCGAAGCGCAAAAAGCCAAGGTTGAAGACCTTCGGAAACAACTGGCTGAAGCCAAAGAAAATTGTGAAGTTGCAAAGGCTAGCCAAGAAATAAGTGAATGGTGGAAGGTCAGGCTAGAGAAAAATATTGAGGAGCTTCGCAAATCCAAGGAAAGGTGCTTCGAAAAATCTTTGGATTGCGTGAAAAATTTAAAAAACAGCTTTGCAAAAGTAGGTGCCTATTCCTCTAAAGAGAACTTCATTCGAGGCGACCCCGAAGGCGTCATTGAATGGATAAGCAGGAGATATTTGCAAAGCTTTTGAGGAAATTTTGAAAGATCGCGGAGATATTTGCGCTTTCTCCGGCGCCCGGGGGATTGCAGCTATTCTGGAGAAGGCTGGATGCAATCACGTGAAAGCTGTAGCTCAGGCCGAAACCGCCTTCTCCATAGACGACACAAAGGACCCTTCAACCAAAGCAACTTTACTGTGCGGAAAGTTTTATTCTGATGTCTGGGTAAACGGTGGTCGAGAATTGGCCCATGAAATTATAAAAAAGAATGAAAAAGACACCCACGATGCCCGAGAAGAAGCTAGGCAAGCTGAAGAGGCTATTGAACGAGAAAGGCGCAAAGGTATTGTTTTTGAATTTTAGCTTCGGCACTTAACTTTTGGCTTCAAACTAATAGTTTACCTACTACAGCTGAGCTATCACCGTGGCCGGAGCCGTACAATCCCCTGGCTGATCTGGAGATGAAGCACTGGATATAATGAGCGTTGCCAACTCCATTATTGACGAAGTTGTCGACAAACTGCTACACGAAGCTGCTGATAAAGTTCTCAAAGAAGATTAGGTTTTCATTGTAATAGAACTATGTATCATTTGATGTGTGGAACAATGAATCGAACATGTAAACTGTTGTAATATATTTCTTTGCGATGCATGAAATTTATGTACATACCGCTTTTTGAGCCTTCGACGAAAAAACACCTTCCCTTCTTTTCATGCTTCGTAAAGAAAGAAGCCCCTTCTAAGGCAGATCTGATAGAATTATCACCTGAAGTTTGCTTCTTGCCTTAGCATATTTTAAACAAAGTGTTGCCGAAGATTTGCTTCATATTCGATCTTTTTGCTGATGCAACATGATGTATGATGTGATGCTATGCTAAATGATGCGATGATGTAATGCAATATGATGATGATGTTTGAACACCCACACGTATGCCCATACTAGAACATGAAAGACTCTGCATCCCCTTAAGAATGTCTTTTGAGTCTTTAAGCTCTGCATCCCCTTAGAAGCGACTTTTGAGCTTCTTCACCTTCTATTTTGGTGGTATAAGTTCTGCATCCCCTTAGGAACAACTTTGAACTTCTTCGCCTTATATTTCGGCGGTATTTGGCTCTGCATTCCCTTTGGAACGACTTTTGAGCAGAAGACTTACCCTGCGCCCCTTTAGGAACGACTTTTTGTAGCCTCGTCAGTTTTTGGCTCTACGTTCCCTTAGGAATGACTTTTGAGCAGAAAACTTATTCTGCGCCCTCTTAGGGACGACTTTTTGTAGCTTCGTTAATTTTTGGCTCTGCATTCCCTTAGGAACGACTTTTGAGCTTAGGAATTTACTCCGCTTTCTCAAAAACGTCTTTCGAGCTTCGTAAATCCATGAGGAAGATATAGGCACAATTATTACATGGAATTGAAATTAATTTCTTCATTACTTTTTTTCCTTGCACACAAAAAATAAAATGACATCAGTAGGATATTCCTTAGTATATATGCTTCGATTCTGGTACAGTGCTATTGACTGTATGAGCTTCAGACTTCTCCCTGAAGTCGCGCTGCTGTTGGGCGTGTTGATTCCCTTCTGGCTGCTGGCTTCAGGTGTGGGTGGGTGGCAACAGTGGTGGTAGTGGGAGCTACGGCCAGGAAGCTTGTGAATGACTTGCCGAAGCAATAGAGGCTGCAGGTTGATTGCCCACGTATTCTGGTATATAGGGAGAGTAGCATGAAGCAGTATGTAAGACCTGCTTCGGCTGATTTTTCCGTGCCTCTGCTTCGGCAATCTCCTTCTGTTTCTGAATGGTGACCTGGCAGGTTCTTATAGTGTGGCCCTTGTTTTCACCATAGAATAAACAATAGAACCTTCTGGGCTGATCCCCATACCTTCTTCCGAAGCCCCTGCCGCCTCTGCCCCTTGGGGCTGGTGGCCTGAAGGAGCTTTGCTGTTGCCCTGAGGATTGTGAGCTATGCTATGGCCTTTGAAGCTGGCTTCCTCTGTCATTGCTCTGGCTAGAGTTGTGGATTGATTTGACATGCCTAGGGTGGATTCTTCTCCGAAGCCCCTAGTCATCTCAGAAAACCTATAAGCTTCTTCCCTTCTTTGGCAGAAATCATTATCAGCTCGGATGTACTCATCCATCTTCTGAAGAAGCTTCTCCAGGGTCTGAGGGGGTTTCCTGGCAAAGTATTGAGCCGTAGGTCCTGGCCGAAGCCCTTTGATCATGGCCTCAATGACAATTTCATTGGGCACTGTGGGTGCTTGTGCTCTCAGATGCAAGAACCTTCGGACATACGCCCCGTTGAGGAGGCCACAAAGGCCGGGTCTCTTTCAACCCTTACCCTCTCTCAAATGGTCCCTCGGACCGAGTGAGCTTTCTCTTCTTAATCACTTGGAACACAAAGTTCCCACAAGGACCACCACAAAATTGGTGTCTCTTGCCTCAATTACAAGTGAGTTTGATCGCAATGAAGAACCAAAGAAGAAAGAAAGCAATCCAAGCGCAAGAGCTCCAAAGAACACAAGCAAATCTCTCTCACTAATCACTAAGGCGTTGTGTGGAGTTTGGAGAGGATTTGATCACTTTGGTGTGTCTAGAATTGAATACTAGAGCTCTTGTAAGTAGTTGAAGTGGGAAAACTTGGATGCAATGAATGGTGGGTGGTTGGGGGTATTTATAGCCCCAACCACCAAACTAGCCGTTTGGCGGGGCTGACTGTCGTATGGTGCACCGGATAGTCCGGTGCACACCGGACATGTCCGGTGCGCCAGCCACGTCACCAAAGCCGTTGGGTTCTGACCGTTGGAGCTCTGACTTCTGGGCCCGCCTGGATGTCCGGTGGCGCACCAGACATGTACTGTAGAGTGTCCGGTGCGCCACTATGCGCGTGCCTGACTTCTGCGCGCTCTGGCGCGCATTAATTGCTGTTGCAGGTGACCGTTGGCGCGAAGTAGCCGTTGCCCCGCAGTTACACCGGACAGTCTGGTGTACACCGGACATGTCCGGTGAATTATAGCGGAGCAGCCGTTGCATTTTCCCGAAGCTGGCGAGTTCCTGAGGCCGCTCTTCCTTGGAGCACCGGACACTGTCCGGTGTACACCGGACAGTCCGGTGAATTATAGTGGAGTTGCCTCTGGATTTTCCCGAAGACGACGAGTTTGCGCTGGAGTCCTCTGGTGCACCGGACATGTCCGGTGGCACACCGGACAGTCCGGTGCGCCAGACCAGAGGTGCCTTCGGTTGTCCCTTTGCTCTTTTGTTGAACCCAATTCTTGGTCTTTTTATTGGCTAAGTGTGAACCTTTGGCACCTGTATAACTTATACACTAGAGCAAACTAGTTAGTCCAACTATTTGTGTTGGGCAATTCAACCACCAAAATTAGTTTGGGACTAGGTGTAAGCCTAATTCCCTTTCAATCTCCCCCTTTTTGGTGATTGATGCCAACACAAACCAAAGCAAATATAAAAGTGCATAATTGAACTAGTTTGCATAATGTAAGTGTAAAGGTTGCTTGGAATTGAGCCAATATAAATACTTACAAGATATGCATGGATTGTTTCTTTATTTTTAACATTTTGGACCACGCTTGCACCACAAGTTTTGTTTTTGCAAATTCTTTTGTAAATTCTTTTCAAAGACTTTTTGCAAGATAGTCAAAGGTAAATGGGTAAGATTTTTGCGAAGCATTTTCAAGTTTGAAATTTTCTCCCTTTGTTTCAAATGCTTTTCCTTTGACTAAACAAAACTCCCCCTCAAATAAATTCTCCTCTTAGTGTTCAAGAGGGTTTTAAGACATCAATTTTGAAAATACTACTTGCTCCCCCTTTAGAACACAAAGAGATACCAATTTGAAATTTACCAATGAAAATCATTAATTTTAAAATTAGGGTGGTGGTGCGGTCCTTTTGCTTTGGGCTCATACTTTCTCCCCCTTTGGCATGAATCGCCAAAAACGGATACTTTGAGTGAGATATAAGCCCTTTCCTACCTACTTTCTCCCCTTTGACAAATAAAACATATGAGTGAAGACTATACCAAAGACGGAGAGTGATGCGGAGCGACGGCGAAGGATGAGTAGTAGAGTGGAGTGGAAGCCTTTGTCTTCGCCGAAGACTCCAATTCCCTTTCAATATACCTATGACTTGGTTTGAAATACTCTTGAGAACACATTAGTCATAGCATATATAAAAGAGATATGATCAAAGGTATATTTATGAGCTATGTGTGCAAGTTTAGCAAAAGAAATTTCTAGAATCAAGAATATTGAGCTCATGCCTAAGTTTGGTAAAAGTTTGTTCGTCAAGTGGCTTGGTAAAGATATCGGCTAATTGATTTTTAGTGTTAATGTATGAAATCTCGATATCCCCCTTTTGTTGGTGATCCCTAAGAAAGTGATACCGAATGGCTATGTGTTTAGTGCGGCTATGCTCAACGGGATTATCCGCCATGCGGATTGCACTCTCATTATCACATAGAAGAGGAACTTTGGTTAATTTGTAACCATAGTCCCGCAGGGTTTGCCTCATCCATAGTAATTGCGCGCAACCATGGCCTGCGGCAATATACTCGGCTTCGGCGGTAGAAAGAGCAACCGAATTTTGCTTCTTTGAAGCCCAAGACACCAAGGACCTTCCCAAGAACTGGCAAGTCCCCGATGTGCTCTTTCTATTAATCTTACACCCCGCCCAATCGGCATCCGAATAACCAATTAAATCAAATGTGGATCCCCGAGGGTACCAAAGCCCAAACTTAGGAGTATAAGCCAAATATCTCAAGATTCGTTTTACGGCCGTAAGGTGTGATTCCTTAGGGTCGGCTTGGAATCTTGCACACATGCATACGGAAAGCATAATGTCCGGTCGAGATGCACATAAATAGAGTAATGAACCAATCATCGACCGGTATACCTTTTGATCCACGGACTTACCTCCCGTGTCGAGGTCGAGATGCCCATTTGTTCCCATGGGTGTCTTGATGGGCTTGGCATCCTTCATTCCAAACTTGGTTAGAATGTCTTGTGTATACTTTGTTTGGCAAATGAAGGTGCCCTCTTGGAGTTGCTTGACTTGGAATCCTAGAAAATACTTCAACTCCCCCATCATAGACATCTCGAATTTCTATGTCATGATCCTACTAAATTCTTCACATGTAGATTCGTTAGTAGACCCAAATATAATATCATCAACATAAATTTGGCATACAAACAAATCATTGTCAAGAGTTTTAGTGAATAAAGTAGGATCGGCCTTGCCGACTTTGAAGCCATTAGCAATAAGGAAATCTCTAAGGCATTCATACCATGCTCTTGGGGCTTGCTTGAGCCCATGAAGCGCCTTAGAGAGCCTATAAACATGGTTAGGGTACTCACTGTCTTCAAAGCCGGGAGGTTGCTCAACATAGACCTCCTCCTTGATTGGTCCATTGAGGAAGGCACTCTTCACGTCCATTTGGTAAAGCTTGAAGCCATGGTAAGTAGTATAGGCTAATAATATACGAATGGACTCAAGCCTAGCTACGGGTGCATAGGTTTCACCGAAATCCAAACCTTCGACTTGGGAGAATCCCTTGGCCACAAGTCGAGCTTTGTTCCTTGTCACCACACCATGCTCGTCTTGCTTGTTGCAGAAGACCCACTTGGTTCCTACAACATTTTGATTAGGACGTGGAACTAAATGCCATACCTCATTCCTAGTGAAGTTGTTGAGCTCCTCTTGCATCGCCATCACCCAATCCGAATCTTGAAGTGCTTCCTCTACCCTGTGTGGCTCAATAGAGGAAACAAAAGAGTAATGCTCACAAAAATGTGCAACACGAGATCAAGTGGTTACCCCCTTATGAATGTCGCCGAGGATGGTATCGACGGGGTGATCTCGTTGGATTGCTTGGTGGACTCTTGGGTGTGGCGGCCTTGGTTCTTCATCCTCCTTGTTTTGATCATTTGCATCTCCCCCTTGATCGTTGCCGTCATCTTGAGGTGGCTCATCTCTTTGATCTTCTTCTTCATCAACTTGAGCCTCGTCCTCATTTTGAGTTGGTGGAGATGCTTGCGTGGAGGAGGATGGTTGATCTTGTGCATGTGGAGGCTCTACGGATTCCTTAGGGCACACATCCCCAATGGACATGTTCCTTAGCGCGATGCACGGAGCCTGTTCTTCACCTATCTCAACAAGATCAACTTGCTCTACTTGAGAGCCGTTAGTCTCATCAAACACAACGTCACAAGAAACTTCAACTAGTCCTGAGGACTTGTTAAAGACTCTATATGCCCTTGTGTTTGAACCATATCCTAGTAAAAAGCCTTCTACAGTTTTAGGAGCAAATTTAGATTTTCTACCTCTTTTAACAAGAATAAAGCATTTGCTACCAAAAACTCTAAAATATGAAATATTGGGCTTTTTACCGGTTAGGAGTTCATAGGATGTCTTCTTGAGGATTCAGTGTAGATATAACCGGTTGATGGCGTAGCAAGCGGTGTTGACCGCCTCCGCCCAAAACCGATCCGGTGTCTTGTACTCATCAAGCATGGTTCTTGCCATGTCCAATAGAGTTCGATTCTTCCTCTCCACTACACCATTTTGTTGTGGTGTGTAGGGTGAGGAGAACTCATGCTTGATGCCCTCCTCCTCAAGGAAGCCTTCAATTTGAGAGTTCTTGAACTCCGTCCCGTTGTCGCTTCTAATTTTCTTGATCCTTAAGCCGAACTCATTTTGAGCCCGTCTCAAGAATCCCTTTAAGGTTTCTTGGGTATGAGATTTTTCCTGCAAAAAGAACACCCAAGTGAAGCGAGAATAATCATCCACAATAACTAGACAGTACTTACTCCCGCCGATGCTTATGTAAGCGATCGGGCCAAATAAATCCATGTGTAGGAGCTCCAGTGGCCTGTCACTTGTCATGATGTTCTTGTGTGGATGATGAGTGCCAACTTGCTTCCCGACTTGGCATGCGCTACAAATCCTGTCTTTCTCAAAATGAACATTTGTTAGTCCTAAAATGTGCTCTCCCTTTAGAAGCTTATGAAGATTCTTCATTCCAACATGGGCTAGTCGGCGGTGCCAGAGCCAACCCATGTTAGTCTTAGCAACTAAGCAAGTGTCGAGTTCAGCTCTATCAAAATCTACCAAGTATAGCTGACCCTCTAACACTCCCTTAAATGCTATTAAATCATCACTTCTTCTAAAGACAGTGACACCTATATCAGTAAATAGACAGTTGTAGCCCATTTGACATAATTGCGAAACAGAAAGCAAATTGTAATCCAAAGAATCTACAAGAAAAACATTGGAAATGGAATGGTCAGGAGATATAGCTATTTTACCCAAACCTTTGACCAAACCTTAGTTTCCATCCCCGAATGTGATAGCTCGTTGGGGATCTTGGTTTTTCTCGTAGGAGGAGAACATCTTCTTCTCCCCCGTCATGTGGTTTGTGCACCCGCTATCGATGATCCAACTTGAGCCCCTAGATGCATAAACCTACAAAACAATTTTAGTTCGTGACTTTAGGTACCCAAACGGTTTTGGGTCCTTTGGCATTAGAAACAAGAACTTTGGGTACCCAAACACAAGTCTTAGAGCCCTTGTGTTTGCCCCCAACAAACTTGGCAACTACCTTGCCGGATTTGTTAGTCAAAACATAAGATGCATCAAAAGTTTTAAATGAAATATTATGATCATTTGATGCATTAGGAGTTTTCTTTCTAGGCAACTTGGCACGGGTTGGTTGCCTAGAGCTAGATGTCTCACCCTTATACATAAAAGCATGGTTAGGGCCAGAGTGAGACTTCCTAGAATGAATTCTCCTAATTTTGCTCTCGGGATAACCGGCAGGGTACAAAATGTAACCCTCGTTATCCTGAGGCATGGGAGCCTTGCCCTTAACAAAATTAGACAATCTTTTAGGAGGGGCACTAAGTTTGACATTGTCTCCCCTTTGGTAGCCAATGCCATCCTTGATGCCAGGGCGTCTCCCATTATAGAGCACACTTCTAGCAAATTTAAACTTTTCATTTTCTAAGTTATGCTCGGCAATTTTAGCATCTAATTTTGCTATATGATCATTTTGTTGTTTAATTAAGACCATGTGATCATGAATAGCATCAATATCAACATATCTACATCTAGTGCAAATAGTAACATGTTCAATGGTAGATGTAGAGGGTTTGCAAGATTTTAATTCTACAACCTTAGCATGTAATATATCATTTTCACTTCTAAGGTTAGAAATAGTAGCATTGCAAACATCAAAATCTTTAGTCTTAGCAATTAATTTTTCATTTTCAATCCTAAGACTAGCAAGAGAATCATTCAATTCCTTAATCTTAGCAAGCATATTATCATTATCATTTCTAAGATTGGGAATTGAAACATCACAAACATGAGAATCAACCTTAGCAATTAATCTAGCATTTTCATTTCTAAGGTTGTCAATAGTCTCATGGCAAGTGCTTAGCTCACTAGACAATTTTTCACATTTTTCAACTTCAAGAGCGTAAGCATTTTTAACCTTAACATGCTTCTTATTTTCCTTGATTAGGAAGTCCTCTTGGGAGTCCAAGAGATCATCCTTTTCATGGATGGCACTAATTAGCTCATTTAGTTTTTCCTTTTGTTGCATGTTTAGGTCGACAAAAAGGGTACGCAAATTATTCTCCTCATCACTAGCATTATCATCACTAGAGGATTCATATTTAGTGGAGGATTTAGATTTAACCTTCTTCCTTTGCCGTCCTTTGCCATGAGGCACTTGTGGCCGACGTTGGGGAAGAGGAGTCCCTTGGTGACGGTGATGTTGGCGGCGTCCTCGTCGTCGGAGGAGGAGTCGGTGGAGCTCTCGTCGGAGTTCCATTCGTGGCACACGTGGGCATCGCCGCCCTTCTTCTTGTGGTACCTCTTCTTTTCTCTCCTCTTGCCCTTCTTGTCGTTATCCCTGTCACTGTCACTTGATAATGGACATTTAGCAATAAAGTGACCGGGCTTACCACACTTGTAGCAAACCTTCTTGGAATGGGATTTGTAATCCTTCCCCTTCCGTTGCTTGAGGATTTGGCGAAAGCTTTTGATGATTAATGCCATCTCCTCACTGTCGAGCTTGGAGGCATCAATTGGTTGTCTACTCGGTGTAGACTCCTCCTTCTTCTCCTCCGTCGCCTTAAAAGCCACCGGTTGTGCCTCGGACGTGGAGGGTTCATCAAGCTCGTTGATCTTCTTTGAGCCTTTAATCATACATTCAAAGCTCACAAAATTCCCGATTACTTCCTCGGGAGTCATTAGTGTATATCTAGGATTACCACGAATTAATTGAACTTGAGTGGGGTTAAGGAAAATAAGTGATCTTAAAATAACCTTAACCACCTCGTGGTCGTCCCACTTCTTGCTCCCGAGGTTGCGCACTTGGTTCACCAAGGTTTTGAGCCGGTTGTACATATCTTGTGGCTCCTCCCCTTGGCGAAGACGGAAGCGACCGAGCTCCCCCTCGATCGTTTCTCGCTTGGTGATCTTGGTGAGTTCATCACCCTCGTGCGCGGTCTTGAGTAGGTCCCAAATCTCCTTCGCACTCTTCAACCCTTGCACCTTGTTATATTCCTCTCTACTTAGAGAGGCGAGGAGTATGGTTGTGGCTTGGGAGTTGAAGTGCTCGATTTGGGCCACTTCGTCCGTATCATAGTCTTCATCCCTACGGATGGTACCTGTACACCAAACTCAACAACATCCCATATACTTTTGTGGAGTGAGGTTAGATGAAATCATATTAAATCACTCCACCTAGCATAGTCTTCACCATCAAACGTTGGTGGTTTGCCTAAAGGGACGGAAAGTAAAGGTGTATGTTTAGAAATGCGGGGGTAGCGTAGGGGGATCTTACTATACTTCTTGCGCTCTTGGCGCTTAGAAGTTACGGACGGCGCATCGGAGTCGGAGGTTGACGTTGATGAAGTGTCGGTCTCGTAGTAGACCACCTTCCTCATCCTCTTGTGTTTGTCGCCTCTCCGATGCGACTTGTGGGAAGAAGATTTCTTCTCCTTCCCCTTCCCTTTGTTGGAGGAGCTCTTCTTCTTCTCCTTCCTTTTGGTGCGGGACTCTTTCGATGAAGTGCTCCCGTGGCTCGTAGCGGGCTTGTCGCCGGTCTCCATCTCCCTCTTGGTGTGATCTCCCGACATCACTTCGAGCGGTTAGGCTCTAATGAAGCACCGGGCTCTGATACCAATTGAAAGTTGCCTAGAGGGGGGTGAATAGGGCGAAACTGAAATTTACAAATATAAACACAACTACGAGACGGGTTAGCGTTAGAAATAAATACGAGTCCGAGAGAGAGGGCACAAAACAAATCGTGAGCAAATGCGGAGTGAGACACGATGATTTGTTTTACCGAGGTTCGGTTCTCGCAAACCTACTCCCCGTTGAGGAGGCCACAAAGGCCGGGTCTCTTTCAACCCTTACCCTCTCTCAAACGGTCCCTCGGACCGAGTGAGCTTTCTCTTCTTAATCACTTGGAACACAAAGTTCCCATAAGGACCACCACAAGATTGGTGTCTCTTGCCTCAATTACAAGTGAGTTTGATCGCAATGAAGAACCAAAGAAGAAAGAAAGCAATCCAAGCGCAAGAGCTCGAAAGAACACAAGCAAATCTCTCTCACTAATCACTAAGGCGTTGTGTGGAGTTTGGAGATGATTTGATCACTTTGGTGTGTCTAGAATTGAATACTAGAGCTCTTGTAAGTAGTTGAAGTGGGAAAACATGGATGCAATGAATGGTGGGTGGTTGGGGGTATTTATAGCCCCAACCACCAAACTAGCCGTTTGGCGGGGCTGACTGTCGTATGGTGCACCGGATAGTCCGGTGCACACCGGACATGTCCGGTGCGCCAGCCACGTCACCAAAGCCGTTGGGTTCTGACCGTTGGAGCTCTGACTTCTAGGCCCGCCTGGATGTCTGGTGGCGCACCGGACATGTACTGTAGAGTGTCCAGTGCGCCACTACGCGCGTGCCTGACTTCTGCGCGCTCTGGCGCGCATTAATTGCTGTTGTAGATGACCGTTGGCGCGAAGTAGCCGTTGCCCCGCAGTTACACCGGACAGTCCGGTGTACACCGGACATGTCCGGTGAATTATAGCGGAGCAGCCGTTGCATTTTCCCGAAGCTGGCGGGTTCCTGAGGCCGCTCTTCCTTGGAGCACCGGACACTCTCCGGTGTACACCGGACAGTCCGGTGAATTATAGTGGTGTTGCCTCTGGATTTTCCCGAAGACGACGAGTTTGCGCTGGAGTCCTCTGGTGCACCGGACATGTCCGGTGGCACACCGGACAGTCCGGTGCGCCAGACCAGAGGTGCCTTCGGTTGTCCCTTTGCTCTTTTGTTGAACCCAATTCTTGGTCTTTTTATTGGCCAAGTGTGAACCTTTGGCACCTGTATAACTTATACACTAGAGCAAACTAGTTAGTCCAACTATTTGTGTTGGGCAATTCAACCACCAAAATTAGTTTGGGACTAGGTGTAAGCCTAATTCCCTTTCAATTAGCATGTCCTTCAGCTTCTGCCATGATGTGATTGTTCCTAGCCAGAGAGAGGAGTACCAGGTTTGTGCGACATTCTTGACTACCATGACGAAGGATTTCGCCATGACTACAGTGTTGCCCCCATATGAAGATATGGTTGCTTCGTAGCTCATCAGAAACTGCTTCGGATCTGAGTGCCCATCATACATGTGGAGCTGGGGTGGCTTGTATGATGGGGGCCATGTGGTAGCCTGCAGTTCTGCTGATAGAGGAGAAGCATCATCAAAAGCAAAATTTCCATGATGGAAATCATCATACCATTCATCATCATCGTAGAAATTGTCCAGATGAAGCTCTCTACGTTGAGGTCTTCGGTCCTGGTCGTCTTGAGTGAGATGACGCATTTCCTCAGCAGCCTCATCAATCTTCCTTTGTAGCTCGGAGAGATGAAGCATCTTCTCCTTCTTCCTCTGGACCTATTGATTGATGGCTTCGAGGTCCCTTATTTCTTGGTCCAGCTCCTCCTCCTGAGGCGTTGGACTTGTAGCCTTCCTTTTTTGGTTTCTGGCTTCGCGCAGTGTTTCTTGGTTGACGTCTAGTGGCTGCAGTGCAGCCCCTAGCCTTGAAGACTTCTTTGGCGGCATGACGAAGGTCATAGCTTTGCCGAAGGTGGTCGAGTGAGTTCACCGGAGGTGGGCGCCAATGTTGGTAACTTGTTCTCAAATGCTAAGAATTAAGAACAAGGCAACACAAATGTTAATGGTTATAGACCTTCATCCTTCGAAGCATTATCTCCTTGGGATATAATGATCTTCAGACGAAGGCTATGAAGGACATACCTTCATCATCTCAATATAAAATAATGAAAGTAGAACCATATGAAACATGGAAAATAACATGAATAATCATATGATATTATTATCATATTTTTATTACACCATCATGAATAAACATGAACAATATTGAATTATCTTTATACCTTCGGCTTGACAGAAGGTGAAAGTGTGACGTGCAAATGAATATAGGACAGCGTGAACAGTACGGTGTTACTGTTCATCTATTTATAGGCACAGGACACAGCCTGTGTAAAATTACATCCATGCCCTTGATATTTACTATTGACTTAAGGACAATCTATCGAGGACTAGATGGCCTTTTCCTCTTTAAGTCGGTTTCATTTTCCACTGCCGAGCCGAAGCTTCTCCACGTGTAGCTTCGGAACTGGTTCATCCTTCTCCCAGACCACGCTTTTCATATTGTGTACAACTTCATTCCGAGGCCGAAGGTCCCTGTGAATGTTTTATACTTGGAAAACATGTTAGTTGTGTTTTTGAGGACCTTCGGAAGATAAAGGCCCCCAACACTACACAAGGTCTGTCTTTCTCAGAACAGACATCGATTAGTCATAACACATGTTCTCCCTTTAGAAGTTTATGAAGATTCTTCATCCCAACATGTGCTAGACGACGGTGCTAGAGCCACCCCATATTAGTCTTAGCTATTAAACATGCATCTAGATCGGCATTCTCTTTTGAGAAATCAACTAAATAGAGCTTGCCGTCTAATACACCTTTAAAAGCTAATGAACCATCACTTCTTCTAAAGACAGACACATCAACATTTGTAAATAAACAATTGTATCCCATATGACACAATTGACTTACAGAAAGCAAATTGTAACCGAGCGATTCTACTAAAAAACACATTAAAAATTGAATGATCGGCAGTGATGGCTATTTTACCCAGACATTTAACCTTGCCATGATTCTCATCTCCAAAGATGATAGTCTCTTGGAAATCCTTGTTCTTGACGTAGGAGGTGAACATTTTATTCTCCCCATCATGTGGTTTGTGCATCCGCTGTCAATAATCTAGCTTGTGCTCCTAGATGCATAAACCTGCAAGGTAATTTAAGCTTGGGTTTTAGGTACCCAACTCTTGTTGGGTCCTACAAGGTTAGTCACAAAAGACTTTGGAACCTAGATGCAAGTTTTGTCTCTCTTGCACTTAGGTCCCAAACTTCTAGCAACTACTTTATCATTTTTGCACAAAAGAACAAATGAAGCATCATATGTTTGATAAAGCATGGTTGGTCCATTTGATGCATTCCTAGGCACATTAGAAGCAACATGATGGCACCTAGGTCTATTCCTACCATGAGCATATGAAGAGCTAGATGCAAACATGGCATGATAATTAAAACAGCATCGTGACAAGTTGGTAAAACAGCGTGATTATAACATCTACCATGATGAACATTCTTCACATGAGTATAAAGATAGACATGAGTCTTTTTGTCATGTGAAGAATGAGAGCTACTAGCCATATGAGCCTTTCCCTTCTCCTTGTTGAGATTGGAGGTCCTTTGGCTTGTTAAGTTCTTGGTTCCCTTTTGGAAACCAAGTCCATCCTTAATTGAGGGGTGTCTACCAATGGTGTAGGCATCCCTGTCAAATTTTAATTTTACATGGTCACTTGCAAATTTTAAGTTGAGCACTAAGATTAGCAACATCATTATTCAACTTAAGAATGGTAGAAGCATGTTCATTGCAAGCATCAATATCAAAATCTTTACACCTATTGCAAATAACAACATGCTCCATGGTTGAACTAGCAACATTTATATTTTCTGACTTAGCATTTAAATCAGCATTTAAATTTTAAGCCTAGAAATAGAATCATTGCAAGTAGATAGCTCAAAAGACAATAGTCATTTTTCTTAATTTCTAGAGCAAGAGATTTTGGACATTAATAAATTTATCATGTTCCTCATAAAGAATATCTTCTTGCTTTTCTAACAACCTATCTTTCTCATTAAGGGCATCAATTAATTCATTGATTTTATCTACCTTAGATCTATCTAAACCCTTAAAGAGGTCGCTATAATCTACATCATCATCATCAGATTCCTCATCACTAGAAGAAGTGTACTTGGGGGTATCTCGTGTATGTACCTTCTTCTCCTTAGCCATAAGGCACGTGTGATGTTCGTTGGGGAAGAGGGAGGATTTGTCGAAGGCGGAGGCAGCTAGTCCTTCATCGTCAGAGCCAAATGAAGAGTAGTCTGAGTCCCATTCCTTGCCGACGTGTGCCTCGCCCTTCGCCTTCCTGTAGTTTTTCTTCTTCTCCTTCCATTTCTTTACTTGTCCCTGGTTATTTTCATTATCGGGACATTGTGCAATAAAATGACCAGACTTACCACATTTGAAGCAGGAGTGCTTTCCCCTTGTCTTGTTCTTGTTTGGGTTCTCCTTGCGTCCCTTCAATGCAGTCTTGAAACGCTTGATTACAAGCGCCATTTCGTCTTCATTTAGCCCGGCATCCTCCTCTTTGCCACCTTGTTAGGTAGCGCCTCCTTACTAGTTGTTGCGTTGAGAGCAACAGGCTATGGTTCGTAAAGAGGAAGCGGTCCATTTGCAATATCATCTACATACTTTGCTTCCTTCACCATCATGCGCCCGCTTACAAATTTACCGAGAATTTCCTCGGGTGTCATCTTGGTGTATCTAGGATTCTCACGAATAAGGTTTACAAGAAGAGGATCAATAACAGTAAATGACCTGAGCATGAGTCAAACAACGTCATGATCCGTCCATCTTGTGCTCCCATAGCTTCGGATCTTGTCCACCAGGGTCTTGAGCCTGTTGTAGGTTTCGATTGGCTCCTCTCCCCTTTTCATGGCAAACCTTCCCAGTTCTCCTTCCACCAGTTCTATCTTTGTTATCATGGTGGCATCATTACCCTCGTGAGAGATTTTGAAGGTATCCCATATTTGCTTGGCATTGTCCAAGTCGCTGACTTTGTTGTACTCATCCCTGCATAGAGATGCTAACAACACAGTAGTAGCCTGGGCATTCTTATGAATTTGTTCATTAATAAATACAGGATTATCGCTACTATCAAAATGCATTCCATTCTCTAATATGGAGAGAAAATAAATGGCTACGCATTTTATGGCAACAGAAATACTAATCATCTCCATTAAAGTGGGGGGTTACCAAGAGGAATGGACAATAAATGAGCATTTGAATTGTACGACATGCGAGAATAATTAAAAAAATAATTCTGATTAATCGTTTTCTTTTTTGTGGATGAGTCATCATTGTCCCTTGGTGAAGAGGAGGAGGTATTGCTATCGTAGTAGATTGTAACACCCCAGGTGTTACCCAAGGCCCTGACTCCCTACTGGCACCCATGACCTGTTATCTCATGTGGTTAAGTGGAGAAGAGGGAGTACCAAAACCTTGGAAACCATGGATTGACTAAGAAATGTTAATGACCAAAAGCTTGACACAAACATTTTGAGCAATTGGCACCTTGGGCAAAAGAGGTTAAACCCTAGACCCCTTAAAGCACTAGACTTTCAAGCAAGGGATTAGTGAGCAAGTTAATCAAATGGCCAATTCTTGTTTCTAATCCTTAACCAAAATTTAAGTACACAATAAAATCTATAAAATGCAGAGGGGAAACATTACAAAAAGGCCCCTTAAAGACCCCAAATCCATTCCTTAAGTAGCAAGCACACTAGAGCTCTCTAATCTTCTCTAAGTCCAAAATAAACCCTAGTTTAAAGGGCAGACGTGTTCACTTAGTAAATGGCGCCAAAACCACTTGGTGTGAATACCAAAAAGGAGCCAAACTACCTAAGGAACGCACTGGAAAAATTTGAACCCGAGCCAAAACCATTTGACACGATTTGACATCACTTTTGTCTCAGGGTGGACAGTGAGACATACCTGATTTGGTGTCCGCATATCTTCTGACCTAGGGCGTATCCTCCATCGAAACTCACATACAAGAGATAGCCATAGGTGCCAATAGGAGGTCTGCGCCGGATTTTTGCCAAGATTCGCATGTTTGCAATCTCAACAAGCTTTTGAACAAGGGCAGAAACACACCTCCACATGTTCGACACGCCCTGACATCGCCAGAGCACGCCCCGGCGCCCAACCCCGCGCGCCCCGCGTTGTGCCAAGCCGAGCCCGTGCCATTGCCCTTGCCGCACCTATAAAGCCAACCAAGGCCTCGACCGTACTCCCCGCTCACTCCCGACCTCGCCGGAGCGCAAGATCACCGGCGTTTGCCCTGTACACAGCGTGCCAGCGGCCGCCCGAGAACCCACCACCGTAGACCGGCCAACTGAGCCCTTCCCAGCCCCGTCCGACCCTCGAAAGAGACTCTGCGTGCCTCGGTGAAGCTCCCGGAGCGAGGAATCAAGCTCTGCCTCGCCGGAGACACCAGATCAAGGTCACCGGACTTCACCCGACCGCCGACGAACGTAGACCGAGCTCCACGGTGAGTTTTTCTTCAATTCCTTGTACGGGTAGACTCCTCAGCACCTCGTGAGGCTTTCCCTGCCCTTGGATTGAACTATATCGTAGTGGATAGGCTGGAGCACCCGCCGCCGACGAGCTCGCCCGCCTGCGTACGTGGACCGGCCGATTCCGGCCATCATCGTCGTCGAGTCGTACCTCGTCGTGACCGCAAGGACCTCCCGAAGCCAACCCCGCCCTTCGCCGGACCTCCCTCGCCGCCGGTAAGCCGCGCCGCCCTATTTACTTCCGCGGGTACTGTTCAAAAGGGAGGAGGGACCTCGGGGAAGAAGGAAAGAAAGTCAGGGGGGTTTTTGAATAGTCAGAGACTTAGGTGAATAGTTGCGCTGGGGTATAAGTTGAAGGATTGTTTTTGGAAAAGCCCAGGGTCCTCGGTGTAAACTGGTTTTCCAGAAAACCTTTTTAACATTTCTCATTTAAATACAAATAGAGCTTGTAAAATTCATAACTTTAGTTTTATTCAGCCAAATTGAGTCAAACCAATTTTGCCATGTTCTGAATAATGTAAACTACTTAGGAAAAATGCAAAACACCCCAATTATTGCAGAAGATTTCAAAGTTTTGATTCAAATAGTCATCTGGCCAAAAGCTAAATAAAATAGGGAAAAATAGCTACACTGTTAGACTGAGGTTAAGAAAAATCAGAGGAGTACTTAACCACTCCCTAATCTGTTTAAAAATAGTACACCCCTCAGTACACCAAATTAAGGAAGGGTTTACCATTTAAACTCATTTTGGCCCAAAGTTAAAGAAAATAGAAAAGGTAGTTTAAAATAAGAACCAGGGGGCAACCACATTTTTGCTAGCTCACTTATTTCACATAGTTCACTGGAAAATTTTGTTAGACCCTTGGTTAGTGCAAAAGGAATGAGATACCTTTTATTTCATGGCAACAAGGAGAACTTAGAGAAATCCTAGAAAAATAATCCTGAGAAGAAACCACCCCCAGCCTTGGGATAACTAATATTTTGTTATTATGAATATAGGAAAAATATGAGTTCTGTTGTTTGATATTTTTCAAATAACAAGTTAGTTATAAGTACCTTTTTGGCATTAAACTTTAGAAAATCACAACTAAATATTCAGTAGGCCTTTTTCTGTGAGTTTTAAAACAAAGACCTATTATTCCCTAAGAATCTTGGTAAAAATAAAGGTTGAACCAAAAACCTCACCCAAATTAGAGCTATAGTGTAAAGTGCCCTTTTACCCTTACTTTTGTTAATTTTGCACAAGGAGCATCTGAACTAATTTCCACCTAAAATTTTTAGGAGAACCCACAAATGTCAGTGTTTACTCTCTGTAAATTTTATAACATTTTTGGAAAATGTTAACTAACCAAGGTAGTTCAAAAATGCTTAATGAGAAGCACAATAGCAAGGAAAAGGGAAATTTGGGAGAAATAGATAATGTACAACCAAAACCTTCCAAGGAACTCATAGAACATAAAAATATAATTAAAGGGTGTAATTTTTTTTCAAAATCTCAAAGATGAAAGTCTAAAACCCTTAAGGATACCCAAAAGCAACCCTAGAGTATCACTCAACTTAGAACTATTTTACCATGCGTAACCTTTAAAATTTATCATGTCATTAATAAGCATATATCTTATTCATTGCATTCGATAGACTGTAATCTCGCTGATGGGGAGTACATCCTCGTGCCGGAGCAAGGAGTTGCTCAGGAGGTAGCCCATGATCCAGCACCAGAGCCTACCATCGAGGATCTGCCTGCCCCAGCTTTGGAAGGCAAGCCCCAGTTTTATGCATAACCTACTTATTATGCTATTTTACTACACTTATTGTTTGTAGGTTTGAAATGGGCACTTAAGTGTAGGAGTTGTTTGGAACTTTAGTTGCATGACTCAGGATTCCCTTTTGAGATGGATACTAGTATGCTAGGTCGAGTAGCTGCTTTACTAATTAGGGATCTCGGTAGAAGTCGAGTGATTTTTCTAGCACTCGCGTGAGGTCAGGAATTGGTTGTATCCATTTTTATATCGTAATGATGATGGTCCAGGGACAACAATCTATGGGGATTGGTTGTCTACGAGACGGAAATTGGAATAAGGATTAAGGTGTGGTAGCGCGTGTCAAGCGTTTGAACGTACTAAGCACATGCCGAGAAATATAGTAAATCGGTAAGCCTAGTAACTGAGTGAACCTGGCAGTAGAATTTACCCCTCACGTGACCTGAGACGTGGTCTCCCATTCCAGTTATGGTGGGTACAAGTGCGATCACTGCACGACGGCAGTCGGGGTTAGTGAGGCATTGTACGCCAAGGTGGTGAGCCCTGATCTGCTGGCGGGGAATCGATGGGGACGGTTGATGTGTGTGGGGACGGAGTGCCTCGCCGCGTCGTGTATTTAGGTTTACCTTGCAAGGATAAAAAATCGATTCGAATCGTCTACTTCTCGCAGCTAATGAGACTGCTTGATCCATGCTGCTACATTGAGTAACAAGTGGAAATGTGATGACTTGACAAAATTTGTTGATTGATAAATGTTTGATACCATGTATGATTAGATAGGTACCCATTTAGTCTTAAGAGAGTCACACTAAAACTTGAAAAAGCTAAAACTTGATTTTAGACTCAGCTAGTGCTTTTGGCAAACCAAACCCCTCAGCCAAACATCTGCATGTCTAGAGGTAGAGAAGTAGACTCCTCACACCGGGTAAGTCTAGCTGAGTATTAGTATACTCAGCCTTGCTTGTGGCACAATTTTTTACAGGTTCTCTGGAGGACATGGTTGCTGGAGTGACTTGGCCGTCCACTTTGCCACCGGGTTGGACAGTCGAGTGGGACCCTACCTTGGTAGAGGGGGAGCATGAGGAGTAATGGGACAGGCTTCCCCATCCCTCCGTTTATTTATCGTTAGTTTTATTCTGCTGCATTCCGAACAATGATCACTGTTTTTGTTAAAACTCCGATGATGTTGTAATAAATTAATTACTCCTTATTACTTGGTTTTATGCTTTATTGTATTTGCTCTGCGCCTCACCTTCGAGTGAGTACGTGGTACTTGATCCTGTTAGTGGCCTCATCGGACTAGATCCAAGGGACTGACGTTTTACTCCTATTTAAGTGTGGTCTAGCCTTTAAGGTGGGACTTAGGCACTTAAGTTGGAATAATTCGGGCGGTTCCGCCACAGCTGGTATCGGAGCTTGTACCACCATCGAGGAATCAATAAATCGTAATTACCATCCTTTTTGAAAAGTAAAACATGTTAGAAAACCCATGTTGGATAGATCGGTAAGGCGATAGGGATGAACGTAGAGCGTGAAGCCTTAGGATCATAGAAGGGTAGCTAGGTGGCTAATTGAGTGAACCCTACAGGCTACTATAAGGGATGGGTTTTCCCTATTCCCTACAGGTTGATGTGAGGTCGTGTAGGACGAGCATGCATGCATCCTTTAATTAAACTATTTGGTAATTGGGTAAGAACTTAAATACAAGATAATGAAAGATTAAGTACACTCAGTGACCTTATCATAACCTCCGATAGGCCAAGCTTTGATTCCCTTTTATTTTATAATTCTTTTTCTTTTCTGCTTTTGCTTACCCGTGCACAGATGACTTCTCACGAATCCTCGGAAGGAGGAAACCCACATTCCCACACGGACGGACTTGCACGAGAGGGCTTTCCCCGCATCTTGTGGGAGGTACTTCAGGGAGCCGGTTATACGACACCTCCCCAGTACGCGGTGCAGCTGTTCAAGAAGCACCGGGTACCCCGCTCTAGGGTGAGGATGACCTTGGAGCCTCATCCCTTGCAGCCAGGCTGGCGTTCGTTGGACTCCGAGTCTTTCGGATATTGGGCTGAAAACACTATCGAGGCCATTGCTCTCCATGGGCTGACGACCTTCTGTGGCTTTCACCCCTTGGAGCTGTCTACTCATCCCATTGGTTTGTTCCCCGCTGACAAGGAGGACGACCCAATGTGGAAGGATTGAGTGGAGCATGCCAAGGATATATGGGCTCTTTACCCAGGGCAGACTGCTCACCTGACGGTGCGATGCATGAATGCCCTGTATCGTCTGCAAGCAGTGCGAGCTGAAGCAATGTCCCAACTGATGGCCTTGGTGGAGGCTACTAAGATCACCCTGGATAACAGGGAGGACCTTATGGTAGACCTATCCACTCAGCTGGTGGAGAAAGTCCTCCAGGTGGAACAGATGGCCACCCAGATTCAAGAGCTTGAAGAGCTAGTAGGAGCCAGGGAGAACACCATCGAGGTTCTCGAGGATCAGCTTATGAACACTCAGCAGCAACTTGAGGAAGCTAACCAGCACTTGGATATGCACCATCAGGAGATTCAGGACATGGAGGCCAACTAGGATGTTGACATCGAGGGAGGAGAGGAGCCGGAGCCTGCATCCAGTCTGGACACTGCTGGCTCAGGGAGACCACCTTCCCCAGAGTCAAGCGTTGCCTCGTTTATCCATTAAGTAACAGGGATAGGGTTAGAAGTGTGTGGCGGTAGAACTCCTTGAAGCTAGCTTAGCTTTTGCACCCTTGGGGTACTAGGCTAGACAGAGTTGAGTCTTTTTGGTCACTGATGTAATCGTAACAAACTCTTTTGGAATTATGGATGGTGGATGTGTTAACCCGTAGTTATGAAGAAAGTGTTATGCCATGTGGTATCTTTTATGAATTGTGCCAGAAAATGTTGACCTTGTCCTTTAAAACCTTTCACTACGTATGAACCCTGACATCAAACGTATGATATTAAGAGCATCCTAAATTTTCAGATGGCAGGAAGAGCGCGCCGTGGACAGAATGAGCGCATTCCTCCACCCCCGCCACCGCCTCCTACCATGCAGGAACTGATGGCTCAGCAGAATGAGATTCAGCGACAGTTGGCTCAGCATCAGCCGCCACCTCAGCACTATTGTGGTGGTGATCACCATCAGCGTCCCCCAGCCGCAGCCACTTATCAGGAGTTCCTCAGCACTCAGCCACCATTGTTCACTCGGGCAGAGGATCCGCTTGATGCTGATGTATGGCTTAGGGTAGTGGAATCCAAATTCCCACTACTAAATGGAGTTATTTCAGATGTGGCTAAGGTTAGGTTCGCCACCCAGAAGCTTCGTGGACCCGCGCGAACATGGTGGGACCACTTCCTCACTATGCAGCCAGTTGACCACGTGGTGGAATGGAGAGAGTTCAAGGCAGCCTTCAGAGGGCATCATATACTGGCAGGCATTATGGACCGCAAGCTTAATGAGTTTCTGGCACTCACTCAGGGGAATCGTACTGTGTTGCAGTACGCTCAGGCCTTCAATGACCTGTGTCAGTATGCAGGCTATCATGCAGACACTGATGAGAAGAAGAGGGACAGGTTCAGGAGGGGCCTTAGTACTAAGCTCCGTGACCATCTCAATACAGTCAGGGCCAACAGTTACAATGAGTTAGTCAACATGGCCATTTCCCAGGAAGACTGCATCACAGCCCGCTAGGCAGAAAAGAAAAGGAAGACCTGTGATACCCGGTTTGCAAAGAAGAGAAGTTGGGGGTTGTTCTTTTTGTTTTTCCCCATCCGGTTGTTGTTTTGGGGATTTGGAATTTTGTGGAAAACATTCACAACTAGGGCAGTAGAATTTATTTGGTTTGACGCTTGCGTTGCGGTCAGGAGCTATCGCGTGGGTTAGTTGGGCCATGATTGGTGTTTCGGCCCATTAATCGTCCCAAACCCTAGCCGCCTCCCTCCTAACCCCCTCCCCCCGCTTGTGCAGCCGCCCCCCCACTTCTCCCACACCTTGGCCGCCGCCCCCTGCCCATCTCCTCCTCTCTCAATTCTTGCAGCCACACCACCATACCCTAGCCGCCCCCCAACCTCCTCCTCCCAAGGTGCCAATCCTTGCCGCTCGGATCATCGTCACGTGGTGCGAGTCTTCAATTGTTTTGGTGGAGGGAAGAAGGGAGGAAGAAAAAGGGGAGAATCCAAGGTGATTTTTATGTTCATCCCTTGTTCATTTGCGCTGCGATTCAATTGATTAGATGTTGCGTTTGCGATTGGGTAGAGGGGGCTGTCCAGAATTTTAGGTGGTGGATGAACAGCGGAAGTTCTAGCAGTTTCTAGGTTTTTTCGTGAAAAATTAATGGGGATCAATTTGGGGATCATGTAGAACTTTGTTTTACCTTTCCAACGAGTATTTATGCGCTCAATTTGGAGTTATAAATTAAAAGTTATCATGGTTTGAATCCGGGTATGTGGCTGTCCAAAAAAACAGATTTTTAGGAGGATGAACAGCAGCAGTATTAGCAGTTTCTGGGGTTTTTTCGGGAGTAATTAGTGTTAATCAGTATGAGATTCATGTAGGGTTTTCTCTTATCTTTCCAACAAGTACTTATGCGCTCGAATCGGAATTATATTTTAAAAGTTATCACTGTTTGAATCCGAGTATGTCGCTGCCCAAAACAGAAAAAACAGATTGCAGGGTTTATTTTGTGGACCGTTTAGAGGTAATTAGATGTTAGAATTTAATCATAAATTGTATACAAAACTTGTGGGGAATTTTATGTAGTTGTCTCTGGAGTTTTTGTTTGACACCACTGCTGTCTTAATTTTTAAGTTATGGAATTGTTAAGCAGCACCGCTGCAGTTTGGTTGGTGAGGGGAGAATTGTTACCCGCGGCGGGGTTTGAGATTGCGCGTAGGTGCGGTGTTGTCTTTGAGGTTTTTTTATGTGAATTTGGTGCACTAAGTTTGGTGTCAAAAACAGGTGGTGGACTTCCGGATCGTTCTTAGGGATTTTGCCCAAACTTCCGGTGAAGGCAAGTAAAACTGTGATGGTTATTCCGTCTGGCAAATGAGGAGTCTTATTCTTGAATATGTTGTGCTATTATGTTCATATTCATATTTTGTTTGTTTATTGAGTACCATCATTTGAGAATATTCATGTTTCATGGATTTCATATGTTGAGGTTGAGGTTTGATCATGTTACTCAAGTGGTTATTATGTGGAAATGGGTGGAAGTATATGACTAGTACATTTTTATTTGGGAAGAACTTATGATGTTGTCATTCATAATGCACTCATCATCCATTGCATTGAAGTTTCGTCGCGATCTTATGGTCCGACCCTACCGGTACATTGAGCATCATATGTTGCCCAAGAAGGGGTATGGTGCAGCTTCATATCCTTAGAGATATGGAGGCAGAAGTCATTATTGCATCTGTAGCCTTGTGCATTCATGGGAGAGGTGTGGAATATATTATGTGGATGTGGATAATCTGGACTTGTACATGGTGATTCTTCTTGGCTTTAAGTATTTAGTTACTTGTTTACTTGCTGCAATTTACTGTTCAGAAAAAAAAGAAAGAAGTTCTGAACCACGTGGTTGTGTAAGCACAGTTGATTTACTATGTCCTATTTGTTGTTGTTATGTTTACTTGCTGAGATGTGTTATCTCACATCTTGCATTATTTGATGCAGGCACCTAATTTCTGCTTCGGGAATAGAGGGATGTAGCAGCATGGCCACTTCACCTTTAAATAAAGGAACCACCACTTAATACTGTTGTTAATCAGAGTTGGTCAAGTCTAGTGTATTATTTGTTCTTGGTTGAGCGTTTGTTTTGGGGTGGGCTGAGTTCCTTATCCTATTTGTTTTGTTTCAGTTGGGTCATAATTAAGTTTTACCACTTTTGCATTTTAGTATCTACTATGTGAATTATATGTCTTTATATCTTGTATGAGCTTCATGTTTCCCCTCCTTGTTATGCTAGTTTTCAAAGGAGGTGCTGCCGGATTTTCGCCGTATAATCTTTCTTTATTACATCTCTTGTGTTGAGTAAGTTTGGTGGGTGGGGTTTGTGGTATTATCCATTGTGTGTGACCAGTGGGCTGTTACAGTTGGTATCAAAGCATAGGCTGTAGGTCCTAGCAAGTGGAGTAGTAATAAATTGACACACTGCACATGTAGGATGGGATTTCTGTCTTGCTATTGATATGATTATGTTATTGTCTGTGCTAGCTTTGACATTATCTGAAGAGATGCTATGCCTATCTCATTTACTTATTATTCTCATCCCTGTGGCTGCAGCTATGCCGCCTCGTAGGGCTCGGGGTAGTCCGCAAGCTCCTAGTGGGGACTCGATGAGTCCGGTGGCAATGTTAGCCGCGATGCAGGCCATGCAGCAGGAGTTGGCCCTTCTGAGGCAAGCCATTCCTGTCGCCCCTGCGGGTGCCACTCAGGGTGCTGGAGGTGGAGAAGTGCCCGGGGGCGCTGTCCCTGCGGGTGCTGTTCCAGGTGGCGGGGCCGAGGTGCCTCTTCCAGTCAGTGGTTTTTCTCTGATGCAGTGGATGGGCATAAAGTTGGATTCTTTTGATGGCAGTGGTACTCCGGTCGAGGCAGCAGATTGGTTGACTTATGTGGAGGATAAGATGAATGTCTTCGAGATTGCATATGGAGATCGAGTTCGCTTTGGCACTCAGCTGCTGAAGGGAGAGGCTCAAATTTGGTGGAGAGGCGTGCAGGCAGCGCACTCCTCCTCACCAGGAGTCCTATCTTGGGATGTTTTCATCAGGCAGTTTGAAAGGAGATTCTACCCGGTCACCTTTCTGGAGAAAATGAAGATTGACTTGCAGTCCTACAAGCAGGAGAAGAAGTCTGTCACAGAGTATGAGGTGGGCTTCAACAAGATGGTCCGCTTTGTCCCTCATGTGGCTTATAATGAGATGGAGAAGGCGAGCCAGTTCCGTAAGGGTCTGAAGCCTTCTATCAGGCATGCACTGGGGGCCTTTCCGTTGGTGGACTTCCGTACCACGGTGGAGCAGGCGCTGGGTGTGGAGATGCAACACCAGTATACCATGGAGTCGCAGAAGTCTTCGGGTGTTGATCAGCCTCGTAGCCAGGACGCGAGGAGGGGCAACACTGGAGGTCCAGCTCACAAGAGGGGCAAGTCTCAGCATCAGCGCCACCATCCTTACCGTGGCAAATCTTCTGACTCAGGTACTTCGGGAGGAAGTACTCAGAGGTTTTGGGCCGTTCCTAAGCCCGGGCTAGGGCTGGTGTGTTTCCTCTGTGGAGATGCGCATCACCGTGCAGAGTGCCAGTGGAGTGGCAGGTGTTCTATCTGCAGTCAGGACCATAAGGATGTGGTGTGTAGGAGGAATCCCAATGGGAAGCTCAGATGGGAGCCGATGACTTCCTCCTCTTCTCAGGGCACTATCAACATGATGTCAAGTGCTGAGCAGCAGTTTTCAGTTCCTCTTCCTCCACAACAGCTTTATGTGCCTGGGACTTCTCAGTTCGTGCCGATGTAGGGTTTTCCTCAGTATCAGGCTGTGCCTTCTCCTGCACCGTCTACCCCTGTGCTGACTCAGTTTGGAGCTCCGCGCCAGCCTCATCCGGTGGCTCAGTGGGGTTCTTCTGTTAATTTCACTCCGGGAGCTTCCTCTTCTGCGGGTATTTCTGGAGCTTATGTGCTACCCGCTGCGGATGGCAGGGAGCAAGGAGACGTGGTGACAGGTACGATTTCAATTGATTCGTTTGCAGCCCATGCTCTTTTTGACTCTGGCGCTAGCTATTCGTTTGTTTCGGAGGATTTTGTGTCGCGGTCTTTCGGTGCAGAGGCTGGGTCACCCAATTCTGGTTAGATCTGCTAATGGCTCCATTAGTAGCTGCTCAGCTTGTCAGGGGTGTTCTGTCATTCTTGCTGATGAGGTCTTTTCGGCCAATCTGGTGGTGATTTCCTTGGGGGCATTCGATGTTATCTTGGGTATGGACTGGTTATCCCAGTATCGCGCGGTTATATCCTGCTTCTGGAAGACAGTGTTATTGCAGGCGCCGTCGGGTAAGGAGGTGGTATTCTTGGGGAGTTCCCCGAAGTTCTCGCTATCCTTGTTGGCGCAATTGCTTCCTGATTGCCGATCAAGGAAGTCGGGAATCTTTTTCTCCATGGTGGTGGAGGGTGAGGCAGCCTCACGGGTGCAGGACATCCGGGCAGTGTGTGACTTTGCTGACGTGTTTCTGGCAGAGCTTCCAGGCATTCCTCCGGAGCGCGATGCAGCTTTTGAGATTAAGCTGATCCCGGGTACGCAGCCTATTCATAAGGCCCCGTATCGAATGGCCCCAAAGGAGCAGATTGAATTAAAGCGGCAATTGGATGATCTGCTGGCTAAGGGCTTCATTAGGCCTAGCAGGTCTCCATGGGCTTCCCCAGTATTGTTTGTTGAGAAGAAGGATAAAAGCAAGCGGCTGTGTGTGGATTATCGCGCTTTGAATCAAGTGACAATCAAGAATAAATATCCGCTTCCCCGAATTGAGGTCCTCTTTGAGCAGTTGAGGGGTGCCCAGGTGTTCTCCAAAATTGATTTGAACTCTGGTTATCATCAATTGAGGATTCGTGAGGAGGATATTGAGAAGACCGCCTTCTGCACCAGGTATGGGCATTATGAGTTCATAGTCATGTCTTTTGGCTTAACTAATGCCCCTGCTGCCTTTATGGAAGCAATGAATAGGATGTTGCATGAATTCCTGGACGACTTTGTGGTCGTGTTCCTGGATGATATTCTGATTTATTCAAAGACCGAGGCCGAGCATGAGCAGCATCTCCGTCTCGTTCTGGGTGCCCTAAGGAAGAATCAATTTTATGGCAAGTTGAAGAAGTTTGCCTTTTGGCTATCTGAAGTGGCTTTCCTGGGGCATGTGATTAATCAACAGGGTATTGCGGTTGATCCCAAAAATGTTGCGGCTGTGGTGGAGTGGAAGAGACCCTCTAGTGTCTCTGAAATCCGAAGTTTCTTGGGGCTCGTTGGGTATTATCGGCGCTTCGTACCAATTTTTTCCAGCATTGCTAAGCCTTTGACTAGGCTCCTAGAGAAGGGTGTTCCCTTCGTCTGGTCCAGCGATTATGAGGTCAGTTATCAGTCATTGAAGAGCAAGTTGGTGGACGCCCCTATCCTAGCTTTGCCTGAGAGCGGTAAGCATTTCACGGTTTATACGGATGCTTCGCGTATTGGTCTTGGCTATGTGCTGATGCAGGAAGGCAGAGTGATTGCTTATGGCTCAAGGCAGTTGAGGAAGCATGAGGGGAATTATCCAATTCATGATCTGGAATTGGCCGCGGTGGTTTTTGCTCTAAAGTCGTGGAGGCATTACCTTTATGGCGAGGCTTGTGACATTTTCACCGATCACAAAAAGTCTCAAGTATATTTTTACTCAGAAGGAGCTGAATCTGCGGTAGCGTCGGTGGCTAGAATTGATTAAAGACTATGATTTGTCCATTCATTATCACCCGGGGAAGGCTAATGTGGTGGCGGATGCCCTTAGCAGGTCCGGGGTTCCAAAGGTGGCCTTGCCATTGATCGCTGATCTGGACCGTTTGGGGATCGCTTTGTGTTATGTCGGCACCGCTAGCGAGGAGACTCAGATGCTTATTCAATCCTCTCTCATGGAGAGGGTGCGTGCGGCTTAGCAGCAGGATCGTCTTTTGCAGGAAGCTCGAAAGAGGGTTGGTGATGGTAAACCGCGGGAGTTCACCATTGATGAGAATGATTTGGTTCATTTCAGGGGCCGTTTTGTGTGCCTCAGAAATCAGAGGTGAAGCTGGATATCCTGCGAGAAGCTCATAAAACGCCTTACACCATCCATCCTGGCGAAACCAAAATGTACCGAGATTTGAAGCCAAACTTCTGGTGGAAGCGGATGAAGGTTGACATTTCTAAGTATGTGGCCGCCTGTGAAGTATGTCAGCGCATGAAGGCCAAACATAAGCGGCCTGCAGGTTTGCTGAAGCCATTAGAAATTCCAGAGTGGAAATGGGAGCATATCACCATGGATTTTGTGGTGGGTCTACCTCGTTCCCCTCGTGGCAAGGATGCTATTTGGGTGGTAGTGGATCGCTTGACTAAGTCTGCGCATTTTATTCCCATGAAGACCACAAATTCAGCTTCAGATTTGGTTCCCTTGTATATGAAGGAAGTAGTCAGGCTTCACGGGGTACCTAAGTCTATTGTTTCTGATCGAGACTCCAAATCTGTATCCAAATTCTAGGAGAGTCTCCATAGTGCATTGGGCACCAAGCTTTCGCTTAGTGTCGCTTTTCACCCTCAGACGGATGGTTAGTTGGAGCGAACAATCCAAACCTTGGAAGATATGTTGCGTGCTTGTGTTCTGTCATGGAAGGGTAGCTGGGAGGATCATCTTGCACTGGCAGAGTATGCGTATAACAACAGCTACCAAGCTAGCATCAAGATGGCACCATTTGAGGCTTTGTATGGCAGGCGGTGTATCTCTCCTCTGTGCTGGGAGACTTTGGGAGAGAGATCCCTGATTGGTCCTGATTGGGTTCAGCAAACTTCTGAAAAGGTTCGGGAAATTCGTCAGAATATTTTGGCAGCTCAGAGTCGTCAGAAGAGTTATGCTGATGTGAGGAGGCGGGATCTGGAATTTGCTATGGGTGACCAAGTCCTTCTCAGGGTATCACCCACTAAGGGAATTGTTTGGTTCGGTGTCTCTGGGAAGATCAGCCCGAGATACATTGAACTGTTCACTATCTTGGCCCGAGTGGGCAGCCTGGCTTATCGCTTGCTACTGCCGGATTCCATGGCAGGGGTACACCCGGTTTTTCATGTCTCTATGTTGAGGAAGTTCTTGCGGGATCCGGACCATCAGATTGAGATGGAACCAATTGCAGTGCAGCAGGATCTGACTCTAGAGTGTCGTCCGGTGCGTATATTGGAATTCTCAGAGCGGGTGTTGAGGAAGAGATCAATTAAGTATGTCAAGGTCTCATGGACTAATCAGTCTGAGCGCGAGGCTACGTGGGAACTTGAGGAGCTGATGCGGCAGAAGTACCCGGAACTTTTCATTGTGGGTAAGTGTTGTTGATTCATTAATCTTTTCTTTTGTCATTCCGATAGAAGCGTCAGAATTCGAGGTCGAATTCTTTTTAAGAGGGGTAGAGTGTGATACCCGGTTTGCAAAGAAGAGAAGTTGGGGGTTGTTCTTTTTGTTTTTTCCCCATCCGGTTGTTGTTTTGGGGATTCGGAATTTTGTGGAAAACATTCACAACTAGGGCAGTAGAATTTATTTGGTTTGACGCTTGCGTTGCGGTCGGGAGCTGTCACGTGGGTTAATTGGGCCGCGATTGGTGTTTCGGCCCATTAATCCTCCCAAACCCTAGCCGCCTCCCTCCTAACCCCCTCCCCCCCCCTTGTGCAGCCGCCCCCCCCACTTCTCCCACACCTTGGCCGCCGCCCCCCTGCCCATCTCCTCCTCTCTCAATTCTTGCAGCCACACCACCATACCCTAGCCGCCCCCAACCTCCTCCTCCCAAGGTGCCAATCCTTGCTGCTCGGATCATCGTCACGTGGTTTATGCACTCAATTTAGAGTTATAAATTAAAAGTTATCATCGTTTGAATCCGGGTATGTGGCTGTCCAAAAAAACAGATTTTCAGGAGGATGAACAGCAGCAGTATTAGCAGTTTCTGGGGTTTTTTCGGGAGTAATTAGTGTTAATCAGTATGAGATTCATGTAGGGTTTTCTCTTATCTTTCCAACAAGTACTTATGCGCTCGAATCGGAATTATATTTTAAAAGTTATCGCTGCTTGAATCCGAGTATGTCGCTGCCCAAAACAGAAAAAACAGATTGCAGGGTTTATTTTGTGGACCGTTTAGAGGTAATTAGATGTTATAATTTAATCATAAATTGTATACAAAACTTGTGGGGAATTTTATGTAGTTGTCTCTGGAGTTTTTGTTTGACACCACTGTTGTCTTAATTCTTAAGTTATGGAATTGTTAAGCAGCGCCGCTGTAGTTTGGTTGGTGAGGGGAGAATTGTTACCCGCGGCGGGGTTTGAGATTGCTCGTAGGTGCGGTGTTGTATTTGAGGTTTTTTTATGTGAATTTGGTGCACTAAGTTGGGTGTCAAAAACAGGTGGTGGACTTCCGGATCGTTCTTAGGGATTTTGCCCAAACTTCCGGTGAAGGCAAGTAAAACTGTGATGGTTATTCCGTCTGGCAAATGAGGAGTCTTATTCTTGAATATGTTGTGCTATTATGTTCATATTCATATTTTGTTTGTTTATTGAGTACCATCATTTGAGAATATTCATGTTTCATGGATTTCATATGTTGAGGTTGAGGTTTGATCATGTTACTCAAGTGGTTATTATGTGGAAATGGGTGGAAGTATAAGACTAGTACATTTTTATTTGGGAAGAACTTATGATGTTGTCATTCATAATGCACTCATCATCCGTTGCATTGAAGTTTCATCGCGATCTTATGGTCCGACCCTACCGGTACATTGAGCATCATATGTCGCCCGAGAAGGGGTATGGTGCAGCTTCATATCCTTAGAGATATGGAGGCAGACGTCATTATTGCATCTGTAGCCTTGTGCATTCATGGGAGAGGTGTGGAATATATTATGTGGATGTGGATAATCTGGACTTGTACATGGTGATTCTTCTTGGCTTTAAGTATTTAGTTACTTGTTTACTTGCTGCAATTTACTGTTCATAAAAAAAGAAAGAAGTTCTGAACCACGTGGTTGTGTAAGCACAGTTGATTTACTATGTCCTATTTGTTGTTGTTATGTTTACTTGCTGAGATGTGTTATCTCACATCTTGCATTGTTTGATGCAGACACCTAATTTCTGCTTTCGGAATAGAGGGATGTAGCAGCACGACCACTTCACCTTTAAATAAAGGAACCACCACTTAATACTGTTGTTAATCAGAGTTGGTCAAGTCTAGTGTATTACTTTGTTCTTGGTTGAGCGTTTGTTTTGGGGTGGGCTGAGTTCCTTATCCTATTTGTTTTGTTTCAGTTGGGTCATAATTAAGTTTTACCACATTTGCATTTTAGTATCTACTATGTGAATTATATGTCTTTATATCTTGTATGAGCTTCATGTTTCCCCTCCTTGTTATGCTAGTTTTCAAAGGAGGTGCTGCCGGATTTTTGTCGTATAATCTTTCTTTATTACATCTCTTGTGTTGAGTAAGTTTGGTGGGTGGGGTTTATGGTATTATCCATTGTGTGTGACCAGTGGGGTGTTACAAGACCCCTGTGGCAAGACCATCAGCTCAGCCTCAGTGCTTCAGGATTGTATCTGACACTCAGAACCGGGGACCCCAGTAGTAGCAAGGACGTTGGGTGATTCGACCACAGCAGCAGCAGCAGGCACCCAACCGCTCTCAACACCCAGTTCAGAGGAACAACAATCAGCCACAGCAGTAGTACCGTCAGGCCAATGACAACAGATGCTTCACTTGTGGCAGCACTGGACACTATGCCAAGAATTGCCCCAGGAACCAGCAGAGGCAGGGGCAGAGTTCCAATCAAAACCAAGGCAAGAGACAGAAGGTGCAAGTTAGACAAGGCAGACTGAACTTCACCACCATGGCTGACATTCTAGAGGGAGCACCCGTCATGACTGGTATCTTTTCCGTTATGTATTATCCTGCAATCATTCTTTTTGATTCTGGTGCATCACACAGTTTTATCAGTGCAAAATTTAGTGCCAAATGCCAATTACCTTTCCATCACACCAATGGGGGTATTACAATTTCAACACCAGGAGGCAGGGTTGCCACCTATCAAATCAACAGGCATGTGCCCATAAAGTTTGGTAGTCTTATAATTAAAACCATCCTCCTCATCTTGGGATTGGATAGTGTGGACATCATTTTAGGAACTGACTGGTTATCGAGGCATCAGGCAGTAATTGACATCGCAGCAAGGGCCATTGAGATCCACTCCCCTACTTGTGGTGAGACTATATTGTATTTGCCTAACCAGGAATGTACCCGTTCCTGTGCCTTTACCATGATAGAGTCACCTGTAGAGAAAATTCTGGTGGTCTATGAATACCCCGATGTTTTTCCAGATGAATTGCCAAGGATGCCACCCGATAGAGACATAGAGTTTGCAATTGAGTTGCAACCAGGAACTGCACCTATATCCAAGAGACCTTATAGGATGCCTCCAGCAGAGTTGGCAGAAATGAAAAAGCAGTTGCAAGAGTTGTTAGACAAAGGATTCATTTGCCCAAGTACTTCACCATGGGGATGTCCAGCCTTGTTCGTAAAGAAGGATGAGAGTCTGAGATTGTGTGTCGATTACCGCCCTCTCAATGCGGTGACCATCAAGAATAAGTATTCGTTGCCCCGCATTGATGTATTGTTTGATCAGTTGGTGGGAGCCAAGGTGTTTTCCAAGATAGACATTCGCTCTAGCTATCATCAGATCAAAATCAGGGCCAGCGATATTCCGAAGACGGCCTTCTCTACCAGATATGGGCTTTATGAGTACTTGGTGATGTCGTTCGGGCTGACCAATGCCCCGGCATATTTCATGTATTTGATGAACTCAGTATTCATGCTAGAGCTGGACAAGTTTGTGGTGGTCTTCATTGATGACATTCTGGTTTATTCCAAAAATGAAGCTGAGCATACTGAGCATCTACACATCATACTTCAGCGACTGCACGATCATCGTCTATATGCTAAGCTATCCAAATGTGATTTCTGGCTGAGAGAGATAAAATTTTTGGGTCACACCATTTCTCAGGATGGGGTATCAGTTGATCCTGAGAAAGTACAAGAAGTGATGAATTGGAAGCCCCCTACCACTGTGCGGCAGATTCGGAGTTTTCTGGGATTGGCAGGGTATTATCAGTGATTTATTCCGAATTTCTCCAGGATTGACAAGCCAATGACTGAATTGTTGAAGAAAGGAGTAAAGTATGAATGGAGTCAGAAATGTGAGGACGCTTTCCATGCATTGAGGGAGCATTTGAAACAGCACCAGTATTGGCCCAGCCCGACAACACCAAGCCCTTTGAGGTTTATTGCGATGCTTCAGGCACTGGATTAGGATGTGTCTTGATGCAAGACAATAGAGTTATTGCCTATGTGTCGGCGTTTCGAGACCGGGGGGTCCCTAAGCCGACGAGTGAGTGTGCCGCGTGCCCCAGCCTAGATGGGTCGAGCGCGTGGGCGAGCGTGAAGGGGGGAAGGTGAGGTGTCCGGAGACGAGTCTGAGAGAGGTGGAAATCCCGCGACCTTCGTGTTCGTCCCGCGCCCAGGTCGGGTGCGCTTGCAGTAGGGGGTTACAAGCGTCCACGCGGGTGAGGGAAGCGAGCGGCCCCAAGAGCGCGCCTGCCCCGTCCTCGTCCCCGCGCGGCCAACCTTCTCTAAGAAGGCCCTGGTCCTTCCTTTTATAGGCGTAAGGAGAGGATCCAGGTGTACAATGGGGGTGTAGCAGAGTGCTACGTGTCTAGCGGGGGTGAGCTAGCGCCCTAAGTACATGCCAATGTGGCAGCCGGAGAGATCTTGGCACCCAGCTGGTGTGGTGTCGTGGCTGTCGGAGGAGCAACGGAGCCTGGCGGAGGGACAGCTGTCGGAGCGGTTGGGTCCTTGCTGACGTCCCCCTGCTTCCGTAAGGGAGCTGAGAGCCGCCGTCGTCACGGGTCTAGCGGGGCGCCATCATTGCCTATCTGGCGGAGCTAGCCAGATGGGACGCCGGTCTTGTTCTTTGCGGCCCGAGTCGGCTCGGGGTAGGGTGATGATGGCGCTTCCTGTTGACGTGGCGGACTTGTGCCCTAGGTCGGGCGACGTGGAGGCTCCTCCGATGCCGAGGTCGAGTCTGTCTTCCATGGCCGAGGCCGAGCCCGAGCTCCTGGGTCGGGCGAGGCGGAGGTCGTTTGGCAGAGGCCAGGGCGGAGTCCGACCCCTAGGGTCGGGCGAAGCGGAGTTAGTAGTCTTCTGGGGCCTAGCCCGAGTCCGAGCCCTGAGTCGGGCGGAGCGGAGTTCGCCGTCTTCTGGGGCCTTAGCCCGAGTCCGAGCCCTGGGTCAGGCGGAGCGGAGTTCGCCGTCTTCCGGGGCCTTAGCCCGAGTCCGAGCCCTGGGTCGGGCGGAGCGGAGTTCGCCGTCTTCCGGGGCCTTAGCCCGAGTCCGAGCCCTGGGTCGGGCAGAGCGGAGTTCGCCGTCTTCCGGGGCCTTAGCCCGAGTCCGAGCCCTGGGTCGGGCGGAGCGGAGTTCGCCGTCTTCCGGGGCCTTAGCCCGAGTCCGAGCCCTGGGTCGGGCGGAGCTTCCTATGGCGCCTTTGGCAAGGCCTGATTGCCTGTCAGTCTCACTCTGTCAAGTGGCACTGCAGTCGGAATGGCGCAGGCGGCGCTGTCCTTCTGTCAGACCGGTCAGTGGAGCGGCGAAGTGACGGCGGTCACTTCGGCTCTGCCGGGGGGCGCGCGTCAGGATAAAGGTGTCAGGTTACCTTTGCGTTAAATGCCCCTGCGACTCGGTCGGTCGGCGCGGCGATTTAGTCAGGGTTGCTTCTTAGTGAAGGCAAGGCCTCGGGCGAGCCGGAGATGTGTCTGCCGTTAAAAGGGGGCCTCGGGCGAGACGGAAACATCTCGGGGTCGGCTGCCCTTGCCCGAGGCTAGGCTCGGGCGAGGCGTGATCGAGTCACTTGTATGGACTGATCCCTGACTTAATCGCACCCATCAGGCCTCTGCAGCTTTATGCTGATGGGGGTTACCAGCTGAGAATTAGGCGTCTTGAGGGTACCCCTAATTATGGTCCCCGACAGTAACCCCCGAGCCTCGAAGGGAGTGTTAGCACTCGCTTGGAGGCTTTCGTCGCACTTTTTTGCAAGGGGACCAGCCTTTCTCGGTTGCATTTTGTTCCGGTGGGTGCGCGCGAGCGCACCCGCCGGGTGTAGCCCCCGAGGCCTCGGAGGAGTGGTTTCACTCCTTCGAGGTCTTAATGCCTTGCGTAATGCTTCGGCTGGTCTGGTGGTTCCCTCATGCGAACTGGCCGTAGCCCGGGTGCACGGTCGGGGCCCAAGTTCTCGGGCTGGTATGGTTACGCTGTCAACGGTTTGGCCGGAGCCAGGTTTGCGAGAGCAGCCCCCGATCCTCCGCACAGGGCGAGAGGGCGATCAGGGACAGACTCGGCTTTTTTACATACGCCCCTACGTCGCCTTTCCGCAAGGAGGAGGGGGGGAGAGCGCCATGTTACCCTCGATGGGCACCGAACATGGTGTCTCCGGTGAGCTGCAAGCGGGTAATCCGAGTGGACGTTCGTGCCCCGTTCGTTGGGGTCGGCTAGGGGCCCAGAGGCACGCCCAAAAGTACCTATGGGTGATCTGCCGGACCCGGTCCCCTGGCGACGGGGTCCGAGGGCTCGATGCCTCCCTCCGATGGGATTCCGTTACAAAATCGCTCCCGCTGGTCTCGGAAATGTCCTAGGGTACCTCGGGAGCGCAGCCCGAGCCTCGGTTATGTATCGAACGTACCCCTGGTCATCCCTCGCTCGGTGTCTGAGGCGACTGTGAACCCTTCGGGGGCCAGCCTTTGAACCCCTGATCAGTAATGGGCGCGGAGCCCGAGTAGCCTGAGGCGGCCGTGGAACCCTTCGGGGGGCCGACCTTCGAACCTCTGACCAGTAGTGGGTGTAGGGCCCACACGATCTGAGGCGGCTGTTGAACCCTCCGGGGGGCCAGCCTTCGAACCCCTGATCAGTAAGGAGGCTGGGAGCCTAGTTCCTTCACGGGGAAGGATCCCTTTCGGGGTATCCCCCTTTCCCGGTCCCTGTCGCAAGAGATAAAGAAAGAGGAAAAAGGAAAAAAAAGGATACGAAACCGAACGACGCGGCGTACCTTTTTTGGCGCGGTTGTTTCGGCGAAGGCGAAGCGTCGCCCGCTGCTCCTGCCAGAAGCGCCGCCTGTCCAGCCGCGGAGTTAATGCGACGGGGCGAGTAGTTGGCGGGGCTGCCGTTGCGCGTGCGCGAGCCGTTCGAGGAATGGATCACGGGCGCGTTGTCTTCACGCTGTGAGAGGGGGTTCTCTTGCTGCCCCTGGATGGGACGTGAGCTTGGCTGACGACGTGTCCGCTGCTCCCGCGCGCCTGCCACCGTCATTACTGCCGGCCACCTTTGGCCGCGTTGGCCGCTGCGTCTGGCTGGCGCTGCTGGGTCACGCGCTGGGTCGCCTCGAGTCGCGGTATTGGTTCCGCGATCGAGGAGGCGCGGTGGTGGCGGAAGTGGTACAGTTGCTTGCATGCAGCATCCAGCGCGCCGGTCGCGCGACGCGTGGGCCTGGGCCTCCATGCTGGCGTGTCGGGAGTCGGAGAGGTGCGTCCACTTGGCGCGATTGCATGCCGCCTGCATGGCTGCCCGCCCCTTTCGCCCGTTGGTCTGGGCAAAAGTGGAGGGTCACTTGTAACCGCTGGGCGGTTGCGTGCACCACGCGCGGCGGTTTGGCTTCTTCTGCTTGGAGCCGGTCTGCATGACATGCGGGACCCAGCCCCCGCGCCGCAGGGGAGGGCTTTGGAGCGTGTTGGAGAAGACTCAGCCCGTGACGGTTGGGGGCGCAGGCAGGGAGAGTCGCCTTTAAAAGGAGGGCGACCCCTTTCGTAAGGCGACCATGTCTTCTTCCTCCCTTATGCACCGTGTCTTTCCACCTTTCAAGCCCCCGGATGGGGGAAACCGCCGTCTTTTCGCCCCATCGTTGGAGGAACGCATCTCCGTGGGAGTTGGTACCTTTCAGCCATCGTTCGGCTTCAAGGATTTTCATCATGCAGCCCGGTTGCTCCCCTCCGCTGGTGGTCACCCGAGACGGTGACCACCAGCTTCTGGGTGGGGAGGAGCAAGCCGGGCTGCGATCTTGGTCCCACCCTCAGCTTCAAGGATGTTCATCATCCTCGCTGGGGTGGGTGCCGGGCTGAGCCGGCGCTCTACCTCCCGCACGGGTTCGTGGGTCATCCTCTCCCGCAGCATTCGAGGGAGAAGGCGCTCACTGGCCCTGCGGGCGGCCCGGACTTCGACAACACGGGGCGGATCGACGGTAGGCGTCGTCACCTCCAGCGTGTCGGGTTCGTCGGCTTGGCTCCCGGCGGCCCCTTCTGTAGGGGGGCGGCTGCCGCGCCGTGTACACGGGAGGACCACCCTAGATGCCGCGCGCTGCTAGGGCGGCGTTCGTGTTCTGGGGTGGTCCTGCCTTTGCACCGGGACGGCGCCTTCACGCGGAGGCCGGTGCCCCACTCATCTGGGAGGACTTGAGTGGGGATCTGCCGGAGGGCTGATGGCTCCTGCCGTCGGTGCCGAGGCGGAGGCGGCTCGAGAAGTCCCCGTCGCCGACGGGATCACCGCCACCATCCGTGCTTCGGGCCTCCGGCTCTTTGTACTTGTCCTCGCCCCTCGAGCGTCGGCGTGGGCGATGGCAAGACTACAACAGTGCCTACCCTGAGGCCTGCGCTGCTGCAGTTCGGCCATCCGGAGTGGGGGCCGTTGTCGTCGTAGTCAGAGCGGGCGGCGGCGAGCCGCCCGTCAGTCTTCTGTAGCCCCGCAGGCCCGCCCCTATCGAGTGGGGTTGTTCGTACCTGCGGAGGCGGAACCGGAGTTCCGTTTGTAATGGCATTTCGAAAGCCAGGGTTTTTTTTGTTCATTGCGGCTGTCGAGGCCTGAACATGTATGTAACTTCGGCACGGAGCCGTGTTTTTTCCTCATTTCCGAGCACTAAGACTCATCTGTTGACTATCTGAACCGCTTCACCAAGCATGAGTCGCCCCGTGTCAAGGTGACCAGTGAGGTATCCGTATCCCGGAGGCATAGGAGTCCCTCGGCTCGGTCGGCCTTGCTGTCCGAGGTTCCTCTAGCTTTGTTAAAGAGACCCCTCGGCCGCTCTTCGACGAGCCGAGGCCAGGGGTAGCGATATCAGCATGAACAGAGGCAGAGTTGGCTCGAAAATGAAAACCTGGTTGGCCGGAGCCTAGTCGGGTTGTCCGTTGGCAGGATCGACGTCGGAGTTGATCAGCCGAGGCTTCGGACCGGGCTGGCGCCCTCGGAAGATGGTTGGCCGAGGCCCCAGGGGTGACCGGCTGAGCCGCCTGCTCGGGCCGGATTCTCGGAGAAGTCCCTGGCAGCGATTGCCCGGGCGTGGTGATGACGTCGTCCTTCGGAGCAGAGACCCTCGGACCACGTCGCCGTCCGAGGCTAGGTCGGGCCTCGCCGAAGGTGCCGTCGATGCCGAGGGTGTTGCTGCCCCCTTCCAGCGTCAAGACCCGAGCCTGCAGGATCAGATTGTCTTGTAGCGCGTGCCTTGTGCGGCCGTCGAGGCCAGAACACACACCCTCGCTGCGTTGTAAAGCTGCGTCTCTTTTCCTCTTGTTTCGAGTATCTGGACTTTTTGTCGGTAACAGGGATGTTTGTGCGAGCGAGAGTTGCTTCTCGCGGAAGGTGATGAGTGAGGTATCCGTATCCCGGAGGCGTAGGAGTCCCTCGGCTCGGTCGGCCTTGCCGCTTACGCGTACTTTCACCCGTCCATGAGGCCCTGTCACCGACTCGGTCGAGAAGGCTCGAAGGATCGCTTCGGCAGAAGGGCTTCCGAACGTAAAGACTTGTTCGATCCGCGGAGTCACTTTATCCGAACGCGAGTTACTTATCGCAGAAGGTGATGAGTGAGGTATCCGTATCCCGGAGGCGTAGGAGTCCCTCGGCTCGGTCAGCCTTGGCTGCTTACGTGTACTCCGTCGTTTCCAGGACCCACTTTTCGAAGTAGTCAAAAAGCACGAAAGATATTCTGGTAGAAGAGATTTTTTTTTCGAGGAAAATTTTGACGCAGAGGGGGTTTCCCCCCTTTTAGCCCCCGAGGGAGGGTCGGGCTTTGCCGAGGCGAGGCTGACCCTTCCTTGTTGACTAAACTTTGCATGGGTGTGGGGTATATGAACAACATGGAAACATCTTAAGGGTAGAAGCGACGTAGCTGTCGGATGTTCCAAGCGTTGCCGTAGACCTCGCCTTGACTGTTGGCCAGCTTGTACGTTCCGGGCTTCAGAACTTTGGCGATGACGAATGGCCCTTCCCAGGGGGGCGTGAGCTTGTGCCTCCCTCGGGCGTCTTGCCGCAGCCGAATCACCAGGTCGCCCACCTGGAGGTCTCGGGGTCGGACCCCTCGGGCGTGGTAGCGTCGCAGGGACTGCTGATACCGCGCCGAGTGTAGTAAGGCCCTGTCCCGAGCCTCTTCCAGCTGGTCCAGCGAGTCTTCTCGGCTAGCTTGGTTGCTTTGATCGTCGTAGGCCCTCGTCCTCGGGGAGCCGTATTCCAGGTCAGTGGGCAAGACGGCCTCGGCCCCGTAGACCAGGAAGAACGGCGTGAAACCCGTGGCTCGGCTCGGCGTTGTCCTCAGGCTCCAGACCACCGAGGGGAGTTCCTTCATCCATCGCTTGCCGAACTTGTTGAGGTCGTTGTAAATCCGAGGCTTGAGCCCTTGTAGAATCATGCCGTTGGCATGCTCTACTTGCCCATTCGACATGGGATGAGCTACGGCAGCCCAGTCCACCCGGATGTGGTGATCCTCGCAAAAATCCAAGAATTTTCTGCCGGTGAACTGGGTGCCGTTGTCGGTGATGATGGAGTTTGGGACCCCAAAGCGATGGATGATGTTGGTGAAGAATGCCACCGCCTGCTCGGACCTGATGCTGTTCAGGGGTCGGACCTCTATCCACTTGGAGAATTTGTCGACGGCGACCAGCAGGTGCGTGTAGCCCCCGGGCGCCTTCTGCAGAGGGCCGACGAGGTCCAGACCCCACACAGCGAAGGGCCAGGTGATGGGTATCGTCTGCAGAGCCTGAGCGGGCAGGTGGGTCTGCTTCGCATAGAATTGACACCCCTCGCAGGTGCAGACGATTCGAGTGGCGTCAGCCACCGCCGTCGGCCAGTAGAAGCCTTGCCGGAAAGCGTTCCCGACGAGGGCTCGGGGCGCTGCATGATGGCCGCAAGCCCCCGAGTGTATCTCTTGCAGGAGTTCCTGACCTTCGGCGATGGAGATGCATCGCTGGAGGATGCCCGAGGGGCTGCGGTGGTAAAGCTCCTTCTCATCGCCCAGCAAGACGAACGACTTGGCGCGTCGCGCTACCCGCCGAGCCTCGGCTTGGTCGAGGGGTAGCTCTCCTTGGCGGAGATAGTGCAGGTACGGGGTCTGCCAATCTCGATCAGGCGTGACCCCGCTCCGCTCCTCCTCGATGCGCAGCGCCTCGCCCTCGGGGGCCGAGGGTACCTCGGGCTGAACCGAGGACGCCTCGGGATGGGCCGAGGGTACCTCGGACTGAACCGAGGACGCCTCGGGCTGGGCCGAGGGTACCTCGGACTCGGGTGTGTCATCGATCTTGACGGAGGGTTGGTGCAGATCCTGGGAGAAGACGTCCGGGGGAACCGTCGTTCGCCCCGAGGCTATTTTTGCCAGCTCGTCCGCAGTCTCGTTGTAGCGCCGGGCGATGTGGTTAAGCTCGAGCCCGTAGAACTTGTCTTCCAGGCGCCGAACCTCATCGCAGTAGGCCTCCATCTTCGGGTCGCGGCAGTGGGAGTTCTTCATGACTTGGTCGATGACGAGCTGCGAGTCGCCGCGAGCGTCGAGGCGTCGGACCCCTAGCTCGATGGCGATTCGCAATCCGTTGATCAGAGCTTCGTACTCAGCCACATTGTTGGACGCCGAGAAATGGAGACGCAGCACGTAGCGTAGGTGTTTCCCGAGGGGCGAGACGAAGAGCAGGCCCGCGCCGGCTCCCGTCTTCATCAGCGACCCGTCGAAAAACATGGTCCAGAGCTCTGGTTGGATCGGTGCCGTCGGCAGCTGGGTGTCGACCCATTCGGCTACGAAGTCCGCCAATACCTGGGACTTGATGGCCTTCTGAGGGGCGAACGAGATTGTCTCGCCCATGATTTCCACCGCCCACTTTGCGATCCTGCCCGAGGCCTCTCGGCACTGGATGATCTCCCCCAGGGGGAAGGATGACACCACAGTTACCGGATGAGACTCGAAGTAATGCCGCAACTTTCGCCTCGTCAGGATCACTGCATACAGTAGCTTCTGAACTTGTGGGTAGCGGGTCTTGATTTCGGACAGCACCTCGCTGACGAAGTAAACTGGCCTCTGAACGGGCAATGCATGCCCCTCTTCTTGCCTTTCGACCACAATCGCGGCGCTAACCACCTGAGTGGTCGCGGCGACGTAGACCAAGAGGGCTTCTCCATCAGCTGGGGGTACCAAGATAGGCGCCTTGGTGAGGAGCGCCTTCAGGTTCCCGAGAGCTTCCTCGGCCTCGGGGGTCCAAGTGAACCACTCGGCCTTCCTTAAGAGGCGGTACAGAGGCAGGCCTCTTTCGCCGAGGCGTGAGATGAAACGGCTCAAGGCCGCGAGACATCCCATGACCCTCTGTACACCTTTTAAGTCCTTGATGGGCCCCATGCTGGTGATGGCTGCGATCTTCTCCGGGTTGGCTTCGATGCGCCGCTCGGAGACGATGAACCCCAGGAGCATGCCTCGGGGCACCCCGAAGACACACTTCTCGGGATTGAGCTTGACGTCCTTTGCCTTGAGACACCGGAATGTCACTTCAAGGTCGGAGAGGAGGTCGGAGGCTTTCCTTGTCTTGACTACAATGTCATCGACGTAGGCCTCGACCGTACGACCGATGTGTTCGCCGAACACATGGTTCATGCACCGCTGGTACGTCACACCCGCGTTCCTCAAACCGAACGGCATGGTGACATAACAGTACATGCCGAAGGGCATGATGAAAGAAGTCGCGAGCTGGTCGGACTCTTTCATCTTGATTTGATGGTACCCTGAGTAGGCATCGAGGAAAGACAGGGTTTCGCACCCAGCAGTGGAATCCACGATTTGATCGATGCGAGGTAGAGGGTAGGGAACCTTCGGACATGCTTTGTTGAGACCAGTGTAGTCTACACACATCCGCCATTTCCCCCCTTTCTTTCTCACAAGCACAGGGTTGGCAAGCCATTCGGGATGGAATACCTCTTTGATGAACCCTGCTGCCATTAGCTTGTGGATCTCCTCGCCTATCACTCTGCGCTTCTCCTCGTCGAATCGGCGCAGAGGCTGCCTGACCGGTCGGGCTCCGGCCCGAATATCCAGCGAGTGCTCGGCGACATCCCTCGGTATGCCGGGCATGTCCGAGGGACTCCACGCAAAGACGTCGGCGTTTGCGCGGAGAAAGTCGACGAGCACTGCTTCCTATTTGGGGTCGAGCCCGGAACCGATCCGGATCTGCTTGGAGGTGTCGCCACTGGGGTCGAGAGGGACGACCTTAACCGTCTCCGCTGGCTCGAAGTTGCCGGCGTGTCGCTTCACGTCTGGCACCTCTCTGGAGAGGTTCTCCAGGTCGGCGATGAGGGCCTCGGACTCGGCGAGGGCCTCGGCGTACTCCACGCACTCCACGTCGCATTCGAACGCGTGTTTGTACGTGGGGCCGACGGTGATGACCCCGTTGGGGCCCGGCATCTTGAGCTTCAGGTAGGTGTAGTTGGGGACGGCCATGAACTTCGCGTAGCATGGCCTCCCCAACACCACGTGGTAGGTTCCTCGGAACCCGACCACCTCGAACGTCAAAGTCTCCCTTCGGAAGTTGGAGGGCGTTCCGAAGCAGACAGGAAGGTCGAGCTGTCCGAGGGGCTGGACGCGCTTCCCAGGAATGATCCCGTGGAAGGGCGCAGCGCCTGCTCGGACGGAGGATAGATCGACGCGCAGGAGCCTGAGGGTCTCGGCGTAGATGATGTTGAGGCAACTGCCCCCATCCATCAGGACCTTGGTGAGCCTGACGTCGCCGATGATGGGATCGACGACGAGCGGGTATTTCCCCGGGCTCGGCACGTGGTCGGGGTGGTCAGCTTGGTCGAAGGTGATGGGCTTGTCGGACCAGTCTAGGTAGACTGGCGCCGCCACCTTCACCGAGCAGACCTCCCGACGCTCTCGCTTGCGATGCCGAGCCGAGGCATTCGCTGCATGCCCTCCGTAGATCATGAAGCAGTCGCGGACCTCAGGGAACTCTCCTGCTTGGTGATTTTCCTTTTTGTCGTCGTCGCGGGCCCTGCCACCCTCTTCGGGTGGCCCGGCCCTGTGGAAGTGGCGCCGAAGCATGACACACTCCTCGAGGGTGTGCTTGATGGGCCCCTGATGGTAAGGGCACGGCTCCTTGAGCATCTTGTCGAAGAGGTTAGCACCTCCGGGGGGCTTCCGAGGGTTCTTGTGCTCGGCGGCGGCGACAAGGTCTGCGTCGGCGGCGTCGCGTTTCGCTTGCGACTTCTTCTTGCCTTTCTTCTTGGCGCCGCGCGGAGTAGACGCCTCGGGAGCCTCTTCCGTCGGGTGGCCCTGGGGCTGCTTGTCCTTTCGGAAGATGGCCTCAACCGCCTCCTGGCCAGAGGCGAACTTGGTGGCGATGTCCATCAGCTCGCTCGCCCTGGTGGGGGTCTTGCGACCCAACTTGCTCACTAGGTCGCGGCAGGTGGTGCCGGCAAGGAACGCGCCGATGACATCTGAGTCGGTGATGTTTGGCAGCTCGGTGCGCTGCTTCGAGAATCGCCGGATGTAGTCCCGAAGAGACTCTCCCGGCTGTTGCCGGCAGCTTCGGAGGTCCCAGGAATTCCCGGGGCGCACGTACGTGCCCTAGAAATTGCCGGCGAAGGCTTGGACCAACTCCTCCCAGTTGGAGATCTGCCCCGGAGGCAGGTGCTCCAACCAGGCGCGAGTAGTGTCGGAGAGGAACAGGGGGAGGTTGCGGATGATGAGGTTGTCGTCGTCCGTTCCACCCAGTTGGCAGGCCAGGCGGTAGTCTGCGAGCCACAATTCCGGTCTCGTTTCCCCCGAGTACTTTGTGATAGTAGTCGGGGGTCGAAAACGGGCCGGAAACGGCGCCCGCCGGATGGCCCGGCTGAAGGCCTGCGGACCGGGTGGTTCGGGCGAGGGACTCCGATCCTCCCCACTGTCGTAGCGTCCCCCACGCCTGGGGTAGTGGCCTCGACGCACCCTTTCGTCGAGGCGGGCCCGACAGTCGCGACGATGGTGCTCGTTGCCGAGGTGGCCCGGGGCCGCAGGCGCGGTGTTGCGCGTGCGCCCGGTGTAGACCGAGGCTTCCCGCATGAATCGGGAAGTCGCGGCATGAGGTTCCGAGGGGTACCCATGCCTTCGGGAGGCAGAGCTCTCGGCCCGCCGGGCCGCAGCGCCTTCCAGGAGATTCTTGAGCTCTCCCTGGATTCGCCGACCCTCGGTGGTTGATGGTTCTGGCATCGCGCGGAGGAGCATCGCTGCGGCTGCCAGGTTCTAACCGACCCCACTGGATGCGGGTGGCGGCTTGTCCCTGACATCGTTGGCGAAGCGGTGCTAGAAACCCTGGGGCAGGTGACGTATTTCTCCGGCCGGGGGTTGGCCCGCCCATACCTGCCCGACGTCCCGGCGGATCGACTCGAGCGCTTCTGCTCCCTCGTCGAGCCTGGCCTGCGCCCCGCGGACTTGCTCGAGCTATGGGTCGTGACCCCCCGCCGGAACGGGGACCACAGCTAGCTCCCGCGGGATGTCGGCGCGAGGCGCCGACCTAGGGAGATTGCCATCCTCCGGCATGCCGAGATGGTTGCCTTCGGAGGGATCCCCTAGCTCGACGTGGAAACATTCGTGGCTCGGGCCGCAGTCCTTGTCGTCAAGGCTGCGGCTGCTGTCGGAACAGTCGGAGAGGCAGTAGTCACATGCGGTCATAAAGTCCCGCATGGCACTGGGGTTGCCAAATCCAGAGAAATCCCAACAGACGCTGGGATCGTCATCTTCCTCGGACCCAAAGGGCCCGTAGGTCGAGACGTCCGTCAATCGGTCCCAAGGCGACCGCATACGAAACCCCAGAGGGGTTGCACTCGCCTCAACGTGAGCGCCCGCCAAAGCGAGGTCGCTAGGCGGGTTGAGGCCGAGTCGAAATGACGTAGGATGGGAATCAGTCGGTACCTTTTGGTCGACGAGGAGCGACATAGTCACGTCGGGGACTGATTGCGCCGTCGTCTTGGGTACGAGGGCGACGTCCTGCAGGCCCTCCGCGAGCGTGCTGGCGTCGTCCACTTGCTCGGGATTGGCGTGTCGCGGGGGACGGCGCTCGCCTTCGTCTCAAACGCGAGGTCGACGCCCGACGCGCCCTCCGTTGGGGCGCTGGGGACGTCGATTCGCTCGACAGCCGACGGAGCGCGGCCTCCCGCTCGGCCTTGGTCGCCCCGCCTCTTCCTCCGATAGCGGGGGAGAGGACGGGGCGAGCTCGAATGTTGTTCTTCCACCACGCGGGGAAGACGTCGTCGATTCCGCCGCCGGCGGGCGGGCTGTCGGCCGCCATTGTCGTCGTCGCGCGGCGGTGGAAGGAGTATCATGTCGTAGCTGCCGTCGAGAGACATGAACTCGAGACTCCCGAAACGGAGCACCGTCCTGGGTTGGAGAGGTCGTTGGAGACTGCCCATCTGGAGCTTGACGGGAAACTGCTCGTCAACACGCAGCAGGCCCCTACCTGGCGCACCAACTGTCGGCGTTTCGAGACCGGGGGGTCCCTAAGCCGACGAGTGAGTGTGCCGCGTGCCCCAGCCCAGATGGGTCGAGCGCGTGGGCGAGCGCGAAGGGGGGAAGGCGAGGTGTCCGGAGACGAGTCTGAGAGAGGTGGAAATCCCGTTGCCTTCGTGTTCGTCCCGCGCCCAGGTCGGGTCGCTTGCAGTAGGGGGTTACAAGCGTCCACGCGGGTGAGGGAAGCGAGCGGCCCCAAGAGAGCGCCTGCCCCGTCCTCGTCCCCGCGCGGCCAACCTTCTCTAAGAAGGCCCTGGTCCTTCCTTTTATAGGCGTAAGGAGAGGATCCAGGTGTACAATTTGGGTGTAGCAGAGTGCTACGTGTCTAGCGGGGGTGAGCTAGCGCCCTAAGTACATGCCAATGTGGCAGCCGGAGAGATCTTGGCACCCAGCTAGTGTGGTGTCGTGGCTGTCGGAGGAGCAACGGAGCCTGGCGGAGGGACAGCTGTCGGAGCGGTTGGGTCCTTGCTGACGTCCCCCTTCTTCCGTAAGGGAGCTGAGAGCCGCCGTCGTCACGGGTCTAGCGGGGCGCCATCATTGCCTATCTGGCGGAGCTAGCCAGATGGGACGCCGGTCTTGTTCTTTGCGGCCCGAGTCGGCTCGGGGTAGGGTGATGATGGCGCTTCCTGTTGACGTGGCGGACTTGTGCCCTAGGTCGGGCGACGTGGAGGCTCCTCCGATGCCGAGGTCGAGTCTGTCTTCCATGGCCGAGGCCGAGCCCGAGCTCCTAGGTCGGGCGAGGCGGAGGTCGTTTGGCAGAGGCCAGGGCGGAGTCCGACCCCTGGGGTCGGGCGAAGCGGAGTTCGTCGTCTTCTGGGGCCTAGCCTGAGTCCGAGCCCTGAGTCGGGCGGAGCGGAGTTCGCCGTCTTCCGGGGCCTTAGCCCGAGTCCGAGCCCTGGGTCGGGCGGAGCGGAGTTCGCCGTCTTCCGGGGCCTTAGCCCGAGTCCGAGCCCTGGGTCGGGCGGAGCTTCCTATGGCGCCTTTGGCAAGGCCTGACTGCCTGTCAGTCTCACTCTGTCAAGTGGCACTGCAGTCGGAATGGCGCAGGCGGCACTGTCCTTCTGTCAGACCGGTCAGTGGAGCGGCGAAGTGACGGCGGTCACTTCGGCTCTGCCGGGGGGCGCGCGTCAGGATAAAGGTGTCAGGCTACCTTTGCGTTAAATGCCCCTGCGACTCGGTCGGTCGGCGCGGCGATTTAGTCAGGGTTGCTTCTTAGCGAAGGCAAGGCCTCGGGCGAGCCGGAGATGTGTCTGCCGTTAAAAGGGGGCCTCGGGCGAGACAGATACATCTCGGGGTCGGCTGCCCTTGCCCGAGGCTAGGCTCGGGCGAGGCGTGATCGAGTCGCTCGTATGGACTGATCCCTGACTTAATCGCACCCATCAGGCCTCTGCAGCTTTATGCTGATGGGGGTTACCAGCTGAGAATTAGGCGTCTTGAGGGTACCCCTAATTATGGTCCCCGACACTATGCATCCAGGGCACTCAGGCCCCATGAGCAGAACTACCCCACTCATGATCTGGAGTTAGCAGCCGTAGTTCATACTCTGAAGATATGGAGACATTACTTGATGGGAGCTCATTTTAATATCTATACTGATCACAAGAGTCTCAAGTATATTTTTACTCAGGCAGATCTTAATATGAGGCAGAGAAGATGGTTGGAATTAATCAAGGACTATGATCTGGAAGTGCATTACCATCCGGGCAAGGCCAATGTTGCGGCAGATGCCTTAAGCCGAAAGGCCCAGTGCAACTGTGTAACAATGGACTCCAAGATTGCCACCCTGTGTGATAAGTTGTGCAAGTTGAGCATAGAAGTTGTTTCCTCAGGGACTTTTAAGTATATCTCAGTAGAGCCCACGTTGCATGAGCAGATAGTCATGGCACAGATTGGTGACAAGGGTGTCCAAGTCATTAAGGAAATGATCGAACAGAAGGTGGACAAGTACAAATGCTTCCATCAGGACAGCAAGGGAATTCTATGGTTTGGAGACCGATTGGTTGTTCCTAAAAATCCCGAGCTCAGAAAGAAAATATTGGATGAAGCTCATCTTTCCAAATTCTCTGTGACACCTCAGGTGTCTATTTCGCGTTATGTCGGGAGATTAATCCTAATCTCGGATGCTCAGTAAAAAAATTTCTATTTCTCGCTCGCGTATGTCCCTAATTATCCAGGTTATTCATTCACGTTTCACCGAATTCGGAGTTACTCAGTCTCACAGAAGGCCAATTTTGGAGCCTGTTAAAACTTTTATCCTCGGCACGGATGCGAACTCAAAAATCATTCTCGAATTATAAATCTCATCTGAAGCTCATTTAATCAAACTCTCGACAACTGTTAATTGATTTGAGCCCGAGTCTAATTTTTCGAACCTTGATCTATGTCCGACTATTTTATTCGGATCCGTACTCGCAAACGGAATACTCAGTATGTCGTCCTCTAATCAATTTTATCCGACTCCGCCAAATATCTCAAGTCCGAACTAAATTCAAAACCCTGTATTGCTAGCAATTTTAAAATGTCACGATTCGTCTTCTCTGACTAAAAATCCAAAGCCGATCAAATCTCAGGATGATTTATTTTCGAATCACGCGTAGGTAATTATTCTCGAGCGAAATCAAATTAGACTCTTAGCCGAATTAATCGCTCAATCTTTCGTTCGTCCGAACTCCAGCTCGCTCTGTTTTTACACAAACGACTTCCGCGAGAGCATTTTTATTCGGAAAAATAATTTAGCGCAGCCCGATTCGTGTTTTGGGCCAGCCCAACCCAGCCCATTTGGAATCGTAACCCTAGGACCCCTCTATAAATAGAAGTGCCTCCCCTTGCAATTTGGAAAATTTGCATCTACCCCCCTAGCCGCCACTTTCATTTCTCCCTGGCTGCTTCCTCCCACGCACAGCAGTAGGGAGTCGTGCTCCCCTCCATGGCGAGCAGCAAGCCGGCGCCCTCTCCATTTTCCCCTGCTCCTTCCTCCAAGCTGGACGCCAGCCGAGCTCCCCTTCCGGTCGCCGCTCCTCCCTGCGAGCTCCCTGTTCCTGTCTTCCTCACGGCTGCGCGCAGGAGCTTCCTCCCAGCCATGGCGCCCATGCCCCCTGCTTTTTTTCCATGGCGCCCAGCAGATGCATCCATGGCCGAGCTCCTGGGGAGCACGCCGGTGCCCCTGCTCTCCCCTTGGCCGCCAGCAGCCATGGCCGCCAGCCCCCGGCGAGCTCGGGTTCTTCTCCCTGGCTACCCTGCTCCCTATCCACGGCGCCCAGGAATTCCAACAGCGGCTCCACCTTCCCCTGCGCCCTCTCTCCATGGCGAGCAACCCCCTGCAGCCAAGCTTCCTATGGCGCCCTTCCTCCCTCTCTCTGCTGTACATGGCACCATGCAGCGGATCCACTTCCCTGACCACGCCCTGCTCCGAGCTCCGCCTTGTGCTCTGCTGCAGCTGCGCTGTCCGACCTCACCGGGCCACACGCCATAGCTCCTGTGCGCTTGTCCGCAGCCAGCGTCGATCCGATCTGCGCAGCCCCCAACATCGACGCCGTTCACCTCGGTGAGACGACGACGATCTTTGTTTGACTCCGTATTGGCATTGTTCTTCGGTGATTAATTATGTATGTGTGCTGCTTTGTTTTATTCTTGTGGAGGAGAGAAACCCCATGTTTGCGTGGAGAAGGCAAGTCGTTCAACGCTCGTCGATGTTCGGAGCGATGCACAAATCGGAATCACCGTCGTTCTTGTAAACGCCGATTAGGTTTGATATGGTGAGCCGATGTGTTATTTTGTGTTAGATCGGATACATATGTGGCTGCGATAGTTATTTTGTACGTCATAGGGATTTGTCGCGGATGTATTAGTTGATTGTTAAAATGCTTCGTCGTGAAATATTGTGTTTGCGCGGCAAAATTTAATAAAGCCTAAAGCATGCTCGGTGACTTCCGTAGTCGGCTAATAAGTTAGTCTGAGATAATTATATTTTATGTATTCATCGTTGGTGTAGGTTAGAGTAGATTGAAAATATATGTTATGCGACATGTTATTGTTTGAAGATGAGATGTGCAAATAATCAGTTTGGTGGTTCACTCGTCTAGTCGATAGTTGTTATAAATATTTGCGCTAAAATTGGTCATAAGAGTGCAGTGGGCATGTGGTGTTGGATTAGATGTGGGTATAAAATGTTTGGATTATATGTCGTGGCAAGGTCGCTTTCACGTTTTGGTAAACACGTGTGTCGTGCTTGTTTTATGTGATGAGTAAGTTTGGAAATATATGTGATGTGAGGATTGAATTAGTACACGTATGTGTGTGTGTCGTGGTGTATTATAGTAGTGGTGGCGTGAGATATTTATTTGAGGTGCGGGTATATCCCGTAAGATGGTTATACTCGCGGCAATGAAAGGGGTATGTATTGTGTAACACGACGCTTAGGTCGCCATTATATAATCGTGTGAAGGATGCTCGTGATGGTTGTGTGATTAAGGAGTGATGTAGTGGCAAGCGAGAAGTATGTTTAATTTTTCAAACGATTAGTGGATAGTATCTATCGGTGTTGTCATGATTTTTGTTGTATGGCAATGTGATGCTTCGCTTTGTCAATCATCACATTCCATGCCCCTTTGGATAAATAAATGTCTTGTTGATCGGTTAGAGGTCTAATATGAGCGTTATCGCAGCCCAATAATTATTGGAGGTGAGTAGCGTTCATGAGTCAGTCCTGGTTAAAATTGAAGAACAATCCGATAACATATGCACCTAAGTGCTTTAGGTCCTTCCGTAGCAAGTAAGTCTTATGAAGTTTTATGCCAGACGTTAATGCCTCTATGTTAGACCTCCTAAAATATGGTGTTCTAAGTGACTTGTGTGTTGTCTTGTTTAAGTTGAAGAAAAGGTTAAGAAACGTTAATTAACCTGCTCTCACCCATGTTTTGAGTTGCAATGTCTAAATGGGTTGCTAAGTCTTATGCTGTGATTCGCCAACTAATGTTGAGTAGGAGTCAAATTCGTTAAGTGATTGTTATATATGTGTTGTCTCGGATTGCGATAATAATATGCAAGCCGACGTGTAGGATGTATAGCGGCCTAGATTATTACTCTGGCTAGCCGACTTGTTAGATGGCTTTGGTTAAGTTTGTAGTCGCGATGACTTGCTTGTTGTGGTCTAAATGTGTATGGTTATGGTTGCGAATGAAAAGTAGTAGTGCTCATGTGATGTCTACGCTAAAATGCAAACTATTGGGTGAAAAGCGCTTCGATATTGATTATCATAGAGAATGCGTTGTTAATTGAGTATGGTACTTCTAGTACTCGGAATGTCATGGATAAAAATTAGTACACCTACTTGTTAGTTCTCACTTGGTTATTTTAACTCTAACAAATGTAAAAGTGTTATAATAATTCAAGTCTCTAGAACGCGGCAATTCTTGAATTGTATAGAAGCTGAAATGTATTGATTGCTGTTTTGGGCTGCACGTACTGTTTTCGGTGTGCTGTATGTTTGATGAACTAAATTGTGTTTTCTGTAGATATGTGCTATAGAAAAGTTGTAGATAACATGATTATCTTGCTTGTACAAAAATTTGACAGCCATAAACCTGATCGTTTAGGAGTTGTGCTTTTCACAAGCCCAGCACCTGAATCTGTCGAATTTCAGAACAGATTTCAGAAATTGCAATGGTTGCTTAAGTTAATATTGAAATCAGTTATTGGTGTTCACAAGAAAGTTGTAGACAACTCTATCCTCTTACTTGTGTTAAAATTTGACAGCCACAGGTCTGACAGTTTAGGAGTTATGCTTTTTACCAATTCAGTAACTGAATCTGTCCAAATTATGTACAGATTTCAGAAACTGCATTGTTTGCTCAATTTAATGTTGCGATCTGTTCATGGTCGTTATAAGAAAGTTGTAGATGCTTTTCTGGTCTTGCTTGTGTTAAAATTTCATAACTAAAGGCCTGACGGTCTAAGAGTAATGTAATTTACGAACTGGTTGCTGTGTTCTGTCCACTGACAGAACAGATTTCGAAAACTGAATTGTTTGATTCAGTTAAACAGAGAATCAATTCTTGGTGATTATAACAGTTATGTAGTTCATTTGTCAAGCTTTCTAAAAAGTCTTGGATCACTCTTTTTGGTGGTCTGAGGCTTAAGTTATGAATGTTTCAAATATGAAGACTGAATCTGTCCAGTTCTGGACAGCAAAATCTTTTAGTGATGTTTATCCTTAGTTAAATATTGAATCACCTTGGGATGTTTATAAATAATTTGTAGAACATTTAATTAGCTTTCCAGAAAGTCTAGGATCAATTTGTTTGGATGTCTGAATCTTTAGTTATGAATTTTTAACATCACAAGTCTGAATCTGTCCAAATCTAGACAGAGCTGCTATGATTGCACTTTTTGACCTTGCTAAGTTTTTAATCATGCTGTAATGAAAATACCAAAATTGTAGAGCACTTTCTAAGCTTTACAGAAAGTCCTAGTTTGCTAGTTTTGGATTAATATTTGAAAAGTTATGATTAAAACAAGTAACGGCTGTATTGCTGTCCAAAAATCTGCAAGTGAGCAAATGAATGTTTAGTTCACCCTATTTGCTAAAAATGTTTGGTTGACACTTAAGTAATGTAGACTTGCCATGACTAAGCTTAATAATGCACGTGTGTCATGTTTTGTATGTTTCTTGCTCTAGTTGATTAGGATATAGGAGTCCCGTAGTTAGTGATGCCTATGTCGTATTCAAGCTTATGTTGTCTTGGTTGGACTTGGGTGGTCGGTGAGGCTTTTGCGCGATCAATAGGAGAACTAATGAAAAGCCGTATCCAAACAAACAAAATGCGCGTACTTGTGATGTCGTAGTTGTGTTGCGTAAATAAATAAAATGTTGTTGTCTTTTTAAAGGTGTTAATGTTGGACGCCGATAATGTGTAGATAGCTAATACTAGCGTGTGGTTGTTTACAGTGTCTTGCAACTTAATGTTAGTTCGCTAACATGTACTTAAAGTATCTTGTGCTATTTCATATATTCATACATATGCATCTTGCATCTCATTTAGGACCGAGAGAGGATGATCGTGCAGGTGATGTGGTGCCAACCACAAGATGCAGATGATGGACAACCTAAGGATGGACATAACCAGTATTTGCTCGCCAAGCGAGTACCTCCCCCAGCAAACACTATCTAAGTGTTAAATTAAGGCAAGCCCCGGTTTTATGCATAACCGTTTATATATGATATTTTACTACATTTAATGTTTGTAGGCTTGTACTGTGCACTTAAGTGTAGGAGTTGCCTGGAACCCTAGTTGCATGACTCAGGATTCCTTTTGAGATGGATACTAGTATGCTAGGTCGAGTAGCAGCTTTGCTAATTATGGATCTCGGTAGAAGTCGAGTGATTTTTCTAGCACTCGCGCGAGGTCAGGAATTGGTTGTATCCATTTTTATATCGTAATGAGGATGGTCTGTTGACAACGGTCCATGGGGATGTGTTGTCTACAAGACGGAAATTGGAATAAGGATTAAGATGTGGTACCGTGTGTCAAGCGTTTGAACGTACTAAACACATGCCGAGAAATATGGTAAATCGGTAAGCCTAGTACCTGAGTGAACCTGGCAGCAGACTTTACCCCTCACGCAACCTGAGACGTGGTCTCCCATTCCGGTTATGGTGGGTACAAGTGTGGTCACTGCACGACGGCAGTCGAGGTCAGTGAGGCATTGTACGTCATGGCGGTGAGCCCTGATCTGTTGACGGGGAATCGATGGGGACGGTTGATATGTGTGGGGACGGAGTGCCTCACCACGTCGTGTGTTTAGGTTTACCTTGCAAGGATAAAAACTCGATTCAAATCGTCTGCTTCTCGCAGCTAATGAGACTGCTTGATGCATGCTGCTACATTGAGTAATAAGTGGAAATGAGGTGACTGACAAAAGATGTTGATTGGTAAAAATGTTTGATACCATGTATGATTAGCTAGGTACACATCTAGTCTAAAGGATTCTACTAAAACTTGAAAAGCTAAAACTTGATTTTTAGACTCAGCTAGTGCTTTTGGCAAACCAAACCCCTCAGCCAAACATCTGCATGTCTAGAGGTAGAGGAGTAGACTCCTCACACCGGGTAAGTCTAGCTGAGTATTAGTATACTCAGCCTTGCTTGTGGCATAATTTTTGCAGGTACTCCTTAGGATGATCGATGGCTGGTGTGACTTGGCCTTCATCCCTGCCACCGGGATAGATGGTCGAGTGGGTTACTGCTTCCGCAGGAGAGGACCAGGAGGAGTAGCGTGGCCAGGCTTCGCCATGTTGCTCGGTTCTTTTCCGTTAGTTATTTCCGCTGCATTAAAATTTATGATTATTATTTCTGAAACTCCGATAATGTAATCACTAATGATACTTATTAAATTTGTAGTATTATGTTTTATTGTATTTCTCTGTGCCTCACCTTCGTGTGAGCTAGTGGTATTCGATCCTGGATAAGTGGCCTCGTCGGACTAGATCCGAGGGACTGACGGTTTATTCCTATTTAAGTGTGGTCTAGCCTTTAAGGCGGGACTTAGGCACTTAAGTTGGAATAATTTGGGCGGTTCTGCCACAGCTGGTATCGGAGCGAATACCAGTACAGAGAAGTCAATAAGTCATGATTACCAACCTTTTCTAAAGTAAAACTTGCTTAGAAACCAAGTTGGGTAGCTGTCAGGACGATAAGGATAGACCTAAGACGTGAAGCCTTAGGAAATAGATGGGTAGCTAGGTGGCTATTTATATAGGCCATAAAGGCTACTACTACTATTAATAAGGATGCTATAAAAGCACCCGAAAATTAGTTAGGTCTGAGAAGACGACTAGAATGAGCATGCATCATAATTGTCGCATAATTGTCTCGTGCACTAACATGCTTCTCTCACCTTTATTCTAATAATAAAAACTTGGGAATAATGTGATGTACTGCTATGTAAGAAATGCTTTACCTCGTGTCAGATTAGGAAGTCTTGCTAGGTTGTGTTATGTGTTTCGTTTGCCTTGCTATCTAGGTGGTATTGTAAATATTCACCCCTTTTTGCAAAAAAAAATTGTTGCTTGTTCTGTTCATAAAAGACCTCCATCCAAACAACCTTGAGTTAGCAAGTGAACCCTCCATTAAAAAAAATTATGCTTGTGTTGGCATTTTCTAGCCCTTGTGTGTTGCACTATTGAAATTGCACCTGCACAACTTGTAGACCCCCATAGCTTAACAGCTTGCCAAACCGAAACTTCCTTGTGCACGTGGTTTTGTCAAAAAAAACATTGTTTGGTGTCTAGTTGCGCAAACCATGATCAAGCCATGTTTCTTTCCATAAATCCTTGCCCCTAAAACTTCATAGCAATCATGTTGATCATCCAGCTGATCTTGTTGCCTACCTCTCCTTTCGCATGGATCTGGTGATCTTTTTCCTTGTGAATTATGTGGTGGCTTTATCATCCGAATCTCTGGATCCCTTAATGATTCTGCCTCGTTATCTGGTTATCTATTGTAACTTGTTCTCAAGTATCATATGTTAATTTACCTAAATCTCTCATTTCTAGTCTTTCTGATGCTCATTCTCTAGGCATCATGACGTTGTTTTATCGATTTTATCTCTAGACAGTGTATCCATTTGGTTCAACGGATGTTGCTGTTGTCTTTAGTTCTCTCATGTCTCTAAAAGCTCATCGATCTTGATCTCATGGTTGGTTCCTCCTCATATTAAATATCATATCAATCTTTGGCTGATAATCCCCGTGATGATCATAAAATAGTTCTCAAAGTTAAAGAAAATTCTCATGTGATGCTCTTTTGTCAGCAGTCTCTGCTTGAACTCCGATCACATTCTTATTTTCTGAGCCAAACTCTCATGGGCTCCATCTATTTATGCCACGTGAAAATTTCTTATTGGTTGCGTTTGGTAATGATGTCATGACTAACGACTGATGGTGCCGCGACGAAACCGAGAACCAACTATGGTGCACACATGGTTGAGTTGCTCGGCACACGCTGGTATCACGGTTAATAGTTGTGATCCATTACGAGACTATACTGATGTGCTATCTTTTGTGTACATTCTCTCAGAGTGGTCGCTGCATTTTGTCTCCACATGCCGCGATATTCTACCCAAATCTATCTTCAGTATCTTGTCAGATCACATCTCATAAATTTGCATCTATCTCCAGCCTGGGAGTTACATGCTTCTCCACCCTTAAAGATCCTCATTCGAATCTCAGGACGAGATTCTTTTAAGGGGGGAAGGCTGTGACACCTCAGGTGTCTATTTCGCGTTATGTCGAGAGATTAATCCTAATCTCGGATGCTCAGTAAAAAAAATTTCTATTTCTCGCTCGCGTATGTCCCTGATTATCCAGATTATTCATTCACGTTTCACCGAATTCGGAGTTACTCAGTCTCACAGAAGGCCAATTTTGGAGCCTGTTAAAACTTTTATCCTCGGCACGGATGCGAACTCAAAAATCATTCTCGAATTATAAATCTCATCTGAAGCTCATTTAATCAAACTCTCGACAACTGTTAATTGATCTGAGCCCGAGTCTAATTTTTCGAACCTTGATCTATGTCCGACTATTTTATTCGGATCCGTACTCGCAAATGGAATACTCAGTATGTCGTCCTCTAATCAATTTTATCCGACTCGGCCAAATATCTCAAGTCCGAACTAAATTCAAAACCCTGTATTTCTAGCAATTTTAAAATGTCACGATTCGCCTTCTCTGACTAAAAATCCAAAGCCGATCAAATCTCAGGACGATTTATTTTCGAATCATGCGTAGGTAATTATTCTCGAGCGAAATCAAATTAGACTCTTGGCCGAATTAATCGCTCAATCTTTCGTTCGTCCGAACTCCAGCTCGCTCTGTTTTTACACAGACGACTTCCGCGAGAGCATTTTTATTCGGAAAAATAATTTAGCGCAGCCTGATTCGTGTTTTGGGCCAGCCCAACCCAGCCCATTTGGAACCCTAACCCTAGGACCCCTCTATAAATAGAAGTGCCTCCCCTTGCAATTTGGAAAATTTGCATCTACCCCCCTAGCCGCCACATTCATTTCTCCCTGGCTGCTTCCTCCCACACGCAGCAGCAGGGAGTCGTGCTCCCCTCCATGGCGAGCAGCAAGCCGGCGCCCTCTCCATTTTCCCCTGCTCCTTCCTCCAAGCTGGACACCAGCCGAGCTCCCCTTCCGGTCGCCGCTCCTCCCTGCGAGCTCCATGTTCCTATCTTCCTCACGGCTGCGCGCAGGAGCTTCCTCCCAGCCATGGCGCCCATGCCCCCTGCTTTTTTTCCATGGCGACCAGCAGATGCAGCCATGGCCGAGCTCCTGGGGAGCACGCCGGTGCCCCTGCTCTCTTCTTGGCCGCCAGCAGCCATGGCCGCCAGCCCCCGGCGAGCCCGGGTTCTTCTCCCTGGCCGCCCTGCTCCCTGTCCACGGCGCCCAGGAATTCCAACAGCGGCTCTACCTTCCCCTGCGCCCTCTCTCCATGGCGAGCAACCCCCTGTAGCCGAGCTTCCCATGGTGCCCTTCCTCCCTCTCTCTGCTGTACATGGCACCATGCAGCGGCTCCACTTCCCTGACCACGCCCTGCTCCGAGCTCCGCCTTGTGCTCTGCTGCAGCTGCCACTACCGGAATCAGCTCCTTTGCCGTGTGTCTAAGACACACGGCAAAGGCTATTTTACACTCAGCAAAGGCTTTGCCGAGTGTAACACTCGGTAAAAAACGCTCGACGAACTGTACATCGGCAATAGCCTCTTTGCCGAGTACTTTTTGTCGGGCACTCAGCAAAGACTTTGCCGAGTGCCATTTGGCACTCGGCAAAGAAAAGTCACCGTCACGGCGCCAAGTGACGGTGACGAATCCTTTGCCGAGTGCCTTTTGTGGCACTCGGCAAAGAGGCCAATTTTGCCGAGTGTTTGCTCGAGAGGCCCTCGGCAAAGACTGGTCCAGTGGGCCCCACCGCCAGTCCCTGTGCCGAGAGCTCTAATAGGCACTCGGCAAAGAAGGCTTCTTTGCCGAGTGTCTGGTGGACTGGCACTCGGCAAAGAACCCTCAAGTGGGCCCCTTTGCTAGTATCTTTGCCGAGTGCCTTGGCAACAGCACTCGGCAAAGATGTCTTTGCCGGTTCCTAGGTTTCCTTCTTTGCCGAGTGCCATTGTCAGCACTCGGCAAAGATGGCTTTACCGGTTCCCAGGTTTCCTTCTTTGCCGAGTGCCATGGTCATAGCACTCGGCAAAGCGACCCTTTGCCGAGTGTTACACTCGGCAAAGTGACCAGAATGTCCCTTTTTTATTTGCTTTTGTTGTTCCATCCAAACAAACAAAAGATATATATCATTCACATCACATTATATATCAAGCACATCACAGAATGAACACATTTATCATCAACATCATATATATCACAAAGTCTCACTAAAGTCTCACAAATATAAGTCAGGATCATCACAAAACAGATATAAGTCTACATCATCACTAACATCACCAAGTATCTCACAAGATAAAGTCTAACTAACATCACCAACACTCATAAAGGTAAGTCTGGATCATCACAAAACAAATCATCAACGAGGTGGGCATCTGGACTGGTTCGGCGAAGGGCTGGACGAAGCATGAGGGTTGTTCGACGCCGCCGATTGACCCTGCACAGAGAAGAGATTGTATGTGTGAGAACATATGAATATATATCATGCAGTACTAAAATTTTGATACTCACAGGAGTAGTGAACTCTGTAGGGTCAGCTGCAGGGAACAACAGAGGTGGTGGAGCATGACCCTGTGCGGCGCCAAGGCTCTACATGTACGCGAACATCTCCGCCATCCTCTTCTCCAGCTCCTCACGTTGCCTCCTCTCATCATCTAGCTAAGTTTGTAATATTTCGCCCTAATGTTACGATAATGCAAAGAGAAGATATATAAAAATCAATGAACGATGAATAGATAAGGAATAACCTGGAGTTGCTGGATACGATGTTGTGAGGTGTCCTGCCGAGGTCGTATGGCTGGGCTCGCGCTCGTGCTCCTTGCTCGCACCTGAGAGAGAGTGGGAGTGGAGGACGAGTCGATTGCCCCGTCGGCAATCCAGTACCGCCCATGCCTCTTGCCTCCTCCGACCGTCATGAGGACATCTCCGTCGATGTCCTCGGTCCTCGGATCGTAATCTGGCCCATGGACCTCCTTGGCCATGGCGGTGTACTCACTGAGTCGGCTGTGGATGGCGGGGTTGGTGTACGCCTCGGGCCCGTCATCCGGGTTGTAGGTGACGTCGGACGTCGCCTTCCCCCTGTGGGCCATGGCATATGCCGAGAACGTGGAGCAAGGCGCGCCACCATGTGCCGCCGACTGCGAGAAAACCAACGAGATGGTTAGAAATCATGTCTAATCGAAAGTTATATACCTAAATAAAAAAGAGCGCGTACCCATGCTTCCGCGTATTTGCCAAGGCTGCGGCTGCCTTGATGGTGGGAGGGACCTTGCATCAGCAAACGTCGTTCCCGGCTAGCGTTGTGCGCCTCATCCCACTCAGCCGAGCACCACCTCTGCACCATCTGCTCCCAGCACTCAGGATGCGCGGCGCACCAATGAGGAATCATCTAAAAAAATATAAGTACACCGCATATCAGAAGATAAAAATAAGCATATTTAGTACCAATAATAAAGTTTTGTATTTACCTGCAAGTACTGGTCCGGAGTCAACGACATGGTTCGGGCGTCCTTCTTGTTCACCTTCTCCCCAAGGACGGAGCCGTGGTAAGTGACGATGGCCTGGATGCGCGCCTCGTAGTGCATGTCCACGACGAGCTTCTTACAGCACGTCGTAGACACCACATCCGCCCTGGCCTCGTATCCAGCATCGCACCTGAAGAAATCCTACATACAAAGACGATGTATCCATACATTATTTCAAGAATATGCAACAAATGCGACTTATTAAACAATATAGTGCGAGGAAGACTTACCCACAGCTCTTGCTTCACCCGCTCCGCCTTGTTGTTGAATTGTCTGCCGTCCCGATCTACTGCATCGGGGGCGACGGCGTAGTGGTCGAAGGTGTATGCTGGGCTCGTCACTCCGGCGTACTTGACAAGTCTAGGGAAGTGTTCGCGGCATAGAAGGCCGAGGATGCCATTGGGGTTGCGGCCGTGACCCCCTGCAGTCTCCAAAACCATCCAAGACATGTCCAAGTGATTAAGATGAAGTATTAGTTTCTATTATTAATTTGAACATATAATATGAAAAAGCAGCAACAACATCTAAAGTTACTTACCTCTATCCATCGGGTCGTATTAGCGGACGTCTGTCACGAAGTATGGGTCGCTTAGGGAGGCTCGTGGGACCTCGCAGGTAGATACTCCTCGAACCTGAGGAGCCAGAACCTGAGACGTCCTGCTGAGCGGCGTCGTCATCGTCGTCCTGCTGCGCCGCATCGTCGTCGTCCTGCTATGCCGCATCGACAGCGGCTTGCTGCTCCACCTGCTGCTGTACGGCGTCGGCCTCCTCCTCCGTCCTACGGGTGCTCCTCCTCCCCCTCCCCCTCCCCCTCCTCGTCCTCGTCCCACCGCCCACCATCTTTGTCCAACAACCTGCAATTAAGAGTAAACAATTCAGCACAGATAAAAAATATGTATTTAGAAACATATGCAAAATAAATGAAATATAGCATTACATCGATTAAAAATAATCTTCATATGTGTCCGGGTTAGCCGGATCATAAGTGTCATCATCACTATCAACCATTTCATAGTCAACATTATCTGAAGGCGCAATTTCGTCATTGGCATTGCCTTCAAGTATTTCTAAGTCATTCTCATTTTGCACCTCATCATCCTCGTCATCAACAACCATTTCAATATCTACTTCCATTCCGATCGCTTCGGTTAAGTCTATCTCAAATTGCCCTTCGAGCCCATCTTCTTGGAAGAACTCTCTGTCATATGTGTCCGGGTCTAAGTTATAATCTTCATCGTTTGGAACAGGTAATTTAGCGTGCGGTGATACCTTATACACAACATCCCAACCCTTAAGATGTTGTTTCGTTTGGCACGCATATGGAAGATAATACACTTGTGTGGCCTGTTGGGCCACAATATAGACATCGTCTCCTGGTAAGGTGGAATCCTGTCGAATTTCGACTAGCCCAAGATTAGAATGTGTCCGTCTCGTAACTTCAGGGTCAAACCAATGACATTTGAATATCACTGGAGTAAGAGGTTTGGAACCATAAAAATTGAGTTCATATATTTCTTCAATTCTTCCATAATACTCGACCTCGTCAAGCCCAGGCGTAAAGACTCCAGAACACGTGGTTTTTCAATTGAGCCGACTTTGGTCGTAGCTTGTTGTGCGAAAACGGTATCCATTGACGTCATACCCAGAAAATTTCCAGACCCTATAGGCAAAGCCATTGGCTACTTGTCTCAACTCGGCACTCATAGACGGCTCTCTTTGGCCCTGCAAGTTCAAACACGCTAGATTGTTATATTATTCGCACGTAAGAGCAACTTCAAATGACAAACTAAGCACATACCTTACGTTCAAACCAGGAAATGAAATCGGGCAATCCATTTCCCGCACCCTTTCGAAGAAGGGTATCATATTCCTGTGGAGTTGGGTCCCTTGATCGACGCCAGAATTCATGAAGAAATTGCTCCATGTATGGCGTCACCTCTTCAAGGTTGGTCAATACATATAGCATGATATGGCGCCACTCTTCATGTCTCAAGGTCTTGGTGGTCGAACCACTTGCGCTTCCGAGTTGCCCTCGAAAAATGCTGAGGTTCGATTCATTGTCGCCATCATTGTAACGAGGGGGTGGATTATGCACGCTCGGCAGTTTGTCACCATAGTAAGTTGTTGTGAAGTTTGACACCTCCTCCAGTATGTATGCCTCTGCAATGGAAGCCTCGATTTTGCATTTATTTCTACATTTCTTTCAGATAGTCTTTAGACATCTCTCAATTGGATAGCACCAACGTCCCTGCACGGGCCCCCCCATTCGTGCCTCATACGGGAGATGAATAATCAAATGCTGCATCGGATTGAAGAAGCCGGGTGGAAAGATCTTCTCCAGCTTACACAGTAACACGGGTGCCATCCTTTCCAAGTCTGCAATCATGGTCCGAGCTAACTCTTTTGCACAAAGCTGGCAGAAGAAATAGCTCAACTCTGCAAGCGCTAGCCAGACATGCTCAGGGACATAGCCTCGAACCATCGCCGGAAGAATTCATTCAATCCATATGTGGAAGTCATGACTCTTCATCCCTAAGACTCGCAGAGTAGATAAGTTCACCCCCTACTAAGGTTAGCTGCATACCCATCAGGGAACATTAACATCTTGATCCACTGTAGTACTTCCTTCCTCTGGGCCCTGCTTAGGACGAAATCGGCCTTAGGCCTTCTCCATGTCTTACCACCACTAGGCGGCTTCATCTCTTGGTTTGGTCTATCACATAACTCTGCCAGATCCACTCTTGCCTTTACGTTATCCTTTGACTTATCAGGAATCTCCATAATTGTTGCCCAAAGTGCCTCGGCGACATTCTTTTCAGTGTGCATCACGTCAATGTTGTGTGGAAGGAGCAGGTCATCATAATAGGGGAGCCGAGTCAAGCCCGACTTATGTGTCCACATATGTTGCTCACCATATCCCACAAAACCACCTTCTGCGTTGGCCACGAGACCATCTATCTGTTCGCGAACTTCGGCACTAGTCATCATTGCAGGTGGGCGGTCTGTCACCACGACACCTTTCGTAAAGTTCTTGATGTCTAGTCGGAATGCATGGTCAGGAGGGAGAAATTGTCGATGTTTATCGAATGACGAATATTTGCCACCCTTCTTCAACCAAATGAACCTAAGAGCTTCCTTGCAAACTGGGCATGGGAACTTACCGTGAACACACCAGGCGCAAAATAGCCCATACGCCGGAAAGTCATGCATGGAGTACTGGTACCAAACATGCATTTTGAAGTTTGTCTTCGTAGCTCGGTCGTACGTCCATACCCCTTCCTCCCAAGCACGGACCAATTCATCAATCAAAGGCTCCATGTACACGCCCATTTTATTCCCCGGGTGTCCAGGAATCAACGACACGAATATGTTCTGTCTTTGAAAGCATGGGCCGGGGGGGAGATTGATGGGGATAACGAACACGGGCCAACATGTGTATGGGGCAGCGGTCATTCCATAGGGATTGAACCCATCTGTGGCCAGCGCAACACGAACATTACGAGCCTCTTTGGCTTTCTCATGGTGAATGGCATCAAAGTGGGTCCATGCTTCACCATCGGATGCGTGAACCATCTTGTCAGGATTGTATCGTTTGCCTTTTTTGTGCCATGTCATCTGTTTCGCGGATTCCTCTGTCATGTATAGACGCTGGATCCTCGGTATGAACGGAAGGTGGCGTAGGATTGTCACGGGGATGTCGAGCTGCCTCTTCTGTCCATCACCAGAGTCAACCTCCATGAACCTAGACGATTTACACTTCGGACAGTACTTTGCCTCAGTGTGTTCTTTCCTAAATAGGACGCAGCCCTTCGGACAAGCATGTATCTGCTCATACGTCATCTTGAGTGCACGAAGGAGTTTCTGTGCCTCGTACATGCTCTTTGGCAGAACGTGATCCTCCGGAAGCAAGCTGCCAATAACTGTTAACAAACCATCGAAGGCGTCTCGACTCATGCTATACTGCGACTTGAACACCATTATACGCCCAATGGCATCCAGTTCAGAAACCTTTGTCTTGCCGTGAAGGGGTTTCTGTGCCGCGTCAAACATGTCGTAGAATGCCTTTGCGGTCGCCTCTGGCTCGTCCTCCGTACGTCCTTCGGCGAATTGTGCCTCGTGATAGTCGTTCAACATGTCTCCTACCCCGGCATCAGCATCGTAATCCTCGACGCATTGTCTCACCACCTCCTCTCTCGTGCGATGCGCTTCACCGTGGAAGATCCACCGAGTATAGTCCGGCGTAAATCCATTCTTCCAAATATGTTCTACCATGGCCTTGTTTGGTTTTCTTTTCCGGTTGTCACATTTGCTGCACGGACAAGGGACTAGGCTAGCTCCTTTAGCAGCTTCGCCATATGCCCGTTCCACGAAAGCATCGGTCTTCCTAATCCATTCTGGGGTGACATCATTACGTCGAACGCGGCCCATGTACATCCACTCACGGTCCTCCATCCTCTAACATATATAACCGAGTATAGTTTAATATAGACATGTAATGCATGTACACTACGTTCCTACCTTCTAATAGGTGACGATAGGTCCTAATCCCACCCGCGGTTGCGTAGATGGAGTTAGTTTCCATGCTCTACTCCGATCCGAGATAGAATTTCGGCAGCACCTCCCCGCTGTTCTCCGGATACACGTCCTGGCAGGGAGAGTGTACTGTCCGGAGAACAACAGGGAGGTGACGCCGAAACTCTATCTTGGACCGGAGTAGAGCATGAAACTAACACCATCTACGCAACCGCGGGCTGTCCAAAAAACGTGGACAATTCGAAACTGATACATTTGTAGATATGCAAAGATTTGCATATCTACACCGTATCACTTTCGAACGGGAGACGCCTAACTAGGTTAGGTGATCTACGACCATGATGCGGATGTAGAGGTTATACCTAGGGTGGCGGTGGAGTCAGGCTAGTGGGGCTGTGGCGGATCGGTGTAGTGGCGACGGGACGCGGTGCAGGCAGACCCGCAGCGGCTAGGAAGACAAGTATCTTCTCTGTAAAAAAGAAACACAAGTCTGTTAATACAAAAAAAATCGGCAGCACCTCCCCTGTACGTTGAGGTTTTTAAAACCTGCAAATAAAACTAACAGCACGATGGCTGACATGCACACAGTAACAAGTTTATAAATGGTTGGGTGACATCGGCTTACATGATTTATACATTCTATCATCTAATCAATAATAAATATAAATTGACGCATAAAAAGTTTATACCTCGCGTGGCCGAGAGGCGGTGGCGGCGCGCGAGGAGGTGGCTTCCGGCGGCGGTGGTGGCGCGCGGCGTTGGTGGTGGGGGCACGGCGAGGGGCGCGGGCACGGCGGCGCGAGCGCGGCGACGTAGAGGGCGCGCGGCGGCCGAGGGCGTGGAGGGCGCGGGCGGTCGGGCGAGTGGCACGGACGCGGTCGGGCGAGGGCGAGGGCGTAGAGGGCGCGCGTGGTCGGCCGAGGGCGTAGCGGGCGCGGCGGCGGCGACGGCGCGTCAAAGTGAGAGGGCGAGGGCGCGGCGGCGGCGGCGGACGGGCGGGCGCCGGCGAGGGCTCGGGCGCCGGCGAGGGAGGGCACGGCGGGCGCGGGCGCCGGCGAGGGCGGCCGCGGCGGGCACGGGCGTGGGCGGACGCGGCGGGCGCGGGCGCGGGCGGACGCGGTGTGGAGGAGGTGCGGCGGGCGGCGAGCCGGCGACGGCGCGGCGGGCGGCGAGCCGGCGATGGCGCGCAGGGAGGCGGTGGCGGGCGCGATAGAGAGGAGAGAGCGAGAGCAGAGAAAGAAGGAGGAAGAAAGCCGCGGGCGAGTATATTCGCCTTCTTTGCCGAGTGCCCGTGATCTGGCACTCGGCAAAGCTTTTTCTAATTTTTAAAATAAACTTTGCCGAGTGCCAGATCGGTGGCACTCGGCAAAGGATCCTTTGCCGAGTGTCTATCATCTGACACTCAGCAAAGATTAACTTACACATCTTTGCCGAGAGCCACCCTGGGGGCACTCGGCAAAGAAGTCTTTGCCGAGTGTCATCTCTAGACACTCGGCAAAGTATATTTTTATTTTTTTTATTTTGTCTCCGAATTTTTTTGTGGTATGTTCCTACACTGTGTAGACCTACATGTATCATTTGTGCACAATTTTAACAAAGTTTTCAATCGTTAGTAGATTTAGTTCGTTTATTTGAATTTCTTCAGAAAATTTAGATTTGAACTGTAGGTCACTCGAAACTTGGAAAACCGTGCATGCAAAAATGATATTCATGTTACTTAGCATAAGTTACGACCGATTCCAGGAGCGGACCGGAAACTTCGAGCAACATGCTCACTAAACATGGCCGTGAACTTGCCATCCACATGTTTAAAAATTGTATAAAACACAAACAAAGTCAGAAAATCCTGAAACTTGTCCACGTGTCATGATATCATATGTACAGGCTGCGATAAAAATTTTAGAATGTTTGGAGAAACTTGTGGGACAATATGTGTAGAAACCTAAGAGAACTACACATGAAATCATAGCCTGTTTCAATGTGGATCTCTTAGGTTTGTACACATAGTGTCCCACAACTTTCTCCAAACATTCTAAAATTTTTATCGCAGCCTGTACATATGATATCATGACACGTGGACAAGTTTCAGGATTTTCTGACTTTGTTTGTGTTTTATACAATGTTTAAACATGTGGATGGCAAGTTCACGGCCATGTTTAGTGAGCATGTTGCTCGAAGTTTCCGGTCCGCTCCTGGAATCGGTCGTAACTTATGCTAAGTAACATGAATATCATTTTTGCATGCACGGTTTTCCAAGTTTCGAGTGACCTGTAGTTCAAATCTAAATTTTCCGAAGAAATTCAAATAAACGAACTAAATCTACTAACGATTGAAAACTTTGTTAAAATTGTGCACAAATGATACATGTAGGTCTACACAGTGTAGGAACATACCACAAAAAATTTCGGAGACAAAATAAAAAAAATAAAAATATACTTTGCCGAGTGTCTAGAGATGACACTCGGCAAAGACTTCTTTGCCGAGTGCCCCCAGGGTGGCACTCGGCAAAGAATCCTCTTTGCCGAGTGCCAGCCATAGGCTCTCGGCAACGACTAACGGCCGTCAGCTTTGGGACGGCCGTTGACGGCCCTTTGCCGAGAGCCCCCTTTGCCGAGTGTTTGACACTCGGCAAAACGTGTCTTTGCCGAGAGCCCCCTGTGCCGAGTGTTCAGCACTCGGTAAAGGGGCACTTTGCCGAGTTCCTAACTTTACCGAGTGCGGCACTCGGCAAAGCCTTCTTTGCCGAGTGCCCGACAAAAGGCACTCGGCAAAGCGTACTGCACTCGGCAAAGCCTGGGATTCCGGTAGTGTGCGCTGTCCGACCTCGCCGGGCCACACGCCATAGCTCCTATGCGCTTGTCCGCAGCCAGCGTCGACCCGATCTGCGCAGCCCCCAACAACGACGCCGTTCACCTCAGTGAGACGACGACGATCTTTGTTTGACTCTGTATTGGCATTGTTCTTCGGTGATTAATTATGTATGTGTGCTGCTTTGTTTTATTTTTGTGGAGGAGAGAAACCCCATGTTTGCGTGGAGAAGGCAAGTCGTTCAACGCTCGTCGATGTTCGGAGCGATGCACAAATCGGAATCACCGTCGTTCTTGTAAACGCCGATTATGTTTGATATGGTGAGCCGATGTGTTATTTTGTGTTAGATCGGATACATATGTGGCTGCGATAGTTATTTTGTACGTCATAGGGATTTTGTCGTGGATGTATTAGTTGATTGTTAAAATGCTTCGTCGTGAAATATTGTGTTTGCGCGGCAAAATTTAATAAATCCTAAAGCATGCTCGGTGACTTCCGTAGTCGGCTAATGAGTTAGTCTGAGATAATTATATTTTATGTATTCATCGTTGGTGTAGGTTAGAGTAGATTGAAAATATAAGTTATGCGACATGTTATTGTTTGAAGATGAGATGTGCAAATAATCAGTTTGGTGGTTCACTCGTCTAGTCGAAAGTTGTTATAAATATTTGCGCTAAAAATTGGTCATAAGAGTGCAGTGGGCATGTGGTGTTGGATTAGATGTGGGTATAAAATGTTTGGATTATATGCCGTGGCAAGGTCGCTTTCACATTTTGGTAAACATGTGTGTCGTGCTTGTTTTATATGATGAGTAAGTTTGGAAATATATGTGATGTGAGGATTGAATTAGTACACGTATGTGTGTGTGTGTCGTGGTGTATTATAGTAGTGGTGGCGTGAGATATTTATTTGAGGTGCGCGGGTATATCCCGTAAGATGGTTATACTCGCGACAATGAAAGGGGTATGTATTGTGTAACACGACGCTTAGGTCGCCATTATATAATCGTGTGAAGGATGCTCGTGATGGTTGTGTGATTAAGGAGTGATGTAGTGGCAAGCGAGAAGTAAGTTTAATTTTTCAAACGATTAGTGGATAGTATCTATCGGTGTTGTCATGATTTTTGTTGTATGGCAATGTGATGCTTCGCTTTGTCAATCATCACATTCCATGCCCCTTTGGATAAATAAATGTCTTGTTGATCGGTTAGAGGTCTAATATGAGCGTTATCGCAGCCCAATAATTATTGGAGGTGAGTAGCGTTCATGAGTCAGTCCTGGTTAAAATTGAAGAACAATCCGATAACATATGCACCTAAGTGCTTTAGGTCCTTCCGTAGCAAGTAAGTCTTATGAAGTTTTATGCCAGACGTTAATGCCTCTATGTTAGACCTCCTAAAATATGGTGTTCTAAGTGACTTGTGTGTTGTCTTGTTTAAGTTGAAGAAAAGGTTAAGAAACGTTAATTAACCTGCTCTCACCCATGTTTTGAGTTGCAATGTCTAAATGGGTTGCTAAGTCTTATGCTGTGATTCGCCAACTAATGTTGAGTAGGAGTCAAATTCGTTAAGTGATTGTTATATATGTGTTGTCTCGGATTGCGATAATAATATGCAAGCCGACGTGTAGGATGTATAGCGGCCTAGATTGTTACTCTGGCTAGCCGACTTGTTAGATGGCTTTGGTTAAGTTTGTAATCGCGATGAATTGCTTGTTATGGTCTAAATGTGTATGGTTATGGTTGCGAATGAAAAGTAGTAGTGCTCATGTGATGTCTACGCTAAAATGCAAACTATTGGGTGAAAAGCGCTCCGATATTGATTATCATAGAGAATGCGTTGTTAATTGAGTATGGTACTTCTAGTACTCAGAATGTCATGGATAAAAATTAGTACACCTACTTGTTAGTTCTCACTTGGTTATTTTAACTCTAACAAATGTCAAAATGTTATAATAATTCAAGTCTCTAGAATGCGGCAATTCTTGAATTGTATAGAAGCTGAAATGTATTGATTGCTGTTTTGGGCTGCACGTACTGTTTTCGGTGTGCTGTATGTTTGATGAACTAAATTGTGTTTTCTGAGATATGTGCTATAGAAAAGTTGTAGATAACATGATTATCTTGCTTTTACAAAAATTTGACAGCCATAAACCTGATCGTTTAGGAGTTGTGCTTTTCACAAGCCCAGCACCTGAATCTGTCGAATTTCAGAACAGATTTCAGAAATTGCAATGGTTGCTTAAGTTAATATTGAAATCAGTTATTGGTGTTCACAAAAAAGTTGTAGACAACTCTATCCTCTTATTTGTGTTAAAATTTGACAGCCACAGGTCTGATAGTTTAGGAGTTATGCTTTTTACCAATTCAGTAACTGAATCTGTCCAAATTCTATACAGATTTCAGATACTGCATTGTTTGCTCAATTTAATGTTGCGATCTGTTCACGGTCGTTATAAGAAAGTTGTAGATGCTTTTCTGATCTTGCTTGTATTAAAATTTCATAACTAAAGGCCTGACGGCCTAAGAGTTATGAAATTTACGAACTGGTTGCTGTGTTCTGTCCACTGACAGAACAGATTTCGAAAACTGAATTGTTTGATTCAGTTAAACATAGAATCAATTCTTGGTGATTATAAAAGTTATGTAGTTCATTTGTATAGCTTTCCAAAAAGTCTTGGATCACTCTTTTTGGTGGTCTGAGGCTTAAGTTATGAATGTTTCAAATATGAAGACTGAATCTGTCCAGTTCTGGACAGCAAAGTTTTTAGTGATGTTTATCCTTAGTTAAATATTGAATCACCTTGGGATGTTTATAAATAATTTGTAGAACATTTAATTAGCTTTCCAGAAAGTCTAGGATCAATTTGTTTGGATGTCTGAATCTTTAGTTATGAATTTTTAACATCACAAGTCTGAATCTGTCCAAATCTGGACAGAGCTGCTGTGATTGCACTTTTTGACCTTGCTAAGTGTTTAATCATGCTGTGATGAAAATACCAAAATTGTAGAGCACTTTCTAACCTTTACAGAAAGTCCTAGTTTGCTAGTTTTGGATTAATATTTGAAAAGTTATGATTAAAACAAGTAACGGCTGTATTGCTGTCCAAAAATCTGCAAGTGAGCAAATGAATGTTTAGTTCACCCTATTTGCTAAAAATGTTTGGTTGACACTTAAGTAATGTAGACTTGCCATGACTAAGCTTAATAATGCACGTGTGTCATGTTTTGTATGTTTCTTGCTCTAGTTGATTAGGATATAGGAGTCCCGTAGTTAGTGATGCCTATGTCGTATTCAAGCTTACGTTGTCTTGGTTGGACTTGGGTGGTCGGTGAGGCTTTTGCGCGATCAATAGGAGAACTAATGAAAAGCCGTATCCAAACAAACAAAATGCGCGTACTTGTGATGTCGTAATTGTGTTGCGTAAATAAATAAAATGTTGTTGTCTTTTTAAAGGTGTTAATGTTGGACGCCGATAATGTGTAGATAGCTAATACTAGCGTGTGGTTGTTATATGCATCTTGCATCTCATTTAGGACCGAGAGAGGATGATCGTGCAACTGATGTGGTGCCAACCACAAGATGCAGATGATGGACAACCTAAGGATGGACATAACCAGTATTTGCTCGCCAAGCGAGTACCTCCCCCAGCAAACACTATCTAAGTGTTAAATTAAGGCAAGCCCCGGTTTTATGCATAACCGTTTATATATGATATTTTACTACATTTAATGTTTGTAGGCTTGTACTGTGCACTTAAGTGTAGGAGTTGCCTGGAACCCTAGTTGCATGACTCAGGATTCCTTTTGAGATGGATACTAGTATGCTAGGTCGAGTAGCAGCTTTGCTAATTATGGATCTCGGTAGAAGTCGAGTGATTTTTCTAGCACTTGCGCGAGGTCAGGAATTGGTTGTATCTATTTTTATATCGTAATGAGGATGGTCTGTTGACAACGGTCCATGGGGATGTGTTGTCTACAAGACGGAAATTGGAATAAGGATTAAGATGTGGTACCGTGTGTCAAGAGTTTGAACGTACTAAACACATGCCGAGAAATATGGTAAATCGGTAAGCCTAGTACCTGAGTGAACCTGGCAGCAGACTTTACCCCTCACGCAACCTGAGACGTGGTCTCCCATTCCGGTTATGGTGGGTACAAGTGTGGTCACTGCACGACGACAGTCGGGGTCAGTGAGGCATTGTACGCCAAGGCGGTGAGCCCTGATCTGTTGACGGGGAATCGATGGGGACGGTTGATATGTGTGGGGACGGAGTGCCTCACCACGTCGTGTGTTTAGGTTTACCTTGCAAGGATAAAAATTCGATTCGAATCGTCTGCTTCTCGCAGCTAATGAGACTGCTTGATCCATGCTGCTACATTGAGTAATAAGTGGAAATGAGGTGACTGACAAAAGATGTTAATTGGTAAAAATGTTTGATACCATGTATGATTAGCTAGGTACACATCTAGTCTAAAGGATTCTACTAAAACTTGAAAAGCTAAAACATGATTTTTAGACTCAGCTAGTGCTTTTGGCAAACCAAACCCTTAGCCAAACAGCTGCATGTCTAGAGGTAGAGGAGTAGACTCCTCACACCGGGTAAGTCTAGCTGAGTATTAGTATACTCAGCCTTGATTGTGGCATAATTTTTGCAGGTACTCCTTAGGATGATCAATGGCTGGTGTGACTTGGCCTTCATCCCTGCCACTGGGATAGATGGTCGAGTGGGTTACTGCTTCCGCAGGAGAGGACCAGGAGGAGTAGCGTGGCCAGGCTTCGCCATGTTGCTCGGTTCTTTTCCGTTAGTTATTTCCGCTGCATTAAAATTTATGATTATTATTTCTGAAACTCCGATAATGTAATCACTAATGATACTTATTAAATTTGTAGTATTATGTTTTATTGTATTTCTCTGTGCCTCACCTTCGTGTGAGCTAGTGGTATTCGATCCTGGATAAGTGGCCTCGTCGGACTAGATCCGAGGGACTGACGGTTTATTCCTATTTAAGTGTGGTCTAGCCTTTAAGGCGGGACTTAGGCACTTAAGTTGGAATAATTTGGGCGGTTCTGCCACAGCTGGTATCGGAGCGAATACCAGTACAGAGAAGTCAATAAGTCATGATTACCAACCTTTTCTAAAGTAAAACTTGCTTAGAAACCAAGTTGGGTAGCTGTCAGGACAATAAGGATAGACCTAAGACGTGAAGCCTTAGGAAATAGATGGGTAGCTAGGTGGCTATTTATATAGGCCATAAAGGCTACTACTACTATTAATAAGGATGCTGTAGAAGCACCCGAAAATTAGTTAGGTCTGAGAAGACGACTAGAATGAGCATGCATCATAATTGTCGCATAATTGTCTCGTGCACTAACATGCTTCTCTCACCTTTATTCCAATAATAAAAACTTGGGAATAATGTGATGTACTGCTATGTAAGAAATGCTTTACCTCGTGTCAGATTAGGAAGTCTTGCTAGGTTGTGTTATGTGTTTCGTTTGCCTTGCTATCTAGGTGGTATTGTAAATATTCACCCCTTTTTGCAAAAAAAAAATTGTTGCTTGTTCTGTTCATAAAAGACCTCCATCCAAACAACCTTGAGTTAGCAAGTGAACCCTCCTTTAAAAAAATTATGCTTGTGTTGGCATTTTCTAGCCCTTGTGTGTTGCACTATTGAAATTGCACCTGCACAACTTGTAGACCCCCATAGCTTAACCGCTTGCCAAACCGAAACTTCCTTGTGCATGTGGTTTTGTCAAAAAAAACATCGTTTGGTGTCTAGTTGCGCAAACCATGATCAAGCCATGTTTCTTTACATAAATCCTTGCCCCTAAAACTTCATAGCAATCATGTTGATCATCCAGCTGATCTTGTTGCCTACCTCTCCTTTCGCATGGATCTGGTGATCTTTTTCCTTGTGAATTATGTGGTGGCTTTATCATCCGAATCTCTGGATCCCTTAATGATTCTGCCTCGTTATCTGGTTATCTGTTGTAACTTGTTCTCAAGTATCATATGTTAATTTACCTAAATCTCTCATTTCTAGTCTTTCTGATGCTCATTCTCTAGGCATCACGATGTTGTTTTATCGATTTTATCTCTAGACAGTGTATCCATTTGGTTCAACGGATGTTGCTGTTGTCTTTAGTTCTCTCATGTCTCTAAAAGCTCATCGATCTTGATCTCATGGTTGGTTCCTCCTCATATTAAATATCATATCAATCTTTGGCTGATAATCCCCGTGATGATCATAAAATAGTTCTCAAAGTTAAAGAAAATTCTCATATGATGCTCTTTTGTCAGCAGTCTCTGCTTCAACTCCGATCACATTCTTATTTTCTGAGCCAAACTCTCATGGGCTCCATCTATTTATGCCACGTGAAAATTTCTTATTGGTTGCGTTTGGTAATGATGTCATGACTAACAACTGATGGTGCCGCGACGAAACCGAGAGCCAACTATGGTGCACACATGGTTGAGTTGCTCGGCACACGCTGGTATCATGGTTAATAGTTGTGATCCATTACGAGACTATACTGATGTGCTATCTTTTGTGTACATTCTCTCAGAGTGGTCACTGCATTTTCTCTCCACATGCCGCGATATTCTACCCAAATCTATCTTCAGTATCTTGTCAGATCACATATCATAAATTTGCATCTATCTCCAGCCTGGGAGTAACATGCTTCTCCACCCTTAAAGATCCTCATTCGAATCTCGGGACGAGATTCTTTTAAGGGGGAAGGCTGTGACACCTCAGGTGTCTATTTCGTGTTATGTCGGGAGATTAATCCTAATCTCAGATGCTCAGTAAAAAAATTTCTATTTCTCGCTCGCGTATGTCCCTGATTATCCAGATTATTCATTCACGTTTCACCGAATTCGGAGTTACTCAGTCTCACAGAAGGCCAATTTTGGAGCCTGTTAAAACTTTTATCCTCGGCACGGATGCGAACTCAAAAATCATTCTCGAATTATAAATCTCATCTGAAGCTCATTTAATCAAACTCTCGACAACTGTTAATTGATCTGAGCCCGAGTCTAATTTTTTGAACCTTGATCTATGTCCGACTATTTTATTCGGATCCGTACTCACAAACGGAATACTCAGTATGTCATCCTCTAATCAATTTTATCCGACTCGGCCAAATATCTCAAGTCCGAACTAAATTCAAAACCCTGTATTTCTAGCAATTTTAAAATATCACGATTCGCCTTCTCTAACTAAAAATCCAAAGCCGATCAAATCTCAGGACGATTTATTTTCGAATCACGCGTAGGTAATTATTCTCGAGCGAAATCAAATTAGACTCTTGGCCGAATTAATCGCTCAATCTTTCGTTCGTCCGAACTCCAGCTCGCTCTGTTTTTACACAGACGACTTCCGCGAGAGCATTTTTTTCGGAAAAATAATTTAGCGCAGCCCGATTCGTGTTTTGGGCCAGCCCAACCCAGCCCATTTGGAACCCTAACCCTAGGACCCCTCTATAAATAGAAGTGCCTCCCCTTGCAATTTGGAAAATTTGCATCTACCCCCCTAGCCGCCACATTCATTTCTCCCTGGCTGCTTCCTCCCACACGCAGCAGCAGGGAGTCGTGCTCCCCTCCATGGCGAGCAGCAAGCCGGCGCCCTCTCCATTTTCCCCTGCTCCTTCCTCCAAGCTGGACGCCAGCCGAGCTCCCCTTCCGGTCGCCGCTCCTCCCTGCGAGCTCCATGTTCCTGTCTTCCTCACGGCTGCGCGCAGGAGCTTCCTCCCAGCCATGGCGCCCATGCCCCCTGATTTTTTTTCCATGGCGCCCAGCAGATGCAGCCATGGCCGAGCTCCTGGGGAGCACGCCGGTGCCCCTGCTCTCCCCTTGGCCGCCAGCAGCCATGGCCGCCAGCCCCTGGCGAGCCCGGGTTCTTCTCCCTAGCCGCCCTGCTCCCTGTCCACGGTGCCCAGGAATTCCAACAGCGGCTCCACCTTCCCCTGCGCCCTCTCTCCATGGCGAGCAACCCCCTGCAGCCGAGCTTCCCATGGCGCCCTTCCTCCCTCTCTCTGCTGTACATGGCACCATGCAGCGGCTCCACTTCCCTGACCACGCCCTGCTCCGAGCTCCGCCTTGTGCTCTGCTGCAGCTGCGCTGTCCGACCTCGCCGGGCCACACGCCATAGCTCCTGTGCGCTTGTCCGCAGCCAGCGTCGACCCGATCTGCGCAGCCCCCAACATCGACGCCGTTCACCTCGGTGAGACGACGACGATCTTTGTTTGACTCCGTATTGGCATTGTTCTTCGGTGATTAATTATGTATGTGTGCTGCTTTGTTTTATTTTTGTGGAGGAGAGAAACCCCATGTTTGCGTGGAGAAGGCAAGTCGTTCAACGCTCGTCGATGTTCGGAGCGATGCACAAATCGGAATCACCGTCGTTCTTGTAAACGCCGATTAGGTTTGATATGGTGAACCGATGTGTTATTTTGTGTTAGATCGGATACATATGTGGCTGCGATAGTTATTTTGTACGTCATAGGGATTTGTCGTGGATGTATTAGTTGATTGTTAAAATGCTTCGTCGTGACATATTGTGTTTGCGCGGCAAAATTTAATAAAGCCTAAAGCATGCTCGGTGACTTCCGTAGTCGGCTAATGAGTTAGTCTGAGATAATTATATTTTATGTATTCATCGTTGGTGTAGGTTAGAGTAGATTGAAAATATAAGTTATGCGACATGTTATTGTTTGAAGATGAGATGTGCAAATAATCAGTTTGGTGGTTCACTCGTCTAGTCGATAGTTGTTATAAATATTTGCGCTAAAAATTGGTCATAAGAGTGCAGTGGGCATGTGGTGTTGGATTAGATGTGGGTATAAAATGTTTGGATTATATGCCGTGGCAAGGTCGCTTTCACGTTTTGGTAAACACGTGTGTCGTGCTTGTTTTATATGATGAGTAAGTTTGGAAATATATGTGATGTGAGGATTGAATTAGTACACGTATGTGTGTGTGTGTCGTGGTGTATTATAGTAGTGGTGGCGTGAGATATTTATTTGAGGTGCGCGGGTATATCCCGTAAGATGGTTATACTCGCGGCAATGAAAGGGGTATGTATTGTGTAACATGACGCTTAGGTCGCCATTATATAATCGTGTGAAGGATGCTCGTGATGGTTGTGTGATTAAGGAGTGATGTAGTGGCAAGCGAGAAGTAAGTTTAATTTTTCAAACGATTAGTGGATAGTATCTATCGGTGTTGTCATGATTTTTGTTGTATGGCAATGTGATGCTTCGCTTTGTCAATCATCACATTCCATGCCCCTTTGGATAAATAAATGTCTTGTTGATCGGTTAGAGGTCTAATATGAGCGTTATCGCAGCCCAATAATTATTGGAGGTGAGCAGCGTTCATGAGCAGTCCTGGTTAAAATTGAAGAACAATCCGATAACATATGCACCTAAGTGCTTTAGGTCCTTCCGTAGCAAGTAAGTCTTATGAAGTTTTATGCCAGACGTTAATGCCTCTATGTTAGACCTCCTAAAATATGGTGTTCTAAGTGACTTGTGTGTTGTCTTGTTTAAGTTGAAGAAAAGGTTAAGAAACGTTAATTAACCTGCTCTCACCCATGTTTTGAGTTGCAATGTCTAAATGGGTTGCTAAGTCTTATGCTGTGATTCGCCAACTAATGTTGAGTAGGAGTCAAATTCGTTAAGTGATTGTTATATATGTGTTGTCTCGGATTGCGATAATAATATGCAAGCCGACGTGTAGGATGTATAGCGGCCTAGATTGTTACTCTGGCTAGCCGACTTGTTAGATGGCTTTGGTTAAGTTTGTAGTCACGATGAATTGCTTGTTGTGGTCTAAATGTGTATGGTTATGGTTGCGAATGAAAAGTAGTAGTGCTCATGTGATGTCTACGCTAAAATGCAAACTATTGGGTGAAAAGCGCTTCGATATTGATTATCATAGAGAATGCGTTGTTAATTGAGTATGGTACTTCTAGTACTCGGAATGTCATGGATAAAAATTAGTACACCTACTTGTTAGTTCTCACTTGGTTATTTTAACTCTAACAAATGTCAAAATGTTATAATAATTCAAGTCTCTAGAACGCGGCAATTCTTGAATTGTATACAAGCTGAAATGTATTGATTGCTGTTTTGGGCTGCACGTACTGTTTTCGGTGTGCTGTATGTTTGATGAACTAAATTGTGTTTTCTGTAGATATGTGCTATAGAAACGTTGTAGATAACATGATTATCTTGCTTGTACAAAAATTTGACAGCCATAAACCTGATCGTTTAGGAGTTGTGCTTTTCACAAGCCCAGCACCTGAATCTGTCGAATTTCAGAACAGATTTCAGAAATTGCAATGGTTGCTTAAGTTAATATTGAAATCAGTTATTGGTGTTCACAAGAAAGTTGTAGACAACTCTATCCTCTTACTTGTGTTAAAATTTGACAGCCACAGGTCTGATAGTTTAGGAGTTATGCTTTTTACCAATTCAGTAACTGAATCTGTCCAAATTCTGTACAGATTTCAGATACTGCATTGTTTGCCCAATTTAATGTTGCGATCTGTTCATGGTCGTTATAAGAAAGTTGTAGATGCTTTTCTGATCTTGCTTGTATTAAAATTTCATAACTAAAGGCCTGACGGTCTAAGAGTTATGAAATTTACGAACTGGTTGCTGTGTTCTGTCCACTGACAGAACAGATTTCGAAAACTGAATTGTTTGATTCAGTTAAACATAGAATCAATTCTTGGTGATTATAAAAGTTATGTAGTTCATTTGTCAAGCTTTCCAAAAAGTCTTGGATCACTCTTTTTGGTGGTCTGAGGCTTAAGATATGAATGTTTCAAATATGAAGACTGAATCTGTCCAGTTCTGGACAGCAAAGTCTTTTAGTGATGTTTATCCTTAGTTAAATATTGAATCACCTTGGGATGTTTATAAATAATTTGTAGAACATTTAATTAGCTTTCCAGAAAGTCTAGGATCAATTTGTTTGGATATCTGAATCTTTAGTTATGAATTTTTAACATCACAATTCTGAATCTGTCCAAATCTGGACAGAGCTGCTGTGATTGCACTTTTTGACCTTGCTAAGTGTTTAATCATGCTGTGATGAAAATACCAAAATTGTAGAGCACTTTCTAAGCTTTACAGAAAGTCCTAGTTTGCTAGTTTTGGATTAATATTTGAAAAGTTATGATTAAAACAAGTAATGGCTGTATTGCTGTCCAAAAATCTGCAAGTGAGCAAATGAATGTTTAGTTCACCCTATTTGCTAAAAATGTTTGGTTGACACTTAAGTAATGTAGACTTGCCATGACTAAGCTTAATAATGCACGTGTGTCATGTTTTGTATGTTTCTTGCTCTAGTTGATTAGGATATAGGAGTCCCGTAGTTAGTGATGCCTATGTCGTATTCAAGCTTACGTTGTCTTGGTTGGACTTGGGTGGTCGGTGAGGCTTTTGCGTGATCAATAGGAGAACTAATGAAAAGCCGTATCCAAACAAACAAAATGCGCGTTGTTGGGGCGAAGGCAATGGCGCCACCCTTCGCTCGAAGCCTTCGCTGTAGCAGCTGAACTGACAGAAACAAAACAGGCGGGGACACCCTTCGCTTCTTCCGCTCTAGGCGAAGACTGGCGACGAAGGGCATCCCACGGCGCGGCCTCGTCCAGCTCGGAGGCCCACGTGCAATCCGGCCCGTCGTAACGGGCCCCTCTTGGCCGCCGCGCGTTACGGGCCTACTTTGTAAAAGCATTCCTGTAATTACGGTCTGTAACCCCGCTTTATGGGAATATTCTTGGGATAACCCAGGTACCTGAGGGCACATGCGTCCTTAGCTCGAGGTGCTGCGCGCTCAGGTACCTATAAATACCCCTGCACAGTGCCCGTGAGTGTAACACCCCAGGTGTTACCATGGCTAGAGCCCACCTTGCTATCAAATGGTATGAGCCCCTATGGAAGAGCTTAATGAATAGAAGCATAAGGGCCTTGGAAAGCTAGACGTTGACCAAGGATTGTGAGTAACCAAAAGCATTACTCTAATCCTTGCACACTCACTACTTTGGTTGAGAAGGGAGAAGAACCCTAGACCTCTCTTAGACCCTATCTCCCAAAACCCTAAGTAAGAGGGGAAAAGAGAGTGAGCAAGTGTGCAAAACATGAGTAACTTTTACCCAAACCTTAAGTGACTTTGTAACCAGCAATTAGGGGAGGGAAATATTGCAAAAAGGCCCCTGGTGAAACCCCAAATTAGATCATTAAGTGGAGAGAGAGCTAGAGCTCTCTATTCCTCTCTAGGTCCATTTTTGACCCTAGTTTAAGGATCAGCCGTGTTCACCTTGAAGATGGCATTGAATCCACTTGTGATCTATACCAAAAATGTAGCATACTACCTAGGGCACCCACTGGAAAAAGTTGAGCCCGAGACTCGGACGTTTGACATGCCATGGCATGGCTTTTGTCGCGAAGTGCCCAGTGAGACACACCTGTTTTGGCATCCAAAGATCTCCCTCCCTAGGCCGTATCTGCCCCGACTTCTCACAGTTGAGTGACAGCCCTAGGTGCCAGGAAGAGGTCTGCGCCGAACCTTTGCAAAGATTCGCACGTTTGCGACCTCTGCCAACGTTTGAACACTGGAAGAAACAAACCGCCACGTGTTCGACGCGTTCGGCCGCGCCAGAGCACGCCCGCGCGCGCCCCCGCGAGCCCCGCGCCGCGCCCGAGCCAAGCCAGCGCCCTGGTCCGCGTCCGCGCCTATAAAACGCCCAAGAGCCTTGGCCGTACCCCTCCGCACGCGCCCAAGTCTCACCGGAGCTCAGTTCGCCGCCGTCTGCCTGTGTGCGACGTGCCCGCGGCCGCTCGAGCCACTGCCGCCGTAGACCGGCCCGCCCTGCCCTCCATAGTCCCGTCCAACCCTCGGACACGAGTGTGCACCCACCAGTGAAGCTCCCCGAGCAAAGAATCGGGCTCTGCTTCGCCGGAGACGCCGGAACAAGGTCACCGGAATTCACCCGACCGCCGGCAACCGTGGACCAAGGTACACGGTGAGTCTCTCGTCGATTCCTTGCACGGTTAGACTCCTTAGACCTCCATGAAGCTCCCTATGCCCTTGGATTGAACTATACCACCGTGGATAGGCCGGAGCACACGCCGCCGACGAGCTCGCCCGCCAGCGCTCGTGGTCCGGGCGATTCCGGCCATCCCCGACGACGAGCCGTACCTCGACGTGATCGCCAGAACCTCCCCGAGCGAACCCTGCCCCTCGCCGGACCTCCCTCGCCGCCGGTAAGCCGCGCCATTCTTTCCTTCTCCGCGGTTACTGTTCCAGTTGGGGGAGGGACCGCGGGTGTGAGGGAGAGAAGCCCCGGGGGGTTAAGTGAAAGGTCACAGACTCAAGTGAATAGTGGCCCGAGGGTAGATCTGCGAGGTTTGATTCCGTTTAAACCTAGGGGTCTCGGCGCAAACTGCGTTTTCAGAAAAACCTAATTAAAACCTGAGTTAAATTCAAACAGAAACTTTAAAAACCCATAACTTCTGTTTCGTTTATCCAAATTTGGTCAAACTAATTTTACCAGACTCTAAATAATATAACCTGTCTAAGAAAAATATAAAACCCATAAGTACTAGAGAAAAATATAAGGTTCTGATTTATTTTCAGTTGTGGCCAAAAGCTTAATAATGGCAAGAAAAATGGTTGTACTATTTAACTAGGGCTAGAAAAATTTGGAGAAGTTTATATCTACCTACTGACCTAGTTAAAAATGTTAAACCTCTCTGTCCATTACATTAAGTTAATTTTAACCCCTTATTCCATAATATGCTTAAGGTAAAGAAAAATAGAAAAAGTGTCATAAATGCTGAACCAGAGGGAACCCCTATTTTTGTTGAGATACTTAGTTAATATAGTTCACTGGAAAAATGTATCATGCCCTGTTGTAGTGTAAAATAAGGAAGCTACCTTTTAAACTAATAAAATAAGGATAACTTAGAAAAACCCTACAAAAATGACCCTAAGGTGAAACCTCCCCAAACCTTAGGATAACTAATGTTTTGATAATAAGAACTTAAGAAAAATCTGAAATCTGTTGTTTGATATTTTTCAAATAACAAGTTAGTTCTAATCACTCTTTTTGCACCAAATTGTAGAAATCCACCATGAATTAACCATCATGTGGCTCTCTGTCATTTTTGGTACAAGAGCTTAGTATCCCTAATAGAGGCCAACAAAAATAACCTTTAGGACAGAATCTACCCCTAACTAAGAGGTGTAGTGTAAAGTGGCCCATTTGCCTAACTATTGTTATTTTTGTTTAAAGCCTAGCTTTTATACTTTGAGCCTCAAATTCTTAAAACCAGCTAGGATAACAAGTGACAACCCATTGTAATTTTTATAGAATTTTTGGAAATTTTTAAACTACTATCATAGTTCAAACCCCTACTAGAAACCCTAAATGGAAATTAAGGAGAGGAAAATGGATGATGGAATCTAATATCCTCCTAAGACCTTTATAACTTGTCCACTGAAATCCATAAAGGCAATGCAAATCCAATATGTTATCCTAAAGAGAAAAACCTAAACCTAAAAGGTAATAAGTCTATATATACCCCTAGAAGACCCACATAGCCAGGAAACCCTAAGTAATTCTTGACTTAATTTTAGTGGCTTAATGTTCTTAAATTTTGCATAATCATGACATACATGTTCATTGCATTTCGATAGACTGTAATCTTGCTGACGGAGAGTACGTCCTCGTGCCGGAGCAAGGAGCTACCCAGGAGGTTGCCCCAGACCCAGCACCAGAGCCTGCACCAGAGGACCTGCCTGCCACTGCTTTGGAAGGCAAGCCCCGGTTTTATGCATAACCTATTCTATATGATATTTTACTACACTTAATGTTTGTAGGCTTGTATTGTGCACTTAAGTGTAGGAGTTGATTTAAACCCTAGTTGCATGATCTCAGGAATCCTATTGAGATGAATACTAGTATGCTAGGTCGAGTAGCTGCTTTATTAATTAGGATCTCGGTAGAAGTCGAGTGATTTTTCTAGCACTCGCGCGAGGTCAGGAATTGGCTGTATCCACTTTCCGATCATATTGATGTTGGTTGGTGGGCAACAATCCATGGGGATTGGTTGTTCACGGGATGAAAAGTTCATTAAGGATTAAGGTGTGGTACCGTGAGTCAAGCGTTTGAATGTACTAAACACATACCGAGAAATATGGTAAATCGGTAAGCCTAGTACCTGAGTGAACCTGCCCGCAGACATACCTCCTCACGCGACCTGAGACGTAGTCTCCCATTCCGGTTATGGTGGGTACTAGTGCGGCCACTGCACGACGGCCAGTCGGGGTCAGTGGGGCGTTGTACGCCAAGGCGGTGAGCCCTGATCTGTTGCCAGGGAATCGATGGGGACGGTTGATGTGTGTGGGGACGGAGTGCCCCTACATGTCGTGTGTTTAGGTTTACCTTGCAAGGATAAAAACTCGATTCGAATCGTCTGCTTCTCGCAGCTAATGAGACTGCTTGATCCATGCTGCTACATTGAGTAACAAGTGGAACTGGTTGAGATGATACAAACTGTTGATTGCTAAAAATGCTTGCTACTATGTATGAATAGATAGTACACTTTTAGCCTTAAGAGAGTCACACTTAATTTTGATTAAGTTAAAATCTTGATTTAGAAATTTAGCTAGTGCTTTTGGCAACCAAACCCCACAGCCAAACAGCTGCATGTCTAGAGGTAGAGGAGTATAGACTCCTCACACCGGGTAAATCTAGCTGAGTATTAGTATACTCAGCCTTGCTTGTGGCATAATTTTTTACAGGTTCTCTGGAGGACATGGTTGCTGGAGTGACTTGGCCATCCACCCTGCCACCGGGTTGGACTGTCGAGTGGGACCCCGCCTCGGCTGAGGAGGAGCATGAGGAGTGATGGGACAGGCTTCCCCATCTCTCCGTTTATCTATCGTTAGTTTCATTCCGCTGCACTTCGAACAATGATGACTACTTTTGGCAAAACTCCAATGATGATGATGATGTAATAATAGGCAACACTCTTCCATGTATGGTTTTATGCTTTATTGTATTTGCTCTGTGACTCACCATCGAGTGAGATTGTGGTACTTGATCCTGTCAGTGGCCGTGTCGGACTAGATCCGAGGGATTGACGAGTTATTCCCATTTAAGTGTGGTCTCGCCTCTAAGGCAGGGCTTAGGCACTTAAGTTGGAATAATTCAGGCAGTTCCGCCACAGCTGGTATCGGAGCTTGTACCACCACAGAGGAATCAATAACACATGAATACCATCCCTTTTTTTAAGTAAAACTTGATAGAAACAATGTTGGATAGATAGTAGGGCGAGCAGGATAGACCTAGGACGTGAAGCCTTAGGATGGTAGAAGGGTAGCTAGGTGGCTAATTAACTAGGCCCTACAGGCCACTTTTACAGGATGGGAGTTCTTCCCTAATCCTTTTATTTTCTTGTGAGGTCGTTCAGGACGTGCATGCATGCATTCTTAATTAAGCAAATGAATAACTGAGTAAAAGGACTTAAAAATGAGATAGCAGCCAACTAGGTTCCCAATGCCTTTTCTTTTAACTAGAGACAGGCTGAGTTTTATTTTCTTTGTTCTTTTTGTAATTCTTTTTCCTTTTACTTACGCTTAACCGTGCACAGATGACTTCCCACGGATCCTCCGAGGATGGAGATGCACTGACCCACACAGACGGACTTGCACGAGAGGGTTTTCCCCGCATCTTGTGGGAGGTACTTCAGGGGGCCGGATACTTGACACCCCCTCAGTACGCGGTGCAGCAGTTCGAGAAGCACCGGGTGCCTCGCTGTAGGGTGAGGATGACTCTGGAGCCTCATCCCTTGCAGCCAGGCTGGCGCTCCTTGGACTCCGAGTCTTTCGGGTACCGAGCGGAGGACACCATCGAGGCAATTGCTCTGCATGGACTGACCACCTTCTGCGGATTCCATCCCTTGGAGCTGGCTACCCCCATTGGGTTGTTCCCCGCGGAAAAGGAGGACGACCCGTTGTGGAAGGATCGGGTGGAGCATGCCAAGGACATCTGGGCTCTCTACCCAGGCCACACCGCTCACTTGTCGGTACGGTGCATGAACGCTCTGTATCGTCTGCAAGTGATGCGTGGGGAGGCCATGTCTCATTTGATGGCACTACTGGAGGCCACCAAGATCACCCTGGACAACAGGGAGGAGCTCGTGGTGGATTTATCCCAGGAGCTGGTGGAAAAAGATTTGCAGGTGGAGCAGCTGACTGACGAGGCTCATGAGTTGGAGGAGCTAGTGGGCACCAGGGAGAATACCATCGAGGTTCTCGAGGATCAGCTCCTCAACACCCAGCAGCAGCTAGCAGAGGCTAATGCGCACCTGGACATGCATCACCAAGAGATCCATGATGCGGAGGCTGACGAGGACGTTGACATTGAGGGAGGAGATGAGCCTGCCTCCAGTGTAGACACCGCTGGCTCAGGGAGACCACCTTCCCCCGAGTCCAGCGTTGCCTCGTTCGCTCACTAGATGCCAGGCTAATACTAGAAGTTAACGATAGTTGGACTCCTCGCCGCTAGCTTAGCTTTTGCACCCTTAGGGTACTAGGCCGGGTAGAGTTGAGTCTTTTGATTTTTAATGTAATCTGTGTTAAAAACTCTTTTGGAGGTTCAGGGATGATTAATGGTCGTTTAAATTTGGACGGAAGGATTATGTTTTTGTTTTGTTTTAATTGGAATCTGTCAAATTGCTTTAACTCCCCCACCATGTTGAAACCTTAAGCTTGGAGATGTGTTATTGAGCAACCATGTGATTTTTCAGATGGCTGGGAGAGCGCGCCGTGGTCAGAATGAGCACGTTCCCCCACCGCCACCGCCTCCCACTCTGCAGGGGCTCATGGCCCAGCAGAATGAGATCCTAAGACAGCTAGCTCAGCGTCAGCCACCACCTCAGCATTATGGTGGAGACCATCAGCGTCACCCCGTCGCTGCTACTTACCAGGAGTTTCTCAGCACCCAGCCACCACTGTTTACCAGGGCGGAGGACCCACTTGATGCAGATGTGTGGTTGAGGGTGGTAGAATCCAAGTTCCCACTGCTCCATGGGGCTTGCTCAGAGGTCACCAAGGTCAGGTTCGCCACCCAGCAGCTTCGCGGACCCGCAAGGACTTGGTGGGATCATTTTCTTGCTATGCAGCCAGATGGTAGAGAGGTGGAGTGGAGGGAGTTCAAGGCCGCTTTCAGAGGGCATCATATTCCAGCTGGCATCATGGATCGGAAACTCAACGAGTTTCTGGCACTTACTCAGGGCAGCAGGACAGTGTTGCAATATGCCCAGGCCTTCAATGATTTGTGTCAATATGCTGGATATCATGCTGATACGGATGAGAAGAAGCGAGACAGGTTCAGAAGGGGGCTCAGCACCAAGCTCCGTGACCGTCTCAACACCGTCAGGGCCAACAGTTACAATGAGTTGGTTAACATGGCTATCTCCCAGGAAGACTGCATCTTGGCTCGACAGGCGGAGAAGAAGAGGAAGACCCCTGTGGCAGGACCCTCATCTCAGCCACAGCGCTTCAGGATTGTGTCTGACTCACAGAGCAGGGGACCTCAGCAGCAGCAAGGGAGGTGGGTGATCAGGCCACCGCAGCAGCAGCAGCAGCAGGCACCCAACCGCGCCCAGTTTCTAGCTCAGAGGAACAATCAGCAGCAGCAGTACCGCCAGGCCAATGATAACAGGTGTTTCACTTGTGGCAGCACTGGGCACTATGCCAAGAACTGCCCCAAGAATCAGCAGAGGCAGGGGCAGAATGTTAACCAGAACCAAGGGAAGAGGCAGAAAGTGCAAGTGAGGCAGGGCAAGCTGAACTTCACTACAATGGCTGACATCCCAGAGGGAGCACCCGTCATGACTGGTATCTTTACAGTTTTAAATTTTCCTGCTATTGTTCTTTTTGATTCTGGTGCTTCACATAGTTTTGTCAGTGCCAAATTTAGTGTCAAGTGCCAGTTGCCCTTTCACCACACCAACGGGGCTATTACCATTTCAACCCCAGGAGGCAGGATTGCCACTAATCAAATCAGCAGGCATGTGCCCATAAAGTTTGGTAGTTTGATAATTAAAACTGACCTTCTTATCTTGGGACTGGATAGTGTGGATATCATCTTGGGAACTGATTGGTTGACCAACCATCAGGCTATATTGGACATTGCAGCCAGAGCCATTGAAATTCATTCCCCTGCTTATGGCGATACTGTTTTGTATTTACCCAACCAGGGTGGTACCCGGTCTTGTGCCTTTGTTATGGCAGAATCCCCAGTAAGGCAGATCCCAGTAGTCTGTGAATACCCCGATGTTTTTCCGGATGAATTGCCCGGAATGCCACCTGACAGAGATGTTGAGTTTGCCATTGAATTGCAACCCGGGACTGCTCCTATCTCCAAGAGACCTTATAGGATGCCTCCCGCGGAACTGGCAGAAATGAAGAAACAATTGCAAGAATTGTTGGACAAGGGATTTATTCGTCCAAGCACTTCGCCATGGGGATGTCCCGCCTTGTTCGTGAAGAAGAAGGATGAGAGTTTGAGGATGTGTGTTGACTACCGCCCTCTCAATGCGGTGACTATCAAGAACAAGTACCCGTTACCCCGCATTGATGTTCTGTTTGATCAATTGGTAGGAGCCAAGGTATTCTCCAAGATAGACCTTCGCTCAGGCTACCATCAGATCAAGATCCGTGCCAGTGACATTCCCAAGACGGCTTTCTCTACCAGATATGGGCTCTATGAGTTTTTGGTAATGTCTTTTGGGCTAACCAATGCCCCGGCTTACTTCATGTACTTGATGAACTCAGTATTCATGCCAGAGCTGGACAAGTTTGTGGTTGTCTTCATTGATGACATTCTGGTTTATTCCAAGAATGAGGCTGAGCACACTAAACATCTGCATATCGTGCTTCAGAGACTTCGCGACCATCAGTTGTATGCTAAGTTGTCCAAGTGTGAGTTCTGGCTGAAAGAAATAAAATTCTTGGGTCACACAATTTCTCAGGGTGGGATATCAGTCGACCCTGAAAAGGTACAGGAAGTGATGGACTGGAAACCTCCGACTACAGTGAAGCAGATTAGGAGTTTTCTGGGATTAGCAGGATACTACCGACGATTTATTCCGGATTTCTCCAGAATTGCCAAGCCAATGACTGAACTGCTGAAGAAGGGAGTCAAATTTGAGTGGAGCCAAAAATGTGAAGATGCTTTTCATACCTTGAGGCAACATTTGACAACAGCCCCAGTGCTAGCCCAACCCGACAATACCAAGCCATTTGAGGTTTATTGTGATGCTTCTGGTACCGGTTTGGGATGTGTTTTGATGCAAGAGAACAGAGTAATTGTTTATGCTTCCCGAGCACTCAGGCCCCATGAGCAGAACTACCCGACACATGATTTGGAGTTAGCAGCAGTAGTTCATGCCCTCAAGATATGGAGACACTACTTGATGGGAGCTCACTGTAACATTTACACTGATCACAAGAGTCTCAAATACATTTTCACTCAGGCTGATCTGAACATGAGGCAGAGAAGATGGTTGGAATTAATCAAGGACTATGATTTGGAGGTGCATTACCATCCTGGCAAAGCCAATGTTGTGGCAGATGCCTTGAGCCGAAAGGCCCAATGTAATTGCATGAACATGGATGCAAGAATCACCACCTTGTGTGATGAGTTGTGCAAGCTGAACCTGGAAGTTGTTTCTTCCGGTGAATTGAGATATATCGCAGTGGAGCCCACGTTGCAGGAACAAATAGCTCAGGCACAGTTTGGGGATAAGGGTGTTCAGGTCATCAAGGAAATGATCAAGCAGAAGGCAGAAAAATACAAGTGTTTCCGCCAGGACAGCAAGGGAACTTTATGGTTTGAAGATCGATTGGTTGTTCCCAAGAACCCTGAGCTCAGAAAGAAGATATTGGATGAAGCTCACCTTTCCAAGTTTTCCATGCACCCGGGTAGCAACAAGATGTACCATGATCTCAGACCTCTTTATTGGTGGACCAGGATGAAGAGGGAAATTGCCAAGTACGTCTCAGAATGTGACACTTGTCAGAGGGTAAAAGCTAGTCATTTGAAAGCAGCAGGCCCTTTGCAACCCCTTCCCATACCATCTTGGAAATGGGAGGACGTTTGCATGGACTTCATAGTGGGATTACCCAATACCTCCAGGCACCATGATTCCATATGGGTTATTGTGGACAGATTGACCAAGACTGCTCATTTCTTGCCAGTGCACACCACCCACCGGGCAGAGAAGTATGCGGAGATCTACATTGACCAGATAGTTCGTCTGCATGGGATACCAAGGACTATAATCTCTGATCGAGGAGCACCTTTTGTGGCACGCTTTTGGGAGCAATTACAAGAATCACTTGGGACCCGCGTAATCCGAAGCTCAGCGTATCACCCTCAAACAGATGGCCAAACAGAAAGGGTGAACCAGATTTTAGAAGATATGTTAAGGGCTTGTGCACTGCATTATGGGAAGGATTGGGACAAATGTCTTTCCTTGGCAGAGTTTTCTTACAATAACAGCTATCAGTCCAGTCTGAAAATGGCACCTTTTGAGGCTTTGTATGGGAGAAGATGCAGAACCCCGCTAAATTGGTCTCAAGCAGGAGAAAGGGAAATATTTGGGCCAGATTTGGTAATTGAAGCAGAGGAAAAGGTCAGAGTCATCAGGAAGAACTTGGAAGCTGCTCAGCCCAGGCAAAAGAGTTATCATGACGAGAGGCGGAAGCCTCTACAGTTTGAGGTGGGAGATCATGTCTATCTTAAGGTATCACCAACCAAGGGTGTCCAGAGATTCGGGATTAAGGGCAAGTTGGCCCCTCGCTACATTGGACCATATAAGATCCAAGAAATTTGTGGACCCGTAGCTTACCAATTGGAATTGCCACCCCATTTGTCAGCAGTCCACAATGTGTTCCATGTATCTCAGCTGCGGAAATGTGTTCGTCTACCCACTGAAGTGCTACCAGAACCAGACTTTGAGATAGAACCAGACTTGTCCTACCAAGAGTACCCCGTCAAGGTATTGGATCAGAAGGAAAGATCAACTCGGGCAAGGTCAATCAAAATGTATAAGGTTCAGTGGAGTCATCATTCAGCAGAAGAAGCTACATGGGAGACGGAGGAGTTTCTACGCTCTCGCTTCCCCGATTTTCTGCCCAAAGAAATTGGTATGTAACCCCAAAACCCCACCCCCCACCTGCCCTTTGAAGTCAATTATAAGAAAAACTTAGATAACAAGGATAGTCTAAGTTATGGATTTAACTTAAGAAGGGCTTCCTTCTGAAGTTGCAAAGAGGATGACATTCGAAGAACAGTTAGGAAAGTGGAACTTGAGTTCAAGGGGAAAGTAGCACCAACACACCTTCAAAGCATCCCTCCAAGGGACTCTACCTAAAAATCTCGGGACGAGATTCCTTTAAGGGGGGAGGGCTGTAACACCCCAGGTGTTACCATGGCTAGAGCCCACCTTGCTATCAAATGGTATGAGCCCCTATGGAAGAGCTTAATGAATAGAAGCATAAGGGCCTTGGAAAGCTAGAGGTTGACCAAGGATTGTGAGTAACCAAAAGCATTACTCTAATCCTTGCACACTCACTACTTTGGTTGAGAAGGGAGAAGAACCCTAGACCTCTCTTAGACCCTATCTCCCAAAACCCTAAGTAAGAGGGGAAAAGAGAGTGAGCAAGTGTGCAAAACATGAGTAACTTTTACCCAAACCTTAAGTGACTTTGTAACCAGCAATTAGGGGAGGGAAATATTGCAAAAAGGCCCCTGGTGAAACCCCAAATTAGATCATTAAGTGGAGAGAGAGCTAGAGCTCTCTATTCCTCTCTAGGTCCATTTTTGACCCTAGTTTAAGGATCAGCCGTGTTCACCTTGAAGATGGCATTGAATCCACTTGTGATCTATACCAAAAATGTAGCATACTACCTAGGGCACCCACTGGAAAAAGTTGAGCCCGAGACTCGGACGTTTGACATGCCATGGCATGGCTTTTGTCGCGAAGTGCCCAGTGAGACACACCTGTTTTGGCATCCAAAGATCTCCCTCCCTAGGCCGTATCTGCCCCGACTTCTCACAGTTGAGTGACAGCCCTAGGTGCCAGGAAGAGGTCTGCGCCGAACCTTTGCAAAGATTCGCACGTTTGCGACCTCTGCCAACGTTTGAACACTGGAAGAAACAAACCGCCACGTGTTCGACGCGTTCTGCCGCGCCAGAGCATGCCCGCGCGCGCCCCCGCGAGCCCCGCGCCGCGCCCGAGCCAAGCCAGCGCCCTGGTTCGCGTCCGCGCCTATAAAACGCCCAAGAGCCTTGGTCGTACCCCTCCGCACGCGCCCAAGTCTCACCGGAGCTCAGTTCGCCGCCGTCTGCCTGTGTGCGACGTGCCCGCGGCCGCTCGAGCCACTGCCGCCGTAGACCGGCCCGCCCTGCCCTCCACAGTCCCGTCCAACCCTCGGACACGAGTGTGCACCCACCAGTGAAGCTCCCCGAGCAAAGAATCGGGCTCTGCTTCGCCGGAGACGCCGGAACAAGGTCACCGGAATTCACCCGACCGCCGGCAACCGTGGACCGAGGTACACGGTGAGTCTCTCGTCGATTCCTTGCACGGTTAGACTCCTTAGACCTCCATGAAGCTCCCTATGCCCTTGGATTGAACTATACCACCGTGGATAGGCCGGAGCACACGCCGCCGACGAGCTCGCCCGCCAGCGCTCGTGGTCCGGGCGATTCCGGCCATCCCCGACGACGAGCCGTACCTCGACGTGATCGCCAGAACCTCCCCGAGCGAACCCTGCCCCTCGCCGGACCTCCCTCGCCGCCGGTAAGCCGTGCCATTCTTTCCTTCTCCGCGGTTACTGTTCCAGTTGGGGGAGGGACCGCGGGTGTGAGGGAGAGAAGCCCCGGGGGGTTAAGTGAAAGGTCACAGACTCAGGTGAATAGTGGCCCGAGGGTAGATCTGCGAGGTTTGATTCCGTTTAAACCTAGGGGTCTCGGCGCAAACTGCATTTTCAGAAAAACCTAATTAAAACCTGAGTTAAATTCAAACAGAAACTTTAAAAACCCATAACTTCTGTTTCGTTTATCCAAATTTGGTCAAACTAATTTTGCCAGACTCTAAATAATATAACCTGTCTAAGAAAAATATAAAACCCATAAGTACTAGAGAAAAATATAAGGTTCTGATTTATTTTCAGTTGTGGCCAAAAGCTTAATAATGGCAAGAAAAATGGTTGTACTATTTAACTAGGGCTAGAAAAATTTGGAGAAGTTTATATCTACCTACTGACCTAGTTAAAAATGTTAAACCTCTCTGTCCATTACATTAAGTTAGTTTTAACCCCTTATTCCATAATATGCTTAAGGTAAAGAAAAATAGAAAAAGTGTCATAAATGCTGAACCAGAGGGAACCCCTATTTTTGTTGAGATACTTAGTTAATATAGTTCACTGGAAAAATGTATCATGCCCTGTTGTAGTGTAAAATAAGGAAGCTACCTTTTAAACTAATAAAATAAGGATAACTTAGAAAAACCCTACAAAAATGACCCTAAGGTGAAACCTCCCCAAACCTTAGGATAACTAATGTTTTGATAATAAGAACTTAAGAAAAATCTGAAATCTGTTGTTTGATATTTTTCAAATAACAAGTTAGTTCTAATCACTCTTTTTGCACCAAATTGTAGAAATCCACCATGAATTAACCATCATGTGGCTCTCTGTCATTTTTGGTACAAGAGCTTAGTATCCCTAATAGAGGCCAACAAAAATAACCTTTAGGACAGAATCTACCCCTAACTAAGAGGTGTAGTGTAAAGTGGCCCATTTGCCTAACTATTGTTATTTTTGTTTAAAGCCTAGCTTTTATACTTTGAGCCTCAAATTCTTAAAACCAGCTAGGATAACAAGTGACAACCCATTGTAATTTTTATAGAATTTTTGGAAATTTTTAAACTACTATCATAGTTCAAACCCCTACTAGAAACCCTAAATGGAAATTAAGGAGAGGAAAATGGATGATGGAATCTAATATCCTCCTAAGACCTTTATAACTTGTCCACTGAAATCCATAAAGGCAATGCAAATCCAATATGTTATCCTAAAGAGAAAAACCTAAACCTAAAAGGTAATAAGTCTATATATACCCCTAGAAGACCCACATAGCCAGGAAACCCTAAGTAATTCTTGACTTAATTTTAGTGGCTTAATGTTCTTAAATTTTGCATAATCATGACATACATGTTCATTGCATTTCGATAGACTGTAATCTTGCTGACGGAGAGTACGTCCTCGTGCCGGAGCAAGGAGCTACCCAGGAGGTTGCCCCAGACCCAGCACCAGAGCCTGCACCAGAGGACCTGCCTGCCACTGCTTTGGAAGGCAAGCCCCGGTTTTATGCATAACCTGTTCTATATGATATTTTACTACACTTAATGTTTGTAGGCTTGTATTGTGCACTTAAGTGTAGGAGTTGATTTAAACCCTAGTTGCATGATCTCAGGAATCCTATTGAGATGAATACTAGTATGCTAGGTCGAGTAGCTGCTTTATTAATTAGGATCTCGGTAGAAGTCGAGTGATTTTTCTAGCACTCGCGCGAGGTCAGGAATTGGCTGTATCCACTTTCCGATCATATTGATGTTGGTTGGTGGGCAACAATCCATGGGGATTGGTTGTTCACGGGATGAAAAGTTGATTAAGGATTAAGGTGTGGTACCGTGAGTCAAGCGTTTGAATGTACTAAACACATACCGAGAAATATGGTAAATCGGTAAGCCTAGTACCTGAGTGAACCTGCCCGCAGACATACCTCCTCACACGACCTGAGACGTAGTCTCCCATTCCGGTTATGGTGGGTACTAGTGCGGCCACTGCACGACGGCCAGTCGGGGTCAGTGGGGCGTTGTACGCCAAGGCGGTGAGCCCTGATCTGTTGCCAGGGAATCGATGGGGACGGTTGATGTGTGTGGGGACGGAGTGCCCCTACATGTCGTGTGTTTAGGTTTACCTTGCAAGGATAAAAACTCGATTCGAATCGTCTGCTTCTCACAGCTAATGAGACTGCTTGATCCATGCTGCTACATTGAGTAACAAGTGGAACTGGTTGAGATGATACAAACTGTTGATTGCTAAAAATGCTTGCTACTATGTATGAATAGATAGTACACTTTTAGCCTTAAGAGAGTCACACTTAATTTTGATTAAGTTAAAATCTTGATTTAGAAATTCAGCTAGTGCTTTTGGCAACCAAACCCCACAGCCAAACAGCTGCATGTCTAGAGGTAGAGGAGTATAGACTCCTCACACCGGGTAAGTCTAGCTGAGTATTAGTATACTCAGCCTTGCTTGTGGCATAATTTTTTACAGGTTCTCTGGAGGACATGGTTGCTGGAGTGACTTGGCCATCCACCCTGCCACCGGGTTGGACTGTCGAGTGGGACCCCGCCTCGGCTGAGGAGGAGCATGAGGAGTGATGGGACAGGCTTCCCCATCTCTCCGTTTATCTATCGTTAGTTTCATTCCGCTGCACTTCGAACAATGATGACTACTTTTGGCAAAACTCCGATGATGATGATGATGTAATAATAGGCAACACTCTTCCATGTATGGTTTTATGCTTTATTGTATTTGCTCTGTGACTCACCATCGAGTGAGATTGTGGTACTTGATCCTGTCAGTGGCCGTGTCAGACTAGATCCGAGGGATTGACGAGTTATTCCCATTTAAGTGTGGTCTCGCCTCTAAGGCAGGGCTTAGGCACTTAAGTTGAAATAATTCAGGCAGTTCCGCCACAGTGAGTGGCCAGATTAACAGAGCTTTTGCCTTCTAGCGCGAGTGCCCTGTTGTCATCACTGTTCACCCTTGTTGGATCCCCTTGCAACTGAGAGCAAGTTCCAACATTTGGCGCCCACCGTTCGTGCTACGAGAAAACCACCCGCGATGGCACCCAAGAGAGCTAACCCGAAGGCTGACGAGGCTGCGAAGGCAGCACTGCTCGCCGCAAGAAAGGGCAAGGCCCTCGCCCTCACCCAATCCACCCACCAAGAGGCCACTGAAGACGATGTCCCTCGCGCATGCGAAGACGACACCCTCCGCACCTGCGACCCTGAGGGACAACCGCAGCCACCCTCAGGCTTCGCACCACCGGAGGGCGCGGACCTCGCCGAGGACGGTGAGGTCCTCGGCGTCTCAGCAGAAGAACAGCTACAGCTGCGCGCCCTGCGCCTCAAGAACCGCAATCTCCAGAGGCAGAAGGAGATACTGGAGGCCAAGCGCCAACGTGTGTCCGCACTAGCCAAAGTGCGGCAAATGATACGCGACGAAGAGCACAAGGCCCAGGAACTCGAGCGGGAGATTGCGCTGATGCAGCGCGAAGGCCACCTCGGCCTGCAGCACGAGTCACCCCTCCAGCAGCGCGCACAACACGAAGACACGCGCGAAGGCCACCCCGGCCTGCAGCATGGGCCACCCCTGCAACATCGCGCGCAACCGGAGGACCCGCGTTTCCCTCAACGCGACCACACCTTCCCGCACGCCGCGCCATTCCAAGGGGTCAACTATCTCGATGAGCGAAGTCCCCTGGCGCCTCACCTGCAAGTGACGCCGTGGCCAGCTAACTTCCGGGCAGGGACCTATATTATCCCAAGTACAACGGCAGCACCGACCCGGCTCAATACATAATGAGTTACCAGGTCGCCGTTGCATCGTCCGGGGGGGACGACGCCACAATGGCGAAGTCTTTCATCATTGCCCTCGAGGGCCCCGCACTCACCTGGTTCACCAGGTTGCCTCCGTTGTCCATTGATTCCTGGAGAAGTCTCCGGGACAAGTTCCTGCTCAACTTCCAAGGGTACCGCCCAGACACCGACGCCCTGGCCGAACTTTCGCTCTGCAAGCATCTAGAAAAGGAGACCCTGAGGGAGTATTACCGCAAATTTCTAACACTCAAGTCACAGCTACCCTCAGTCGATGACCAGATTGCCATCCACTATGCTATCAGTGGTCTTCGCGCCGGCGTCCTTTACAGCCACTGCATCAGAGATCCGCCAAAGAACCTCCAAGAGTTATATCAGCTGTTTGAAAAATACGCCAGATCCGAGGAGCTCCACCAGCACAAGATTGAGTCCTAGAGGAAGCCAAAAGATGCTCCACAGTCCAGCCGCACGTGGACAAGGACTCCGCAGCCAGACTCCGGTCGAGACGGCCGCAATCAGCAGCAGGTGCACAACATCGCCAACCAGCATCCCGCTGCTGACCCCCCTCGTCGCCAGGAATATCCCCCCCAGGGCCGCGGAAACGACACTCGTGGCAGGGGCCGAGGGCGTGCGCAGCCGCCGCGCCGATTCTACTACCTCTTCCATGGCGAAGACTGCACCCACCAAACCAAAGACTGCCCCGAAACGAAGGCTACCAGAGACAGAATGGCACGGGCGCAGCCAGCCGACACCCCCAGAATTGTCGCGCACAATTACCAGCAACCCCCTCCGCCATATATCCACGCTCCTGCCCCGCACCCACCGCACCACGCTTACCAACACCATCAGGAAGTACAAATCGTACCTCCTCCACCCCCACCACCACACCAGCAACATCAAAACATCCCCCATGCCCCAAAGCAGGAGGACTTCGCCGATCAACCATATCGTGGAGTCATCCACATGATAACTGGGGGGTCCAGCACCGACTTCGACACCAAGCGGCAGAAGCGGGACCACTACCGCAGCATCAACCACGTCGCCGTCATGGGCCCAGTCGTGCAGACAAAGTGGTCCCACATACCGCTAACCTTCGACGCACGGGACGTCGACTTGCGCAGCGCCCCCCACTGCGATGCCATGGTTATCAATTGCAGCGTGGCAGGCTGGGACCTGCACAAGGTCCTCGTTGACAACGGCAGCCAGGCGGACATCATCTTCCTCCACGCCTTCGATCGCATGGGCATAAGCCACAGCCTGCTTAAGCCTTCGGACAACCCATTGTATGGCTTCGGCGGCAAAGGCACCTTCCCCATCGGCAAAATAGAGCTGCCTCTCTCCTTCGGTGTAGCACCCAATGCCCGAAGCGAGCAAATAACCTTTGACATTGTGGATATGGTATACCCTTACAATGCCATCATGGGCCGGGGCTCCATCAATAAGTTCGAAGCAGCCATTCACGGACTGTACCTATGTATGAAGATACCAGGTCCGTTAGGCGTTATCACAGTCTTCGGCAATCAACAGACTGCGCGTAACATAGAGCGGGACTTCGTGCCCGGTCAAAGAAACGTGCACTGCCTCACGGCCCAACGCGAAGCCCCCGCGTCTGCCAGCCCAACCAATAAGCAACATGACAAGGCACAGCTGCAGAGCCACGACGGGACCAAGACTGTCCCCCTCGACCAGGCCACGCCCAGGCAGACAGTCATTATCAGCGAAGACCTTACTTCGCATGAAGAAGAAAAGCTCCTCTGCTGCCTGTCCAAGAACAAAGATGTCTTCGCCTGGTCGGCCCTCGATCTGGTCGGGGTCAGCCGTTCAATAATTGAGCACAGTCTGGGAATCGACCCTTCGGTACGGCCAAAAAAGCAGCGGCTTCGCAAGATGTCCGACGAAAAGACGGAGGCCGCCAAGGCAGAGGTGCACCGCCTCCTGGAGGCCAAATTCATCGAGCCGGTGGCTTACCCCACATGGCTCTCCAATGTCGTAATGGTGCAGAAAAAGAGCGGGAAGTGGCGAATGTGCATCGACTTCACCAGTCTCAATAAAGCCTGCCCAAAGGACAATTTCCCGTTGCCACGGATCGACAAAATAGTCGATAGCGCGGCCGGATGCGAGGTCATGTCCCTCCTCGATTGCTTCTCCGGTTACCACCAGATATACATGAAGGAAGAAGATAAGGCTAGCACCAGCTTCATAACACCCTTCGGCACATATTGCTTCATCAGAATGCCGGAGGGACTCAAGAACGCCGGGTCCACCTTCTCCAGGCTTACCAAAACAGTGCTCGAGGGGCAGGTTGGCAGAAACATATTCACATATGTAGACGACATTGTCGTCGCCAGCAAGAGCAAGGAGGACCACCTCGCCGACCTCGCCGAAACATTCGCGAACATGCGGGACGCACAACTCCGCCTAAACCCGGAAAAGTGCGTCTTCGGCGTTCGCCAGGGCAAAATATTGGGCTACCTGGTATCACACCGCGGCATCGAGGCCAACCCAACCAAGATTCAGGCTATCTTGGACATGACGCCTCCGCAGTCCGTCAGGGACGTCCAGCGCCTGACAGGCAGATTGGCCGCTCTCAACAGATTCATCTCCAGGTCCGCCGAGCGAAGTCTCCCCTTCCTCAAGACACTCCGTGGTGCAAAAGACTTTGCCTGGGGACCAGAGCAGGCGGCAGCCTTCGCCTCATTAAAACAGTACCTGACAGAGTTGGCCGTCCTTACCAGCCCCGACCCCTCGCTCCCCCTGCTGCTCTACGTCGTGGCTTCGCCACATGCGGTCAGCGCGGCACTAGTGCAGGAGCAGACTGTCGAGGGCGTGGTCCGGCAGTGCCCCGTGTATTATGTCTTCGAAGTGCTGACACCGTCCAAGTGCAACATGACAGAGCTGGAGAAGATTGCCTACGCAGTCGTCATGTCGTCGCGCAAACTACGCCATTACTTCGAAGCATTCAAGGTCCGAGTCACCTCAAACAGGGGGCTCGGCGAATTATTCAGAAACCCGGAGGCGTCGGTGAGGATTGCCAAGTGGGCGGCCGAACTCTCCGGCTACCACATCTGCTTCGAGCCCAGGACAGCTATCAAGTCTCAAGTCCGAGCAGACTTCGTCGTCGACTGGACTGGGCCAACAACACAGCCAGATCCGTCCGCAGAGAAGACTTGGACGATCCATTGCGACGGCGCATGGTGCCATGCGGGGGCAGGCGTCGCTGCAGTCATAACCTCACCAGTCGGGGTCAAGCACAGATATGCAGCACGACTCAGCTTCAATCTGGAATCCGACAGATGCACAAATAATATAGCAGAATACGAAGCAGTCATCCTCGGCCTCCGCAAGCTAAGGGCCCTCGGAGTCACCACCTGCATCATCAAAACAGACTCCAAGGTAGTTGCCGGCCAAGTCGAGAAAGATTATGCAGCCAAGGACCCCGCGCTCATGCAGTACCTCGCGGCCATCCGAAGTCTCGAGAGGCAGTTCAAGGGGTTCACCTTGCAGCATGTGGATCGGGCCAAGAATGAGGAGGCCGACGCATTGGCCAAGGCCGCGGCCAGGGGCGAAACTCTGCCCTCCGACGTGTTCTTTCATGTCATCGGCACGCCAGCAGTCCAGAGCCCCGAAGGGCTCCAAATAACCAATGACAGCGAGGGCCACCGCACAGTCAACCTTATCATGACCGAAGACTGGCGGGCACCCATAACCCTGTTCCTGCAGGGGTATTATCATCCAGCCGACATCAGTGAGGCCAAGCGTCTCAGACATCGAAGCCGAGACTTCGCTCTGATTGCAGGCCAACTCTACAAAAAAGGGGTCAGTCAGCCAATGCTTAAGTGCGTCACCGAGGCCGAAGGCATGCAGATTCTACGTGAAGTCCACAGTGGCACGTGCGGCTCACACGCAGGGCCGAGGGCCCTAGCTGCTAAGGTGATCCGCCAGGGCTTTTACTGGCCCGCAATGATCTGCGCCGCAAATCGGGTCACTCGGTCCTGCGATGCCTGCCAGAAGTTTTCTCCTCGGTCAGGCGGCCCTTCGCAGTATACAAAGCTGATCGCCCATACATGGCCTCTCCAGCGCTGGGGTCTCGACATTGTTGGACCCCTGCCCACCGCTCAGGGGAACCTTAAGTTCGCCTTCGTCGCGGTCGAGTACTTCACCAAATGGATCGAGGCACGGGCTGTTTCTACAATAACATCAAAGACTGCCCAAAAATTCTTCTGGCAGAACATCGTTTGCCGCTTTAGAGTACCCTCCGAACTAACAGTCGACAACGGCAAGCAGTTTGACAACCAAGACTTCAAGGATTTTTGTTTCTCCATTGGCACCAAGCTTGCCTTCGCCTCAGTCTATCATCCGCAGTCCAACGGGGTCGTGGAGCGCGCCAACGGGAAAATCTTCACAGCTATCAAGAAAATGCTCCTTGATGAAAAAAAGGGCAGATGGACCGATTTCTTACCTGAGGCAGTCTGGGCACTAAACACGACTGAGTGCAGGGCGACCGGGTTTACTCCCTTCCGTCTTCTATACGGATCGGAGGCCATGACCCACAAGAAATAAAGCACGGGTCCCCGCGAACAGTTCCGTCAGCCGTCCCTGATGTGGACGAGCCAACTTCAAAGGATCTCATCGACGGAGACCGTGTCTTCGCCCTACAGGCCCTGAACAAATATCAAGCCCAGACCAAAGCATGGCGCGACCACTCAGTCATCCCGAGGGAGTTCAGCGAGGGGGACCTCGTACTCATTCGAACAGCTCAGACGGAGTCCAAGGGCAAGCTGGAGCCTAGGTGGGAGGGCCCTTTCATCGTCAAGACAAAAGCTTCCCCCAACGCTTACAGGCTCACAACGCCAAACGGCGAGGACCTAGAGCACTCCTGGAACATCGACAACCTCCGCAAATTTTTTGTTTGATTCTTCAGGGCTGTCTTCGCCCTTGTAATCCGCAAAAACAATCTTGTACCGGCCCGCACTCTTTTCCTCCCGGGGGGTGAGGTTTTTAACGAGGCGGAGCCATGTAATATATGTGTGAAAAATCCCCCGCAAAGACATGCGTCGAAAAAGACCGTGACGACGGTCTTCGACATTCGACCAACACGAGGTCACCGCGAGGCTAAGCGCTAGCAACCCTCGCGTGCGACAAATCCGCGCAGAAGTCGCCTAAGGGTGCAGCCGGATTAGCACAACAAGTGCGAAAAAAAATCTAAGTCTATCGCGAAGACTATCCGCGCAGAAGTCGCCTAAGGGTGCAGCCGGATTAGCACAACAAGTGCGAAAAAAATCTAAGTCTATCGCGAAGACTATCCGCGCAGAAGTCGCCTAAGGGTGCAGCCGGATTAGCACAACAAGTGCGGAAAAAAATCTAAGTCTATCGCGAAGACTATCCGCGCAGAAGTCGCCTAAGGGTGCAGCCGGATTAGCACAACAAGTGCGAAAAAAAATCTAAGTCTATCGCGAAGACTATCCGCGCAGAAGTCGCCTAAGGGTGCAGCCGGATCAGCACAACAAGCGCGAAAAAAATCTAAGTCTATCGCGAAGACTATCCGCGCAGAAGTCGCCTAAGGGTGCAGCCGGATCAGCACAACAAGCGCGAAAAAAATCTAAGTCTATCGCGAAGACTATCCGCGCAGAAGTCGCCTAAGGGTGCAGCCGGATTAGCACAACAAGTGCGAAAAAATCGAAGACTATCCGTGCAGAAGACACCTAAGGGTGCAACCGGACTAGCACAACAAAGGCAGAAACGACAACATCAAACCGTCCACGCCAAGACCAACTTTAATCACGCCAACACAGCGCAACAAAACAAACCAGACAAAGTACACAACGCCTTCGCACACACATATGCACGCGAGGGCACACAAATTCATCATACAAGCCTCTACATATACAAGCGAGGGCACCACACTCTACATCGGCTCAACCTTAGGAATAATTCCCATCTCCCTATAATTAAATAACATTATCCTGTGCTCCTCACCCGCAAAAAGACTTCGCAGTTCCCCTTCACCTATATTCTCGGCGGTCGGCAAAGACAACAGTTCCTGCCGACCAGCCCCACTCACACGAAGCCGAGCCCCCTCCGCCCCACTAACTCTACGTTTCGCAACTGCCCTTCGCCGCCGTCGCCCGGTGCTAAGACCTGGCACATCTCCTGCATCCGCGGCGTGCGGCGAGGCCTCCGTCGCAGCCACATCCAAGGCCGCGAAGTAGTCCAAGTCCTCCGACGACTCAGTCCACTCAATCGAGCTCCCAGAGTCAGCACAATCAAAAAATTCAGATGCAGAACCACCACATTCATTACCATCTTCCGCGGTCGTAGCCGCCAAAAATTTAGTAGTAGCGGTTGCGTGCGCAGGCCCAAAATCTTGAACCTGCGCAGCAACCAAAATTTAGTAACATGTACAAACTTCCCCAACCCTCTACACCTATTACGCCACCTGCGACGGCCCTGACGTTGCGGGAGCCTCCGCTGTTGGCTCCGCCGTTGCTTCCGCTGTTATCTCCGCCGCTACCGCTGCGGGATCCTCAGCACTCGGGGCGGCAGCTGCAGAGGCATCAGGCGCGCCTTCGGCGACCTCTGGGGGCAGGCCTTCGCCGGCCGCAGCGGATGCGGCCGGGGTCGGCGCCAGGGCGACCCCAGACACAGCCTCCGCCGGGGTCGACTCCGGGTCAGCCAGCATGCTGTTCAGCGCCCCGAAGTCGTCGACCCTCTCGCCACGCGCCGCCTAAGCCAAAACACACAAAATTCATCAAACACACACAGCCCACGTCCAACAAATACCAAACAAGCGAAAACGTTACCTGAGCCCTCGCCGTCTCGGCGCGCTCCCTGACCACCTCGCGCCCGTGTGGACCCCACAGCCGGTCAAAGATAGCTCCGGCAGAATCCTTCACTACGGGGTCCTCAACCTTGAAGATATCTTGCTCAAAGTCTTCTTCGACTTGGTCGAAGACCTCGAAGTGCCGGCACCCTTCGCGGGAGAGCGCGTTCATCGCCCCCTCGCAGGTGACCAGGGAGGCATACGCCATAAACCCCTCAACGACAGAGGGGAGCGCCTGCAACTCCTCCTGCACCCACTCCAGGCACCGAAGTCCAGGCTCTTGGTCCGGCACTTCGAATTCACCGGTCCCCGCGCCTAGGCCACGGTATGTATCTACGAGCAGTTGGCGCGTCCGCTCTGCCTCCGCTCGTGCCGCGGCCTCGGCCCCCTTCACGCGGCTCTCCAGGGCGGTGAGCCGCTCCTGCAACTGCTCGGCACGCTCCCTGGCAAGATTGCCCTCCGCCCATGCCAGGTTGGCCTCCGCCTGCGCAGCCTGTGCCTTGACAAGGGCCTCGTTGGTCTCCCTCCTTTCCCCCGCCAACTGGCGACGGAGGGCGGCCTTCTCGTCCTCCAGTGTGGCCACCTTGTCCGCCAGCTTGCGGCACTTGCTGTCGGCGGCCGACTTTTCGCGGACGGCGTCAGCATGTTGGGTCCGAAGTCTTTCGAATTCGGCAGCCACGGCTGCCGTGAGGGCCCCCGACGCAGTGCGGCTAGCGAAGTCAGCCACCTGCATAGCAACCGTAAGACTGCGGTCCCAAAAAAAAAGGGGGGTGACGAGGTCCAACTCAGCGGACCTGACGTAGCGCCTCCGTCACCTCCGCCAGCCGGCGGGACGCAGCGCCCGCCTCATCCATGACAACCGCGAGGGCCGACGCCTCGCCTCCGGCGCTAAGAGCCCCGCCCTTCGCCTTCGGTGCTGCGGCAGCCGTCGTGGTCGCCGCGCCAGGCGCAACCACAGCAAGTTGGCCTTCGCCCAGCCCTGCAGCGTACCAATGAACCGATTAAAAAAAAGAAGAAAGAAAAGCCAACGACCTACCACCGAGATAGTCGTCCACACTAATATCGGTGACGAAGTCGGCGACACGTTTGCCCGCCAACGGCAACGCTCGGGCCGCCTTTGCGACCTCCGCCACTCCGCTGGATGGCGGCACCGCCTTCGCCGACTTCGAGCCTTCGGCGCCTGCCGTTGCCTCCAGCGCCTTGTTAGATGCAGGGACGCTCGACTTCGCCGCCAGCGGGCGGCCGGCCTCCGCCGGAGGCCGCAGCCTTCGCAGTCCCCCGCTGCCTCTTCGGCCTGGCTTCAACGAGCCTGATAGCCGCCTGGCGCTTTTGTGCAGCTCCCTGGCGATCCTTGTCCATCACTGCTGACACAACAGCAGCAATATTCCGCCCGTAAGGAAATACCCTCCATTCACGAACCATGCGAGATGTAAAAAAGTCCTCGCCAACCGCGCGGGGGACAGGAACATTCCTAGGCCAGCAACCCCCGGTCACCCTCAGCATCCGAGCCGAAGACTCCCGGAGCTCGGGCGAAGACATCCTTTCCCCCGGGGCCACGCACGTCTTCATCAACTCTCTAGCAAAACGATCAGAAACCCCAAGTCCTCCCATAGCAGTACCTAATTTTCTCTTTTTAGAGGACGGGGCGGCCGCCGGCGCAGGGTCGTCTCCGGTCTCCACCGCCGGTCTCTTCCCACGGCGGTCCACATCGTCTTGACCAGGGTAGCCGTCATATGGCAATTGATTTAATTCAAAAACCCTGTTCAAGCGGTCATTCGACCCGCGGATATCCCAGCTGCGCTGGCCCTCTGTCCTCGGCACGTAGCGTCCAACAAGCCGCACCGCCCCGTCCTCCGCCTCACGCACAACGGCGGCCGGATCGCGACTGTGCAGATTCAGGGCGAAGGCGGGACTCTGCACCACCCTTCCACCATGAAAAGGCATCTGGCGAGGGCATACTTCGCCCAACGCCCAGCCACGCGCCAATGGCCACACCCCGTACGCCACAAACTCTTCAACCAAGTCGCGCCCACTGCTCATGCCGGCGGCGCACCGAAGAGCCCCTTCGTCCTCATCCTCCTCCGCCACTTCAAAGGGCGGATACGCTGAGTAAAAATGAGAACACATCGCGGACACGGGGAGTCCCTCATGGCCTTCGACGGTACCCTCAGCGACGTAAAACCAAAATTCATTCCAGTTGCCCCACTTGTTGCGGGCGCAAGGAACCAACTCGACTACCTGCATCGTGGTTTTGCCGGTCTTCGGCGTGAATGTGCAGGATCCAAACTGAGCGACTTCGCCTCCAATCATCCTCTTCTGCCAATGCAAACAATAATACTTCACAAAAACCTCCACCGATGGCTGTCCGCCGTACGAAGTCGTCACCCAGACATACTTCGACAGTGCCACTATGGCATTCGGTGTCAGCTGGTGTATTTGAACGTTGAACCTGCGCAGGACTTCGCCAACAAATCGGTGCGCAGGCAAGCGGAGTCCGGCGGCGAAGAACGCCTCGAAAACGACCAACTCGCCCTCTGGCTCGGGGACTTCCTCCGTCCCCGGGACTCGACCAACTCCGCCGCCGAAGTAACCCAACCGCTACATATCTTGCACGCGGGCCGACGACATCCGCGATACGCCGAAATCAACAGAGTCGCCGGCGTGCAACTCCTCCGCCATTAAGCTACTCAGCGTCTCCTCAGACGAGGCGGTGGCCGGCGGCGAGGGAACGGCCGGCGGCGTAGCGGCAGTGGAAGAAGACGAGGACGGCATCGCAACGTACCGTCGGCGGCGGCGGGCTGTCTGCTTCACTCGAGCCAGATCTCCGGCGAACAAGACCGCGGCAGGCAGACGAGCAGCAAGACGGCGGAAAGGGCGGCTAGGGTTTTCGCGGAGCGCGGAAGGTGAAGTTCAAAAAGCGCCGACCCCCGCCCCCTTTTATACACAGGGCGCGGCTCTTCGGGAAACCCGCAATCCAACAGGGCGCGGCGCTTCGGGAAACCCGCAATCCAACAGTACGCCGTCAATCAACGGTCACATCAAAAACCCCCGCGGAACCACTTCGAGCGAGGGCAGCGTCTCCGCCATCTAACGACGTCTTCGGCACCAGGTGACTTTGTCGAACTGGTCCCTCGGAGGGCAAATGTTGGGGCGAAGGCAAAGGCGCCACCCTTTGCTCGAAGCCTTCGCTGTAGCAGCTGAACTGACAGAAACAAAACAAGCGGGGACACCCTTCGCTTCTTCCGCTCTAGGCGAAGACTGGCGACAAAGGGCATCCCACGGCACGGCCTCGTCCAGCTCGGAGGCCCACGTGCAATCCGGCCCGTCGTAACGGGCCCCGCTTGGCCGTCGCGCGTTACGGGCCTACTTTGTAAAAGCACTCCTATAATTACGGTCTGTAACCCCGCTTTATGGGAATATTCTTGGGATAACCCAGGTACCTGAGGGCACATGCGTCCTTAGCTCGAGGTGCTGCGCGCTTAGGTACCTATAAATACCCCTGCACAGTGCCCGTGAGAGGCCAGATTAACAGAGCTTTTGCCTTCTAGCGCGAGTGCCCTGTTGTCATCACTGTTCACCCTTGTTGGATCCCCTTGCAACTGAGAGCAAGTTCCAACACGCGTACTTGTGATGTCGTAGTTGTGTTGCGTAAATAAATAAAATGTTGTTGTCTTTTTAAAGGTGTTAATGTTGGACGCCGATAATGTGTAGATAGCTAATACTAGCGTGTGGTTGTTTACAGTGTCTTGCAACTTAATGTTAGTTCGCTAACATGTACTTAAAGTATCTTGTGCTATTTCATATATTCATACATATGCATCTTGCATCTCATTTAGGACCGAGAGAGGATGATCGTGCAAGTGATGTGGTGCCAACCACAAGATGCAGATGATGGACAACCTAAGGATGGACACAACCAGTATTTGCTCGCCAAGCGAGTACCTCCCCCAGCAAACACTATCTAAGTGTTAAATTAAGGCAAGCCCCGGTTTTATGCATAACCGTTTATATATGATATTTTACTACATTTAATGTTTGTAGGCTTGTACTGTGCACTTAAGTGTAGGAGTTGCCTGGAACCCTAGTTGCATGACTCAGGATTCCTTTTGAGATGGATACTAGTATGCTAGGTCGAGTAGCAGCTTTGCTAATTAGGGATCTCGGTAGAAGTCGAGTGATTTTTCTAGCACTCGCGCGAGGTCAGGAATTGGTTGTATCCATTTTTATATCGTAATGAGGATGGTCTGTTGACAACGGTCCATGGGGATGTGTTGTCTACAAGACGGAAATTGGAATAAGGATTAAGATGTGGTACCGTGTGTCAAGCGTTTGAACGTACTAAACACATGTCGAGAAATATGGTAAATCGGTAAGCCTAGTACCTGAGTGAACCTGGCAGCAGACTTTACCCCTCACGCGACCTGAGACGTGGTCTCCCATTCCGGTTATGGTGGGTACAAGTGTGGTCACTGCACGACGGCAGTCGGGGTCAGTGAGGCATTGTACGCCAAGGTGGTGAGCCCTGATCTGTTGACGGGGAATCGATGGGGACGGTTGATATGTGTGGGGACGGAGTGCCTCACCACATCGTGTGTTTAGGTTTACCTTGCAAGGATAATAACTCGATTCGAATCGTCTGCTTCTCGCAGCTAATGAGACTGCTTGATCCATGCTGCTACATTGAGTAATAAGTGGAAATGAGGTGACTGACAAAAGATGTTGATTGGTAAAAATGTTTGATACCATGTATGATTAGCTAGGTACACATCTAGTCTAAAGGATTCTACTAAAACTTGAAAAGCTAAAACTTGATTTTTAGACTCAGCTAGTGCTTTTGGCAAACCAAACCCCTCAGCCAAACAGCTGCATGTCTAGAGGTAGAGGAGTAGACTCCTCACACCGGGTAAGTCTAGCTGAGTATTAGTATACTCAGCCTTGCTTGTGGCATAATTTTTGCAGGTACTCCTTAGGATGATTGATGGCTGGTGTGACTTGGCCTTCATCCCTGCCACCGGGATAGATGGTTGAGTGGGTTACTGCTTCCGCAGGAGAGGACCAGGAGGAGTAGCGTGGCCAGGCTTCGCCATGTTGCTCGGTTCTTTTCCGTTAGTTATTTCCGCTGCATTAAAATTTATGATTATTATTTCTGAAACTCCGATAATGTAATCACTAATGATACTTATTAAATTTGTAGTATTATGTTTTATTGTATTTCTCTGTGCCTCACCTTCGTGTGAGCTAGTGGTATTCGATCCTAGATAAGTGGCCTCATCGGACTAGATCCGAGGGACTGACGGTTTATTCCTATTTAAGTGTGGTCTAGCCTTTAAGGCGGGACTTAGACACTTAAGTTGGAATAATTCGGGCGGTTCCGCCACATTCTCCATGCACCTCGGCAGTAACAAGATGTATCATGATCTCAGATCCTTGTACTGGTGGACCAGAATGAAGAGAGAAATTGCTAAGTATATATCTGAATGCGACACTTGCCAAAGAGTTAAGGCCAGCCACTTGAAGGCAGCAGGCAATTTACAGCCCCTTCCCATACCATCTTCGAAATGTGAGGATATTTGCATGGATTTCATCATGGGTTTCCCCAATACCTCCCGGCACCATGATTCTATTTGGGTCATTGTGGATAGGTTGACCAAGACAGCTCATTTCTTGCCAGTGCATACCACCCACAGAGTAGAGAAGTATGCCGAGATCTATACTGACCAGATAGTTCGTTTACATGGAATACCAAGGACTATTGTATCTGACAGAGGAGCGCCGTTCGTAGCATGTTTCTGGGAGCAATTGCAAGAATCACTTGGGACCCAGGTAATAAGAAGCTCAGCATACCATCCTCAAACAGATGGTCAAACAGAAAGGGTGAATCAGATTTTGGAAGACATGTTGAGGGCATGTGTGATACACTATGGTAAGGATTGGGACAAGTGTCTTTCATTGGTAGAGTTCTCTTACATTAACAGCTACCAGTCCAGCCTAAAGATGGCACCTTTTGAGGCCTTGTATGGGAGAAGGTGTAGGACACCACTAAATTGGTCACAAGCCAGAGAGAGGGAAATATTTGGACCTGACCTGGTACTTGAAGCCGAGGAGAAAGTCAGAGTCATTAAGAAGAACCTAGAAGCTGCTCAGGCCAGGCAAAAGAGCCATCATGACAAAAGGAGGAAGCCTCTACAGTTTGAAGTGGGGGATCATGTTTATCTTAAAGTATCACCCACGAAAGGTGTTCAGAGATTTGGAATCAAGGGCAAGTTAGCTCCTCGCTACATTGGGCCCTATGAGATCAAAGACACGTGTGGACCTATAGCATATCAATTGAAGTTGCCACCCCATATGTCAGCAGTTCAGGATGTGTTCCACGTATCTCAGCTACGAAAATGTGTCCGCTTACCCAGGGAAGTGCTACCAGAACCAGAGTTGGAGATAGAACCAGACTTGTCTTATCAAGAGCACCCCGTCAAGGTATTGGACCAAAAGGAGAGATCAACTCGGGCAAGGTCGATCAAGATGTATAAGGTTCAGTGGAGCCACCATTCAGTAGAAGAGGCTACTTGGGAGACTGAGGATTTTCTATGTTCTCGCTTCCCCAACTTTCTGCCCAAATGGAGTCGGTACATAACCCAGAACCCCACCCCCACCTGACCTTTTAATAAAAAATAAGAAAAACCTAGTTGTTAAGAGTAAAGGAAGCTTTGACAATAATTTTAAAAGGACTTCCTTCTGAAGTTGTAAAGAGGATGGCATTCGAAGAGCAGATAATTAGAGAAACTTGGCTTATAGAAATCTACAACACACAAACCCACCTTCTTGGTACCCCTCTAAAGGATCCCCACCTAAATCTCAGGACGAGATTCCTTTAAGGGGGGAGGGCTGTAACACCCCAGGTGTTACCCAAGGCCCTGACTCCCTACTGGCACCCATGACCTGTTATCTCATGTGGTTAAGTGGAGGAGAGGGAGTACCAAAACCTTGGAAACCATGGATTGACTAAGAAATGTTAATGACCAAAAGCTTTACCCAAACATTTTGAGCAATTGGCACCTTGGGCAAAAGAGGTTAAACCCTAGACCCCTTAAAGCACTAGACTTTCAAGCAAGGGATTAGTGAGCAAGTTAATCGAATGGCCAATTCTTGTTTCTAATCCTTAACCAAAATTTAAGTACACAATAAAATCTATAAAATGCAGAGGGGAAACATTACAAAAAGGCCCCTTAAAGACCCCAAATCCATTCCTTAAGTAGCAAGCACACTAGAGCTCTCTAATCTTCTCTAAGTCCAAAATAAACCCTAGTTTAAAGGGCAGACGTGTTCACTTAGTAAATGGCGCCAAAACCACTTGGTCTGAATACCAAAAAGGAGCCAAACTACCTAAGGAACCCACTAGAAAAATTTGAACCTGAGCCAAAACCATTTGACACGATTTGACATCACTTTTGTCTTGGGGTGGATAGTGAGACATACCTGATTTGGCGTCCGCATATCTTCTGACCTAGGGCGTATCCTCCATCGGAACTCACATACAAGAGATAGCCATAGGTGCCAAGAGGAGGTCTGCGCCGGATTTTTGCCAAGATTCGCCCGTTTGCGATCTCAGCAAGCTTTTGAACATGGGTAGAAACACACCTCCACGTGTTCGACACGCCCTGGCATCGCCAGAGCACGCCCCGACGCTCGACCCCGCGCGCCCCGCGTCGCGCTAAGCCGAGCCCGTGCCATTGCCCGCGCCACGCCTATAAAGCCAACCAAGGCCTCGGCCGTACTCCCTCGCTCACTCCCGACCTCGCTAGAGCGCAAGATCACCGGCATTTGCCCTGCACATAGCGTGCCAGCGGCCGCCCGAGAACCCACTACCATAGACCGGCAACCTGAGCCCTTCCCAGCCCTGTCCGACCCTCAAGAGAACTGTGCAGGCCTCGATGAAGCTCCCAGAGTGAGGAATCGAGCTCTGCCTCGCCGAAGACACCAAATCAAGGTCACTAGACTTCACCCGACCGCCGGCGAACATAGACCAAGCTCCACGGTGAGTTTTTCTTCAATTCCTTGTGCGGGTAGACTCCTCAGCACCCCGTGAGGCTTTCCCTGCCCTTGGATTGAACTATATCACCGTGGATAGGCCTGAGCACCCGCCACCGACGAGCTCGCCCGCCTGCGCACGTAGACCGGCCTATTCCGGCCATCACCGTCGTCGAGCCGTACCTCATCGTGACCGCAAGGACCTCCTGAAGCCAACCCCGCCCTTCGCCGGACCTCCCTCGCCGCCGGTAAGCCGCGCCGCCCTATTTACTTCCGCGGGTACTGTTCAAAAGGGGGGAGGGACCTCGGGGAAGAAGGAAAGAAAGTCAGGGGGGTTTTTGAATAGTCAGAGACTCAGGTGAATAGTTGTGCAGGGGTATAAGTTGAAGGATTGTTTTTGGAAAAGCCTAGGGTCCTCAGTGTAAACTGGTTTTCCAGAAAACCTTTTTAACATTTCTCATTTAAATACAAACAGAGCTTGTAAAATTCATAACTTTAGTTTTATTCAGTCAAATTGAGTCAAAACAATTTTGCCATGTTCTGAATAATGTAAACTACTTAGGAAAAATGCAAAACACCCCAATTATTGTAGAAGATTTCAAAGTTTTGATTTAAATAGTCATCTGGCCAAAAGCTAAATAAAATGGGAAAAATAGCTACACTATTAGACTGAGGTTAAGAAAAATCATAGAAGTACTTAACCACTCCCTAATCTGTTTAAAAATAGTACACCCCTTAGTACACCAAATTAAGGAAGGGTTTACCATTTAAACTCATTTTGGCCCAAAGTTAAAGAAAATAGAAAAGGTAGTTTAAAATAAGAACCAGGGGGCAACCACATTTTTGCTAGCTCACTTATTTCACATAGTTCACTGGAAAATTTTGTTAGACCCCTGGTTAGTGCAAAAGAATGAGATACCTTTTATTTCATGGAAACAAGGAGAACTTAGAGAAATCCTAGAAAAATAATCCTGAGGAGAAACCACCCCCAGCCTTGGGATAACTAATATTTTGTTATTATGAATATAGGAAAATATCAGTTCTGTTGTTTGATATTTTTCAAATAACAAGTTAGTTATAAGTACCTGTTTGGCATTAAACTTTAGAAAATCACAACTAAATATTCAGTAGGCCTTTTTCTGTGAGTTTTAAAACAAAGACCTATTATTCCCTAAGAATCTTGGTAAAAATAAAGGTTGAACCAGAAACCTCACCCAAATTAGAGCTATAGTGTAAAGTGCCCTTTTACCCTTACTTTTGTTAATTTTGCACAAGGAGCATCTGAATTAATTTCCACCTAAAAATTTAAGGAGAACCCACAAATGTCAATGTTTACTCCCTGTAATTTTTATAACATTTTTGGAAAATGTTAACTAACCAAGGTAGTTCAAAAATGCTTAATGAGAAGCACAATAGCAAGGAAAAGAGAAATTTGGGAGAAATAGATAATGTACAACCAAAACCTTCCAAGGAACTCATAGAACATAAAAATATAATTAAAGAGTGTAATTTTTCCTTCAAAATCTTAAAGATGAAAGTCTAAAACCCTTAAGTATACCCAAAAGCAACCCTAGAGTATCACTCAACTTAGTACTATTTTACCATGCGTAACCTTTACAATTTATCATGTCATTAATAAGCATATATCTTATTCATTGCATTCGATAGACTGTAATCTCGCTGACCTACTTAAGGGGTATAAGTTGCTCAGGAGGTAGCCTAGGATCCAGCACCAGAGCCTACCATCGAGGATCTGTCTGCCCCAGCTTTAGAAGGCAAGCCCCGGTTTTATGCATAACCTACTTATTATGCTATTTTACTACACTTATTGTTTGTAGGTTTGAAATATGCACTTAATCTTAGGAGTTGTTTGGAAGTTTAGTTGCATGACTTAGGATTCCCTTTTGAGATGGATACTAGTATGCTAGGTCGAGTAGCTGCTTTACTAATTAGGGATCTCGGTAGAAGTCGAGTGATTTTTCTAGCACTCGCGCAAGGTCAGGAATTGGTTGTATCCATTTTTATATCATAATGATGATGGTCCGGGGACAACAATCCATGGGGATTGGTTGTCTACGAGACGGAAATTGGAATAAGGATTAATGTGTGGTACCGTGTGTCAAGCGTTTGAACGTACTAAGCACATGCCGAGAAATATGGTAAATCGGTAAGCCTAGTACCTGAGTGAACCTGGCAGCAGACTTTACCCCTCACGCGACCTGAGACGTGGTCTCCCATTCCGGTTATGGTGGGTACAAGTGCGGTCACTGCACGACAGCAGTCGGGGTTAGTGAAGCATTGTACGCCAAGGCGGTGAGCCCTTACCTGCTAGCGGGGAATCGATGGGGACGGTTGATGTGTGTGGGGACGGAGTGCCTCGCCGCGTCGTGTTTTTAGGTTTACCTTTCAAGGATAAAAACTCGATTCGAATCGTCTGCTTCTCGCAGCTAATGAGACTGCTTGATCCATGCTGCTACATTGAGTAACAAGTGGAAATGTGATGACTTGGCAAAATTTGTTGATTGATAAATGTTTGATACCATGTATGATTAGATAGGTACCCATTTAGTCTTAAGAGAGTCACACTAAAACTTGAAAAAGCTAAAACTTGATTTTAGACTCAGCTTGTGCTTTTGGCAAACCAAACCCCTCAGCCAAACAGCTGCATGTCTAGAGGTAGAGGAGTAGACTCCTCACACCGGGTAAGTCTAGCTGAGTATTAGTATACTCAGCCTTGCTTGTGGCACAATTTTTTATAGGTTCTCTGGAGGACATGGATGCTGGAGTGACTTGGCCGTCCACTTTGCCACCGGGTTGGACAGTCGAGTGGGACCCTACCTCGGCAGAGGGGGAGCATGAGGAGTGATGGGACAGGCTTCCCCATCCCTCCGTTTATTTATCGTTAGTTTTATTCCACTGCATTCCGAACAATGATCACTGTTTTTGTTAAAACTCCGATGATGTTGTAATAAATTAATTACTCCTTATTACTTGGTTTAATGCTTTATTGTATTTGCTCTGTGCCTCACCTTTGAGTGAGTACGTGGTACGTGATCCTGTTAGTGGCCTCGTCAGACTAGATCCGAGGGACTGACGTTTTACTCCTATTTAAGTGTGGTCTAGCCTTTAAGGTGGGACTTAGGCACTTAAGTTGGAATAATTCGGGGGTTTCAGACACATAGATGATCTTCTTAATGCGCCTCTTCTTCTTCCCATTCATTTTCTTGTGACTCGAGCCTGAGTCAGTGGGCTTGTCACCTTTTGGCTCGTCAACATAGAGGGTCTCCTTCTCTTTGTCGTTGATCACCATCCCCTTACCTTTAGGATCCATCTCATTGGGCAATTAGTCCCTGAATGAAGAGTACGACTTTGATACCAATTGAGAGCACCTAGAGGGGGGTGAATAGGTAGTCCTGTACAAATAGCTTAACAAAACAAACTTGGACTAATATTGGATTAGTGAAAACCAAGTTCGAGAGAGAAGTGCTAGTGGAGTAAACTTCTTCACTTAATTGCTCTTCACAAAATGAGTATTAAACTTAGAGCAATTATGTAAGTCAATAGAGTTAGAGGAAATCACACAAGGATGCAGAGAAGTGACACAACGATTTTATCCCATGGTTTGGCCAAGTAGAATACTTGCCTACTTCCACGTTGTGGCGTCCCAACGAACGAGGGTTGCACTCAACCCCATTCAAGTGATCCAAAGATCAACTTGAATACCATAGTTCTCTTTTTCTCAAGTATATCCCTTTGTGAGGAATCTCCACACTTTGGAGACTCTCATTCCTTACACAAAATGATCTCAAATGAGTACAAGAGTAAGGAGGGGAAAGCAACATTCACAAGAGCGAGAGTTATAGCACCAACACTCACACAAGACAAGAACGAGCACACAAAACAACATAGTGGAGTTACAACTCAGAAAAGTGCTCGAATCTCTATCACAGTGAACCAGACGCGTGAATGCGAAGTCTCGGTGTCTTAGGATGTTCAATAGGTGCTTGGTGTACTGTTCCATGCGCCTAGGGGTCCCTTTTATAGCCCCAAGGCAGCTAGGAGCCGTTGGAGCTCCATTTGGAAGGCCATAGTTGCCTTCTATTCATGGGCGCACCGGACAGTCCGGTGCCCCACCGGACAGTCCGGTGCCCCACCGGACAGGGAACAGTGCACAATTTCCTTCCTTTTCTGGTGAAGCCGACCGTTGCAGCCATGGCGCTCGTGGCACACCGGACAGTCCGGTGCGGCCTGATAACCATTGGCGAAGTCCACGCGTTGCCCACTGATTGCGCTGCCGACCGTTGGCGTGAGCGTGCCTGTCTCACCGGACAGTCCGATGGTACACCGGACAGTCCGATGAATTATAGCCGCGACGCACTGAGTTTTTCCTGAGAGCGGCCGGTTCGCCGGGGGAGCCAGCCTAAGCACCGGATAGTCCGGTGCATCTCAGGCTGGTGCAAGTCTGGCTGGACTCAGCCACACTTCTTCAATCTGATTTCTCTCGTTTTGACAAGGTTCCTAGCACTTAGTAGAATAATGTTAGTACCAAAAGCAATTTACTAAGGCTAGAATCATACCTTGATTTTCCATTTGCATCTCTTTGACACTTAGCACAAAACAATATGTGTTGAGCATCTAATAACCAAAACATTTATAGAAATGGCCCAAGGCCACATTTCCCTTTCAGATACCCTATAGCAATCAAAAGCAAGTGACTAACATTGGCACCCACCTCTGGTGATTTCACGACCACGATGAAGAGCATGGCAAGCCATCAAGTTTCGTCACCGAACTCGAAGAAGCTTGCGCTCCCTATCACTGAGGGCTCAAGCTTCAAACCTAGCAACAAAAAATAAAAGAAAGAAGCTCAAAGAAGGGTACAACATGTGGGTGTCCAAAGACCCTACATCACAACAAAGTGGTCACACATTCCCATTACATTCTCATAAGAAGACCTTCGTCTCAAAGATTACCTACACAGAGATGCGATGGTAATCTCATGTGCCATAAAGGGCTTCATAGTCCGTAATGTACTAGTTAACACGGGCAGTGGAGCAGATGTTATATTTGCAAAAGCCTTCAAGAAGATACAATAGTCAGAAAACAAAATCCAAGATTCAACTTATCCTCTTTGTGGCTTCAGAGGTCGACAAGTGTTTGCCCTTGGAAAGTTGGCTATGCTTATCACCTTCGGCTATGTCAACAATACAAGAACAGAAGAAGTTGTGTTCAAAATAGTTGACATGGAGTTCCCATAAAATGCAATCATTAGAAGTGGAACACTCAATATCTTTGATGCAGTTTGCACTCAGCTTATCTCTATGAAGATAACGAGCACCCAAGGAATTATATCAGTGTATGGAAGTTAAGAGGCCACAAGAAGGGTAGAACAGACCTTACAAGAGCCAAAAATTGTTTACAATATTGATGAAGTCGAAGCACAAGTGCAAATGCTAGAAAAGCAAGTCCAAGAAAAAGTATCTTCGGCAGATCAGCCGAAGCCAATTCTCCTTTGTTAAGATGTAGCTGATAAAAAGGTTTCGTTCGACAATCAGCTATCTTTGGAGCAAGAATCAGCAAATGACTTATGCAGGGTTGATAGAAGTATCATAGAGCACGCTCTGAATGTTGACCCAAGCAGTAGACCAAGAAAGCAAAAGCTTCATAAAATGTTGGAAGACAAGACCGAAGGTGCAAAGTCCAAAGTGAAAATATTACTCTCTACTAGTGTGACAAGAGAAGTTGCATATCTAGAATGGTTAGCCAATATAGTCATGGTCAAGAAATCAAACAGTAGTGGAGGATGTGTATAGATTTCATAGACCTCAACGAAGCATGCACGGAGGATGAGTTTTTGTTGCCAAGGATTGAATCCCTTATAGATGCAACAACTACTTCAGAGCTTATGAGCCTACTAGATTGCTACTAAGGTTAGCATCATATTTTGATGAAGAAGGAGGGTGAGCTGAAGACCAGCTTATAACCCCTAGTGGCACATATTGCTATCTTTGGATGCTTGAGGGGCTCAAGAATTCTTGTGGAAGCTTTAGTAGAATGACAGCTAAGGTGTTGAGCGCATAACTTGGCATAAATGTTTTGACTTATGTTAATGACATCATTGTAAGAAGCACGAAGCAACAAAGTCACATCTCATATCTTAAAGAGACCTTCACCAACTTCCGAAGGGCAGGCCTAAAGCAGGGCCCTGAAAAATGTGTATTCGAAGTCAAAAAGAGTAAATTCCTTGGTTGTCTCGTGTCAACAAAATGAATCAAAGCAAATCTACACAAGATAGAGGCATACTTCGGATGGAGCCATCAGAGTTAAGAAAAGGGTCTTAAAGGTTAGTAGGAAGGCTTGATTCCTTGAACCAGTTTATCTCAAGATCTACAGAATGAAGCCTGCCTTTCTTTGAAGTGCTGAAATCAGCAGAAGTATTCCAACGAGGACCATCTCAGCAGCAAGCCTTTGAAGAGTTGAAACAATATTTCATCCAGCTGACAACTCTCTCCCCACCATCGCTAGGGGCTCCTCTGTTGGTCTATGTATCAGCTTTGCAGTGCACTGTAAGTGTTGCTCTGGTCCAAGAAAAGGTCGAAGAAGGGATCAAATTCAAATACCAGTATACTTCATTTTCGAAGTGTTAGGCCATCCAAAAAATGAAACATAAATGGAGAAGGTCCTGTATGCATTCTTGATGGCCTCCAGGAAGTTTTGACATTATTTCTCATCCTACAACTTCATTGTACCTTCATCACATCCCTTAAAAGATATCATAAGAAATATTCAACTTTAGTATAGATTGGAAAATGAGCCATTGAACTCAATGAATTTTTCATTGATTTTGTACACAAATCCTCTATCCAATCTCAAGCATTAGCATATTTCATCGTTGATTGGAATCCAAGCTTACAGGCTAAGCTACCACATCAGAAGAAGGTGTTTGGACAGTTTTTTGCGATGGCTCATGGGGGTCCTTCGGGGCTGGTGCTGTTGTTGTTATAATCAACTTCGTATGCCACCAAATTACAGTTCCAATGTACAAATAACATTACAGATTACGAAGCTTTGTTGCTAGGCCTGAGGAAGCTTAAAGCAATGGGTGTAAAAAGTGTGATCCTAAAATCTGACTCCCAAGTCATCACATGTCATGTTGATAAGTTGAGGAAAGCAAAGAACCTAGCCTTGATTCCCAAATCCAGCATACCCTTGAGAGTGTTTTCTTTAGTCGGGTAAGTCTTGCTGAGTAATTCCGTACTCAGGGTTTTATTCCCTGTTGTTTTTCAGGATATAACTTTGTGCTGCTATTGATGGTGTTAAGTGCCGGTGGGCTCGACCTTCTTATAAGTCTAAGTAACCGTTCTATACTTCTTACTGAGGATGGTCACTTGAGCTAGCATATATTTCAAAAACTACAAATAATTTATAACAGTTCAAAGTTATTTATTTGAATCACTTTTGTAATCACTCTGATCATGTACATTGTAAAACTTGATGTAACTTGTAAAATTTGGTAATAAGATTTCCGCTGCAAACTTATTGGTGTGTGATTTGTGTTTACTTAATCCCGCGGTTCTGGTTGTAAGTGGTTTATCTGATGTCCTTGGGCAATCGGACGGATCCTGTTAAGTTATCTGGTGCACATGCATAGTTGTCTCAGGTCTTTGAGACAAGGACAGGTGCATGTGGGCCCTATAACTTGGGAGGTTCTGCCACAGCTGGTATCGGAGCAGGATTAAGTATATACGGTCACGTACGTATTTTCAAAACAAAACTTTTGGTTTTGAAAAACCTATTTTCAACTAAACAAATTGTTTGGTTTTGAAAAACAGATTTGAAAAACTATAATGCTAGCGACATCCTCTGTTAAGCCCTAAATTAAGGACTATCAGGTGGCGTATTTAAAAACCACTAAACCACAACCGGGGGTATTGCATACATGTGTACTGTTATTTTTGGGGCCATTCAGTTTTGAATGGATCGACGCTCAAGGTAAGGTGAGATGTGAGAGCATGACCAAACAAACGTCGTTCTAGGGAAGAGCATAAAAAACGCTTGATTATATACATGTTTTACATATGTATATATGAAGGCTGCGATGTGGAGTAATTTACTTTTCCAGGAGTTCAGTACCCCATGGATGTGTATGGGTATACAGACATGGGAGTACTGAAAAGTGTAATGTACTTGTAACGACGCACCTACGCTCAGGTAAGAAGGTGAGTTACCATAATGAGTTGCCCTATGGTTAAAGTGTGGCAACGGTGCCTATGCGTGGCTCGGCGCTTAATGATGAGCTGACCTCCATATAGAAATATATGGACTATAAACTGTGATAAACTGTCATGTGTGAACTGCATCATGGGAAATTGGGCTGTGATGGAATTTTTCTGCAGGTACACTAACCTCGAAAACGTATGTGTAGCTGACGACTAGCAATATACCGTGAGAGTCGTAAGTATGCCACCGATATAGAACATTATTGCCACAGTATGTTGGCAAAACTTGTGAGGACATGTAGGACGAGCATGCATCTTGATTGTTGCATCATGTTTGTCACCTATACACCCAAGATGCTTTTCTCATCTTTATTCCAGCAACCAGTGATTGTAAATGATGTGGTGTCTTAGGGATACAGGTTTCGATTGCTTTTCACTTTTCATAATTTGACCATTAGTGCAAATTATGTTTGCTCTGGTGCTTTATGTGCCGATAGAAGGTTAGTGACTTGTTTGCCTAAACCCAAAACTAGGCCACGTTCTTATTTAGTGAACCATGACCTGACCCAAAGTTGATTTTTCTGTTATCACTCCATGACCAAACACATACAAATAAATGCTTAGATAATTTCTTTGTTGTACATAAAGTGTACCCAAGCTTAAAACAAGGATCTCAAGTCATGTCTCCTTCTAAAACCATTCCCTTGTTTGATTGGTGCAAGCTAATATCTCTATTCCAGTTTGCCTCTTCTTGAGGACCATATCGTTGCTTTATCCATCTGACCTAGAACAGACATGTTTGATCGTTTCCTTGTGTTTGATGCATTCGATTCCCCATACCTATCAAAGGGATACTAACTTAATCCTTGACTTGTTATTGTTGCGATGGCATAGAAATATGCTTGGGGGCTAAAATAACAGTCTCCCATCGTACTTCTCTCAAGTTTAGGTTATGTCCATGCCTTGTTCATTTCATCGGGCCATAATCTATTTGGCTCTCTACTTGTAACCATTCTTACAGGTGGAGTCTCTTTTGAATATTGTCATCCAGACTCAGTCTATTTGTTCCATGTGAGATTTCTTATTGGTTACGTCTGGTAATGGTGTTATGACTAAAACCGATGGTGCCGCGACAAAACCGAGGGCCTCCTGTGAATGTACACACATGGTTGTGCTGCTCGGCACGCGCTGGTATCATGGTTAGTAGTTTTAATCCATCATGAGACTATATCAATGTGTTATCTTGGCACAATCTATTTTTGCTAAGTGGGATTCATTATTGGTGCTAGTTCAGTAATGGTGTCATGATTAATGACTTATGGTGCCGTAGCAAAACTGAGAGCCTCCTGTGAATGTGCACACAGGACTGTGCTACTCGTCGGATGCCGGTATCAAGGTCTCTGGTCATGATCCATTGTGGAACTACACTAATGTGTGATCTTTCATGGACTCCTCCCTTGAAATAATTTCGGTGTTGTTTGTCGAAGTGATCAAGCAACATCTGTCATCACTGTTGAATCAAAAGGGCATAACACTTTCATGTGTGGTCTTTTTTTTCTTTTGATCTTGGTATTAACTACTCATACAAGTTCCCTTTACATCCTTTGTGTAAAGGTGAAGCCTTGGAGCTTTTTAGTGTTGGAAAACAACTGATTAGATCTCAAATTAGAGATTGACTTCCCATGCTGCTGAAATGTAGGAGTCTGTTCATTCGCTCTCCGATTTAATCCATGTATTCTCGAACCAAGTCGGTTCATCTCGCATGAAGAAACAAATGAACAACTTGACCAAATGTCCCAAGTGCATGATCCCCTGTTAGCAAAAGTGAACTCTCAACCCTTGCTTGCTGACGGTACTAAGAGGATTTGCTTAATGTCAAAAGTAGTTCAACAAGTTGGTCTTGACTAACTTGTAACTGCCCAATGAACAAAGGTTGAGTTTAGAGATCATTTTATCGAGTTATCTAAACTCACTTTGGTTCAACCCATCCTGAGAAAGTACTTACAAAAATCAAATTAAGTCGACAAATAACCACCTAATCATCACTCTAATCATGCCTCGATCGCCTCACGTGTGCTTTTCCAGCATGTGTGATTTAATTGAGCCATGAATAGTGCTAGATAAAACGGACTGGTTGCAAAGTCTGCATCTACAGATCCCTCCGCGGGTGAATTTCTCGAATCTATACCATCTTTTGTGCACTTGAATTCTCGGGTTAACCACATGTTAACCGCGACAGTATTCGACATCCACCTCCGTCTCATGTGCTGCGAACTCACTGTGACCACTTGTTGGTAAACCTCTTTTTGTGTGTTTTACCCAAGATGGTGCATCTGATTCTGTTTGAGTAAAAACGCGTATTAGTCGCTCGCTCAACAGACTCAGATAGTACAGTGTCATCAGAAAAAGCAAACTGCACACATGGAACCTTATATGTTCCTCTGGTAGGCAACGTCTCTATTAGTGGGCATTTCTAAATTGGCTTAAGTCGATACTTGTTATGTCCACTAGAGAAACCATATCCTGAGGCACTCGTCTTCACTCAGAACTGCCTTATGATTATCACTGATATGGACATGGGTTACATGCTTCTCTACTCTTAAAAGTCTTTCGCTCTGAATCTCAGGACGAGATTCTTTTAAGGGGGAGGGTTGTAACACCCTAGGTGTTTATATTCCGCTCGATAGCGAGTACAGGTGTAAGCACGTAATCAGTGGATAAAACAGATGCCAAAATTTTAATCATCTTTGCCTATCATGATTTTAATATTGCATCTGTTTCGTCTGTCGCGAGTGCGACGTCATTTTTATTTTATCTATCTGGACTTGTCCTAAATTTTCATGATGTTCAGAACATCGTTGTTCCGAAAATCGGTGCGTTCGGTGATTATTTAAAATTCATCGCTCGCACGAATACAAATTCGGAAGCCAACTCACTTGGATGATTTTGTACCGAACAGGTTAAGAAGAACTCGACGGTTAAAATGTTCGAGGCAAAATAAGTTGTATCGCGCGTTGTCCGAGAAACATCATGCGCAATGTTATGATCCAATTTGTTCTTCCGCCGACACGGTAGGATAATCAAATCAACTGTGTTTTAATGATGGATAAATTTTTATCTGATTTCGACCAAACCAGTGTTGTCTTAAATATTGAATCTGGTTGTTACGTGTTGTTCGAGAAAAATGGTGTGTCAGCTCATTGTCGAATTATTCTCTGATCAAATATTCGGATATCGGGAGGAATTCTGTTTCTTTTTCTCTCTATTTCTCACAGGATCTCTCTGTTCCTTGTCCATATCCGAGCATATGAGTTTCTACCATGGATATTTTCTTCTGCTTGATTGTTCTACCGCTCTCTTCCCTGAAAATATCGTGAGCGGGATTTTTATTACTGGCCGTGCGCGCCTGGCTTATCTTCCCTTTGATTTTCCCTTTGCACCACTCTCGTTCCTTTAGATTTTTCAGCCGTCGTGGGCTTGATATTTTTTCAGCGTCGAGTTCATCTTCTCCCGTCTGATTTTTCCGCCGCTTCTCCTCCGATGCTTATCAGTCGCCGGTGGGATATTTTTCTTGGCCGCCCTGATCTTTATCTATGCCCGCCGTTCTCTTCTCCAACCGGCCAGCAATCCAGTTCGTTCGGTGCTTGCTCTGCTCGATGTTTCTCTGCTCCAGCACCCAGCCTGCAAGCAGCCAAGCTTCCTCGTGTCCCCTATGGCCGAGCGCCCTCCCCATTTCCTTCCTCGCCCTCATCTCGGACCGTGTCCTGCTCCCATCTCCCTTGTGTGTGTAACACCCCTGGTGTTACTGTTACTAAAACTTAAGCATAACATCATCAGCATTAGCATTTCATATGTTTGATACACCTAGAATGCATTCACTAGGCAAAAATTTCAAACAAGTTGTATTGATATGGCATTTTGCAAATAAAACCCTAGAGTAGGGTACTTAACCCTAAATGGGGTTCAGAAGGGTAAAACAAAATCCAAATAGAGAAAACCCTAAAGCTTAAGTGAAATAGTCATAAAATGTTACTAAGAATGGACCTAAATTACATTCACACCCCTGAAATACCAAAAACCCTAAAAAGGACCCTCAGAAACCCAAAACCTAAACCCTAGGGGGCTAAGTGCAAAATCAGTGCACTTTTGGACTAAAGTGTAAAAACTATGATGTTAAAGCATATAAAGTCATATGATTCACAATCATGAAGATTTGTAATCCAAAACTTGAGATTTGGACATATTTGCAAAAGAGCCACACTTGACCCTTTTGATTAAGTCTGAATTTCAGTTTAATTGACTCAACTTTGAGCCCTTGTAACTTCCAAATAAAAAGGATTTTGCCCTAGGTCACCACATCAATATTGTAGACCTATCAAAGGAGAATAACTTTGCTTAAGGGAGTAAGCATGGTTGTTACGAAGAAATTGAAGAAAAATACACCCAAAGATGGGCTGTCAGGTTGTTTGAGGTCTGAATTTCAGACTAACAGTGCAACTGCAAGAACTTTGGGCACGAATTCAAGCATGATCGAGCAAGAATTTGCCTAGGGTTGCTATACCAAGATTATAGCTGGATCCTAGAGCTATAACTTTGCTAAAGAGTGACGATCATGTTACTACATAAATTTGAGAGAAAATTCGCCCAAAACATAGACTGACAGATTGACTGAATGGGCTTCGCCATGGTACAGTGATCTGAAATAGATCAGGCCGCCAGCTCAGTTTTTCGCCACCGACGATCTCCACCGTGATTCACGCCGTCGCTGCGATTTGTGTTCGTGGGTAAGATCACGATGGATTGAAATCTCGGCACTGGATTAGCTCGGGCGTAGGCGCAGATAAGGTTCACCGTACCCCCTTGCTCATCGATCACTCGGGATGGATCTCGCCGCCGTTGATCCATCACTGCCGTCCGCCGCATGTCCAGACACTTTACCACGTCGCGGCTAACCGTGCTACGCATATCCAGTGATCGCCGGAGGAGCCGCCACGGTAAAGGCCACGTTGTGCGGCCACCAGTGACTCACCCAGTTCTTACCGATCACGATTCGCCGCTCGAATTCGCTGTGCTCGCGACCGATCTCTATAAATTGAGGCCACCGTGAGCTCCATAGGATAGTCAAGCACCCAACCACCAAGAATCATCCTCAATCGTTCACCATGGAGCTCGAATTTCGAATTTCCCCCAAATCTACTCAATCACACCGCAAGAACGCACCTCGCCGTGGCCAGCCACTTCCAGGTTTGTTCATGCTCTCTGCTGCCTTGTTTCAGCATTAGTGTGCTTCCTAGATACTCCCCGACCAGTTCGATTAGGCTAAGCTGTCGTAGATCACCGGGAACGTGAGTGAATGTCCACGCTACCCGCTGTCATCGTGGACAGAGCAAGGTAGAATGCCAATCGTGAAATTGGGTGAGGGGAAACCCTCGTTAGGTCTCGGATTTAATCTCTACCAAAGTAGGGCGCCGGTCCTGAAGCGAGTCGACCGGTACGCGAGCTCGCCGGAGCTCTGCAGCGCCGCTCGATGACGAGGACTTCAAGTTGTAAAGGGAAGGAAGTGTAGGGGTTCTTTGGTAAATGTCAGTGACTGTATTAAATAGTGCTTTGGACTCCTTCGGATTATTCAAAAAGACAGGGGCCTCCGTGCAAAGGCTGCAGGGGCGAGGGCGCGGGCGCGCTTCCGCCCATAGTTGGGCCACCTGGGCTGGATTCGGCCCAGGACTGTTCATCCTTTTTCTTTTTCTTTTTCTACCAGAACTAAAACAATTTTAGAAAATTGTAGAAAAATGGTAAAAATGACAAACCAATTTTGCTAGATTCCTAATTTTCCATAGAATTTAATAAAAATAGTTCCATTATTTTTAGGTCAAATAGGGAATTTTGGAGCATTTAAAATAGCCTAAAACCTTGTTTCTGGATTTTTAGAAATTAGATAATAATTCCAAAAATCCCCAAACTTTTTATATGAACTCTAAACATTATTTAAAAGCTTTGGGTAGAATTTGGTATGATTTGGACCTTGTTTGATACTTAGACCCCAAAACCCTGCCCTGCCCTTTGAATTCCTTCACTAACTCCGGAAACCCTAGGTTCTCGGAGAACCGTGAAGGAAAATTATATTCAAGACTTTAGAAAATAAACTTTTACCATCTTTGCGTCCTCATGAGCATTACATGGGCATTCATTCTTATATATATGGTTATATTTAGAAAACGAGGAAGAAGTTGAAGTAGAAGAAGAGAAGACTTCGCCACCACCACCTGAGGAACATCAGGCAGGCAGATACTTTTATTTTGATATCTGCGGATCCGAGCCTGATTCACCTGTAAACCAAGGCAAGCCCCGGTGAATTTGCCACCTCCTTGATTATTTTAAAATCTTTCTCACTTGCTTGATGCATTAGGTGATAGAAGTTGAATGTTAAAACAATTCCTGCATTACCTTCCTTGAATTTGATTACCTTCCTTGAATCCCTATTTTACAAAAGGTTTTTACTATGCTTATTCTTGCTCTAGCAAAACAAAAGGTTTTGTTTTTACAAAAGATGACGTGGCAAAGTGGGAGGGATGTTTTTGAAAATAAAACTTGATGGTGAATCCATCATGGCCATGATGGGTTCAACATCGGAAAAGATGTACCTCTGTCAGGTACCAAACTTTGGGTGGAAATGATTAAGCTGAGACCAGGCGGGTGACTTGCACGAGGAGAGAGTCTCGGTGTAGTGTCTCCGTCTGAGTCGACTAAGGACCGTGTCGATGTAGGCCTGCTGACCGAGGACCCTTTAACTGGTCACATGCCTCGTCATGGGTAAGCTTTGCCTCGGGCAGACTAATACCAGAATAAGATACCACACAATGGGAGTGGAGAGCTGGTGAGAGTAGCGTGTACCCTCCATGGCAAGAGGCTGGACGGTGGTGTATCTGTGCTCTCGGTTGGCTTGAACCTGATCTGGTCTTAAGAACCCCGATGGCGAGTTGACATATGCAAGGGTTAAGTGCTACATATGTCGTGTGATTGGAGATCCTTAGCTGAGTATAATCAATTCGGATCGCCGTACCTTCATGGTTATGAAGACTTGGTCACTGACCTATACGTAGAACTCCAGTAAAGATGAAGGGTTGTTAAGAAATTGGCTAGTGCAGGTCAAGTGATTGAACTAGGGTAGAAAGAACTCTAGTTGCTTGACAAATAAAACTGGATTTTTTTAAGGATCCACTTTTAGTAAGCATTTCTGCAAACAGAGTCATTGATCATTGATAAGCCTTACCTTGACACCTTTAAAGCCAGCATCCCCTTGAGAGTCTTTTCTTTAGTCGGGTAAGACTTGCTGAGTAATTCCATACTCAGGATTTTATTCCCTATTGTTTTTAGGTGAAGAAGCGACAAACTTTTGTTGCTTCTGTTCTAAGGTGGTACCAAAGGAAGAGCACCAGGAGTGAAGTTGCGGGAGGAAAGGATCCTCCATAAAACCTTTTTGTTTGTTACTTATCGGGAGGGGTTTTTGCCTCCCATGGTTTGTAATAATAATACTCTGCACTCGTATGTTATATTCTGGTCTGTAAATATTTAACCTTGTCTTACTTTTAAATAAAGGTAAGTTTATGTAACCGCTTCCGCATTTCCGTATCTTCGATGATTTGTAATGTCTGCGTGATGGGTGAAACGCTCTTGGGAAAGATAAGAAAAGTAGATACCAAACTTGTTAAGTGATTCAGGAACACCTGCAGGGTTGTCTGAGGTCCGTTGGACAAGGACAACTGTAGGTGAGCCTAATGACTTGGGAGGTTCCGTCATAGCTGGTATCGGAGCGAAGCCCATCTCTGCAGATACTATGGGACATCTTCAAAAAGAGTTTTCTAAGACTTATCTAGAAAATTTATTCCCTTCTTACCTAAGTATCTCTGAAGAGTTTATTTTAAAGACCAGATAGGAAGAGTGCAATGTATAGAAGGTGTGAATCAACTAAGGTTGATTCTGTAATTACACATGCATCATGCTAAAAACTATGCTAATAAGATTTCCCCCTTAGAAAAATGCCGCCACGTACAAGAAAGAGTGCACGCAAGTCAACCGGGCTGATTGGCGTACCTCGTCATCAACTTGCCCCAAGACATGACGACAACAGTAGTGGTAGTAACGATCCAATCGGGGATCTAGAAGCTCAAGTTAATCAGCTTCGATCAGAACTCCGACGCAGGAATGGCATATGGGTCCCGGATGGCGAAAGAATCAACGAATTAAGAAGAGACATCTGCCAACTGCAATACTAGCTAGCGGATCGGGATCTAGCGCTCGACTGGGCTGTGAACTCTAGTTCACTAGCTTGGGCAAAGGAAGCTAGAGCTCAAGCCCGAGTGGAAGAGCTTAGCTCAACTGTGGATAGCTTGCAGGTTTATTGCAACACACTACATGAAGAAGTTCATGTACTGTACTCGCAACTGCACTCGAATGTCCCTGCGGATCCTGTCAGGATGGAAGCCGGACCTTCTAGAGTAGCAGGAGAAGCATTGGGTGGTGAGCTGGACCTTTTTAGGCCCCCTCCCTCTATGAAGCTGGTCGACAAATGGTCTCCTACGCCTGACATCGAGGCTACCCAAAGTGACAAAAAGCAGGAATAATATAGTATAGAAGTAGTACTATTGTGTAATAGGTGGTGTAATCCTAATGTAAGTACGAGTCTGTAACATTACCTTTTTAAGTAATGTGAAATGGATGGTTTTTATGGCATATCATATTGCTCCAAATGTCCTTTGCCTCAAATGCCTTCTAGGACTCACGCTCAGGATGGGGCTGGTACCTCTCGTGGGAGAGAAGCGACCCCGAATCCACCTCCAGTACCCCCAACACTTGCCGAGGCCATCGCTGCCTTGGTAAACGCTACAGCAGACAATACCCGCTTCCTGCGGGAGATGGCAGGTCAACAACTCCAACAACAAGGCGGGCGGACATATCCGCAAGGCCCCCGTGAAACATCTTATCTGGATTTCTCCGAAACACGCCCTCCATTGTTCGTCAAAGCAGAAGATCCGTTAGAGGCGGATGAATGGATCCGCGTCATTGAACAAAAATTTGGGCTTCTTCGATGTTTAGAAACTCAAAAGCCCCTATTTGCAGCCCAACAACTGCAAGGCCCTACCAGTACATGGTGGGGAAACTTTGTGGCCGTTCAGCCGGCCGGTCATCAGATCACTTGGGATGAGTTTAAGTTGGCATTAAGAGAGCATTATATACCGGAAGGAGTCCTCCATATGAAGCAGAAGGAGTTCATGCAACTTAAGCAAGGCGGGGATACTGTTACCCAGTATCTCAATAAATTCAATCACTTATCCCAATACGCAATCGATCAAGTCAATACAGACATAAAGAAGAAGAATTGTTTCATGAGAGGCTTGAATGATCGAATGCAAAGAAAGATGGCCACCTACATCGACCTTACTTACGGAAGGGCTGTCAGCACAGCGCTGGCATTTGAAGCAAAATATGCAGGATCCGGAAAATCCAAGGGGAATGGAGGCGACAGGCCCAATCAGGGCCCCAATAAAAGGCAAAGGTTGGTTATCCGACCTTTCAATCCGAATCGTTCTTTGTCACGCCCACCCTCCTTCCCATTCAAGCAACCAGTGTTTATCCGTCCAACCACTGCCCCCACCACCACAAATCAGCCGGGTGCCCCTGGCACTTGTTTCCCTACTCTTCCAAGCTCATCAACCGACTGCTTCAACTATGGAAAGTCCGGGCATTTCATTAAGGATTGTCCATACCCGAGGCAGAATCAATCAAATAATCAGCAAAGCTCCGGAGGTTCCAAGGGAAATGCGGCAACCAGTACCGCGGGCAAGAATACAAGAAAAACTGGACGGATTTATTACACTCAAGTGGCCACCACACCGGAAGGTGAACCGGTGATGATGGGTATGTTCCTCGTGGCCAATTACCCTGCAGTTATTCTTTTTGATTCTAGCGCTTCACATACATTCATAAGCAAGAAGTTTGTGCAGCAACATTGCATTCCATACCATGAATCAAGGGAATGGTTTAAAATTCATTCGCCTGGGGGACAAATATTTACTAAAGAAGTGGCTTTCCAAGTGCCTGTAACATTGGCTGGACGGGACTTTCCTACTAATATGATTGTTCTGAAAGGCCAAGACATAGATGTAATTTTGGGCATGAATTGGTTAGCCCAGCATAAAGCAATCCTCAACACTGATCGAAGAACCATCAGGTTGAGTCATAACCAAGAAGAAGTTCTTTTGTCTATCCCCATAGCCATTCTAGCTAAACCATTTGGTAGAGTATATGAAGCTGTCATACCAGAGATCAAAGATATTCCGGTAGTATGTGAGTTCCCAGACGTCTTTCTAGAAGATTTGCCTGGATTGCCACTAGAAAGAGATGTAGAATTTGTAATTGAGTTGAAGCCCGATACGGCTCCCATTTCTAGAAGATCGTACCGAATGCCTCCAAATGAGCTGGCAGAACTCAAGACCCAATTGCAAGATCTACTTGAGAAGGGATTTATCCGGCCAAGCTCGTCACCATGGGGTTGTCCAGCCATCTTCGTCAAGAAGAAGGATCAAACATTGCGGATGTGCGTGGATTATCGACCCCTTAATGAGGTCACTATCAAGAATAAGTATCCTCTTCCTCGGATTGACATTCTATTTGATCAACTGACTGGAGCAAGGGTATTCTCCAAGATCAACCTCAGATCGGGCTATCATCAGATCCGCATCCGACCCGAAGATATACCAAAGACCGCATTCACTACGCGGTATGGGTTATTTGAATATTTGGTAATGTCTTTCGGACTGACGAATGCTCCTGCCCACTTCACTTATTTGATGAACTCATTATTTATGCCTGAGTTAGACAAGTTTGTGGTGGTATTCATCAATGATATCTTAATATATTCCAAGAATGAAGAGGAGCATGCTCAACACTTGCGGATTGTATTAACACGCTTGAGAGAACATCAGTTATATGCCAAGTTCAGTAAATGCGCATTCTGGCTGGAAGAAATCCAATTTCTGGGACATGTGTTATCTGCCAGGGGGATTGCGGTGGATCCCAGCAATGTCAAGGATATTTTGGAGTCGAAACCCCCAACCACTGTACATCAAGTCTGAAGTTTCCTTGGACTGGCTAGCTATTATCGTCGATTTAAACCAGATTTTTCCAAGCTTGTGAAACCAATCACAAGTTTATTGAAGAATGATACTAAATTCAATTGGTCTTCAAAGTGTAATGAAGCCTTTGAATAATTGAAGGTATTATTAACCACTGCTCCGGTATTGGCTCAACCCGATATTGAAAAGCCCTTTGATGTGTATTGTGACACATCAGGCAGTGGTCTCGGCTGAGTGTTAATGTAAGAAGGCCGAGTAATAGCTTATGCTTCAAGGAAGTTACGCCGGCATGAGGAGCATTATCCAACTCATGACCTGGAGCTAGCTGTAGAGGTTCATGCCCTGAAGATATGGCGTCATTATCTGCTGGGTAATATCTGTCACATTTATACAGATCATAAAAGTCTAAAGTATATCTTCACCCAGTCAGAGTTGAACATGAGAAAAAGGCGATGGCTCGAGCTTATTAAGGATTATGAACTGGAGATTCATTATCACCCAGGCAAAGCTAATGTAGTGGCAGATGCCTTGAGTCGCAAGACTTTTTGTCATTGTCTTACAATGGAAACTTCTGACATTACGTTATGCCAAGAAATGGAAAATTTAAACCTGGGAATGATTCAGCATGGAACACTAAATCATCTAAAGCTTGAGTCAATCCTTTTACAAAGGATAATTGATGCCCAAAAAGATAATGAAGGTATGAAGCACATCCGTGAGAAAATAGAAGCCGAAAAAGCCAAGTTCTTTAAGAAAGACGATCAGGGCATTGTATGGTTCAACAACCGCATAGTTGTGCCAAAAAATGAAGAAATCCGCCAATAAATATTAGATGAAGCACATCTCAGTCGCTATTCTATTCATCCCAGAAGCACTAATATGTATCATGATCTAAAACAACATTACTGGTGGACAAAGATGAAGGTTGAAATTGCACGCTCTGTGGCAAAATGTGACACTTGTAGACATGTCAAAGCCATACATATGAAGACTGCCGATCCATTACAATCTCTACCAATACCAACATGGAAATGGGAAGATATTAGTATGGACTTTATTGTGGGATTGCAGAATAGCAAAAGGCTATGATTCTATCTGGGTTGTTATTGATCGGCTCACGAAAATTGCTCATTTTCTACCAGTCAAAATAGATCACCCAGTTGCTGTTTATGCCCAATTGTACATTGCTCGTATTCTCAGTTTGCACGGTATTCCGAAGGCTATAGTGTCAGATCGTGGACCTCAATTTGTAGCCATGTTTTGGGAAGCACTTCACAAATCCTTGGGTACTAAATTAATCCACAGTTCGACCTATCATCCGCAAACCAGTGGGCAGACTGAGAGGGTAAATCAGATACTGGAAGACATGCTACGGGCTTGTGCTTTGGAATTCCCACAGAAATGGGATGATTGTTTACCACTAGCGGAGTTCTCATATAATAATAGCTATCAAGAAAGCATTAAGATGGCACCCTTTGAAGCTTTATATGGACGATGATGTCGTACTCTGTTAAATTGGTCTGAACCAGGTGAGAGGTACTTCTTTAGGCCTGATATGGTAAAAGAAACCGAAGAAAAAGTTCAACGAATAATTCATCATTTGAGGAAAGCTCAAGCTCATCAGAAAAGTTATGCAGACAAACAACGAATGCCCTTGTATTTTCTGGTGGGAGATTATGTCTATCTGAAGGTCTCCCCAATGAAGGGTGTAACACGTTTCGGGGTAAAAGGGAAGCTTGCACCTCGATACATTGGTCCTTTTCTTATCCTTGAAAGGTATGGACCAGTGGCATACCGACTTGACATATTCAGAACACCCTATTCAAGTCTTGGATCAAAAGGGCAGAATTACCTGGGGAAGAACTCTCAAGTTTTACAAGATACAGTGGAACCAGCATTCCGAAGATGAGGCTACATGGGAAACTCAAGACTTTTTAGAAAAGAATTTCCCAAGCTTTTTAGCCTCCTGTAATTTGTAAAGTGTATAAAATTGTTGTAATAAAGGAGTGAGCCCCAAACCACCTCTGCCTTGTACCAAAACTCAGGAAATAAAAATGTGAAGCATTTCCTTTTCCAATACTTACCCTAGGACTTTTAATCTCGGGACGAGATTCTTTTATGGGGGGAAGGATGTAACACCCCTAGTGTTACTGTTACTAAAACTTAAGCATAACATCATCAGCAATAGCATATCATATGTTTGATACACCTAGAATGCATTCACTAGGCAAAAATTTCAAACTAGTTGTATTGATATGGCATTTTGCAAATAAAACCCTAGAGTAGGGTACTTAACCCTAAATAGGGTTCAGAAGGGTAAAACAAAATCCAAATAGAGAAAACCCTAAAGCTTAAGTGAAATAGTCATAAAATGTTACTAAGAATGGACCTAAATTATATTCACACCCCTAAAATCCCAAAAACCCTAAAAAGGACCCTAGGAAACCCTAAACCTAAACCCTAGGGGGCTAAGTGCAAAATTAGTGCACTTTTGGACTAAAGTGTAAAAATATGATGTTAAAGCATATAAAGTCATATGATTCACAATCATGAAGATTTGTAATCCAAAACTTTAGATTGGACTTATTTGCAAAAGAGCCACACTTGACCCTTTTGATTAAGTCTGAATTTCAGTATAATTGACTCAACTTTGAGCCCTTGTAACTTCCAAATAAAAAGGATTTTGCCCTAGGTCACCACATCAATATTGTAGACCTATCAAAGGAGAATAACTTTGCTTAAGAGAGTAAGCATGGTTGTTATGAAGAAATTGAAGAAAAATACACCCAAAGATGGGCTGTTAGGTTGTTTGAGGTCTGAATTTCAGACTAACAGTGCAACTGCAAGAACTTTGGGCATGAATTCATGCATGATCGAGCAAGAATTTGCCTAGGGTTGCTATACCAAGATTATAGCTGGATCCTAGAGCTATAACTTTGCTAAAGAGTGATGATCATGTTACTACATAAAATTGAGAGAAAATTCGCCCTAAACATAGACTGACAGACTGACTGAATGGACTACGCCATGGTACAGTGATCTGAAATAGATCAGGCCGCCAACTCAGTTTTTCGCCGTCGACGATCTCCACCGTGATTCACGCCGTCGCTGCGATTCGTGTTCGCGGGTAAGATCACGATGGATTGAAATCTCGGCACTGGATTAGCTCGAGCGCAGGCGCAGATAAGGTTCACCGTACCCCCTTGCTCATCGATCACTCGGGATGGATCTCGCCGCCGTTGATCCATCACTGCCGTTCGTCGCGTGTCCAGACACTTTACCACGTCGCAGCTAACCATGCTACACATATCCGGTGATCGCCGGAGCAGCCACCACAGTAAAGGCCACGTTGCGCGGCCACCAGTGACTCACCCAGTTCTTACCGATCACGATCTGCCGCTCGAATTCGCTGTGCTCGCGATCGATCTCTATAAACTGAGGCCACCGTGAGCTCCGTAGGATATTCAAGCACCCAGCCACCAAGAATCATCCTCAATCGTTCACCAGGGAGCTCGAATTTCGAATTTCCCCCAAATCTGCTCAAACACACCGCAAGAACGCACCTCGCCGTGGCCAGCCACTTCCTGGTTTGTTCATGCTCTCTGCTGCCTTGTTTCAGCATTAGTGTGCTTCCAAGATACTCCCCGACCAGTTCGATTAAGCTAAGCTGTCGTAGATCACCGGGAACGCAAGTGAATGTCCACGCTACCCGCTATCATCGTGGAAAGAGCAAGGTAGATCGCCAATCGTAAAATTGGGTGAGGGGAAACCCTCGTTAGGTCTCGGATTTGATCTCTACCAAAGTAGGGCGCCGGTCCTGAAGCGCATCGGCCGGTGCGCGAGCTCACCGGAGCTCTGCAGCGCCGCTCGACGACGAGGACTTCAAGTTGTAAAGGGAAGGAAGTGTAGGGGTTCTTTGGTAAATGTCAGTGACTGTATTAAATAGTGCTTTGGACTCCTTCGGATTATTCAAAAAGACAGGGGCCACTGTCCAAAGGCTGCAGGGGCGCGGGCGCGCTTCCGCCCATAGTTGGGCCGCCTGGGCTGGATTCGGCCCAGGACTGTTCATCCTTTTTCTTTTTCTTTTTCTGCCAGAACTAAAACAATTTTAGAAAATTGTAGAAAAATGGTAAAAATATCAAACCAATTTTGCTAGATTCCCAATTTTCCATAGAATTTAATAAAAATAGTTCCATGATTTTTAGGTCAAATAGGGAATTTTGGAGCATTTAAAATAGCCTAAAACCTTGTTTTTCGATTTTTAGAAGTTAGATAATAATTCCAAAAATCCCCAAACTTTTTATATGAACTCTAAACATTATTTAGAAGCTTTGGGTAGAATTTGGTATGATTTGGACCTTGTTTGATACTTAGACCCGAAAACCATGTCCTGCCCTTTGAATTCCTTTACTAACTCCGGAAACCCTAGGTTCTCGGAGAACCGTGAAGGAAAATTATATTCAAGACTTCAGAAAATAAACTTTTACCTTCTTTGCATCCTCATGAGCATTACATGGGCATTCATTCTTATATATATGGTTATATTTAGAAAACGAGGAAGAAGTTGAAGTAGAAGAAGAGAAGACTTCGCCACCACCACCTAAGGAACATCAGGCAGGCAGCTACTTTTATTTTGATATCTGCGGATCCGAGCCTGATTCACCTGTAAACCAAGGCAAGCCCCGGTGAATTTGTCACCTCCTTGATTCTTTTAAAATCTTTCTCACTTGCTTGATGCATTAGGTGATAGGAGTTGAATGTTAAAACAATTCCTACATTACCTTCCTTGAATTTGATTACCTTCCTTGAATCCCTGTTTTACAAAAGGTTTTTACTATGCTTAGTCTTGCTCTAGCAAAACAAAAGGTTTTGTTTTTACAAAAGATGATGTGGCAAAGTGGGAGGGATGTTTTTGAAAATAAAACTTGATGGTGAATCCATCATGGCCATGATGGGTTCAACATCGAAAAAGATGTACCTCTGTCAGGTACCAAACTTTAGGTGGAAATGATTAAGCTGAGATCGGGCGGGTGACTTGCACGAGAAGAGAGTCTCGGTGTAGTGTCTCCGTCTGAGTCGATTAAGGACCGTGTGGATGTAGGCATGCTGACCGAGGACCCTTTAACTGGTCACATGCCTCATCATGGGTAAGCTTTGCCTTGGGCAGACTAATACCAGAATAAGATACCACGCAATGGGAGTGGAGACATGGCGAGAGTAGCATGTACCCTCCGTGGCAAGAGGCTGGACGGTGGTGTATCTATGCTCTCGGTTGGCGTGAACCTGATCTGGTCTTAAGAACCCCAGTGGCGAGTTGACATATGCAAGGGTTAAGTGCTACATATGTCGTGTGGTTGGAGATCCTCAGCTGAGTATAATCGATTCGGATCGCCGTACCTTCACGGTTATGAAGACTTGGTCACTCACCTATACGTAGAACTTCAGTAAAGATGAAGGGTTGTTATGAAATTGGCTAGTGCAGGTCAAGTGATTGAACTAGGGTAGAAAGAACTCTAGTTGCAGGTAATCATACTTAACTTGACAAATAAAACTGGATTTTTTTAAGGATCCACTTTTAGTAAGCATTTCTACAAACAGAGTCATTGATCATTGATAAGCCTTACCTTAACACCTTTAAAGCCAGCATCCCCTTGAGAGTCTTTTTTTTAGTCGGGTAAGACTTGCTAAGTAATTCCATACTCAGGGTTTTATTCCCTATTGTTTTTAGGTGAAGAAGCGACAAACTTTTGTTGCTTCTGTTCTAAGGTGGTACCAAACGAAGAGCACCAGGAGTGAAGTTGCGGGAGGAAAGGATCCTCCATAAAAAACTTTTTGTTTGATACTTATCGGGAGGGGTTTTTGCCTCCCATGGTTTGTAATAATAATACTCTGCACTCGTATGTTATATTCTGGTCTGTAAATATTTATCCTTGTCTTACTTTTAAATAAAGGTAAGTTTATGTAACCACTTCCGCATTTCCGTATCTCCGATGATTTGTAATGTCTGCGTGACGGGTGAAATGCTCTTGGGAAAGATAAGAAAAGCAGATACCGAACTTGTCAAGTGATTCAGGAACACCTGCAGGGTTGTTTGAGGTCCGTTGGACAAGGACAACTGTAGGTGGGCCTAATGACTTGGGAGGTTCCGTCACACCGTGGAGTTCTCTGTGTACGTTTTGGTTCCTGCTCCCTCTCCTATGGTGGCCGCGAGCTCCCCTGCTCCATGGTGCCGTCGCCCTCAAGCTCGTGCCCAGCTCGCCATGGCCGCCGTCAAGTTCCTCCCTGAAGCTTCCCTACGCACGGATCTCTCCTTTCCCCTGCTCATCTTCCCCGCGCGCGCCTGCTCCGTCCATGGCTGCGTCCAGCCTCTCCAGCACCCGGCTGGATCTTCCATGGCGCGCGCCACCTGCTCCTCCCTGCCCCAGCCGTGTCCGACCAAACGTTCCGGCGCCCTGCTCGCTCCCTGGAGCTTCTTCCTACACACGCGTCGTGCTCTCAGCTCGGAATTCCCCTGTTGTTCAGCTCGTCGTGCCCGGATGTTTCTCCCCTGCGCGCAGCTATGCCCTCTGCTTGGATTCCTGTTGGCCGCGCCCCCTATTTCTCGGGGCTGGTCAAGTTCTTTCCGACCGCGAGCTCTCTCGTGTGCGCGTTCAACCGGGGCCCCATCCCGTGCTGTGACCCGCCGTGGATTTTCCTGCGCGCGTGTTTCCTTGCGCACGCGTCGCCATCGAGTTCTCGGGTGTTTTCGCACCGTGAAGTTCCTCCAGCGCCATGGCTTCCCAGTTCCTTCTAGTCGCGCGCGCGAATTTTCTCGGTCGGCTTTGATTCCCAATCGCGTCGTCGACCTCGTCGTTCGCCGTCGTTCGTCGTCACATCGTTTGCCGTCGAGTCTCGCTGCCCCTCACGAAGTCCCCTGTGTCCTGCCCGGGATTTTGCCACGCGTCCTTGCTTGCCGTCTGTCCACGCGTCGTGCGTCGAGCAACGAAACAAAAATCCGTGCACGTCGAGCTCGCGCGCCGAATCTTTTTCTGGCTCGCCGCGACGCTCGATGTCCTGCCTACTTGGCTCACTCGCGTCGGCTACTCGTTGGTACTCCAACTCGTCAGCTGTGTTGTCCTATCCACGTCACCACGCGACCGTGGTCGTGTTCATCGAGTTCGCCAACACTTTGTTGCCGATTTGACAGTCGTCGCTGTTGTGTGCCTCGTTGCGTGCTCACCGAGTGTTGTCGGTTGTACCTCAGCGCTCGTGCTTGCCGCTGGCTCGCGTTAACGCTCGCGTGTCTGTTCGTTGTCACTGTGTCGCACTCGCTCTTCGTCCATCGGGCTTCACGCGTGCTCACATTTGTCGTCGAGCCATTGAACCCATTTTATCTTGATCGACCTCATCTTTGCCCTTCTAGTGGCCGTCATCAGTTTGGTGCTGGACTATGCTCCATTATCTAGTCGCACTGGCTGTCGACCTTATTGGTCCTCCCCGTTTCGAACTAGAAAGCTCTGCCATCGTTACTCAGCTACACACCTCCACCTCACAGCTGTGCTGCTCCCTCGTCGTCGTCCGTTCCTACTTTTCCTCGCCCTATGCCGCCTCGCTTTGATGCGTGTCGTCATCTTTGATCTCAGTAACTCTTCCGATATGCGTCTCGTCGTGTTTCGCCTCCTCGTGGTCAGTCCCATCTAGGTCATGGGGGCGGACGATCTCAACACTGCTTCATATGGCTGTTTTAGATGCTGTTTGCAGGGTAGAGAGAGTTATTGTGATAAAAGATTTTTGCTCTCTCGTCACGTTCGCAATCCTCGTCAATTGTCGCTGGTTTGAGAGAAATCACCAAAAGATATGGAGCTGAAAGTGAAGCCGCACCACACCGTCAAGTGTTCAACGACAAGCTCGAGCTAGGATTTATCAGCATTCTCGTGAGTAGTGAGTCACGTTTGATGCTGGTAAGTTGAATTTATTTGCTTAGTAATTTTAGTGCCTTGCCGGTAGGCGCTATCGGCATTTTATGCGAAGAATTTTAGTTGTACAGTGAAGTCAGTGCTATGCATTAATGTGCATTATGCAAATCATTTAGGTATGTTTATTGACTGCATGATGTGGAAGACAACCCAAGTTGACCCCAAGCGTGGGCTAATCCGCAAGATGATGTTGATGGACGAACCGGAAGATGGATAATCTGAACGAGTGCATGCCAGGACAAAGGATGGTCGTCAAGTGGACGTCCTAACAACACAAACCTAGTGTTATTCAGGCAAGCCCCGGTGCATGCAACCCCTTCCTTGTGTTTTTAAATAATTTTTGCACACTTTAAGTCTAGTGAAATGTGCATTAGGTTCATAGGAGTTGCTTGGAAACCCTTTGATGCATTGCCTATCTTGATATCCACACCTTTATAGATACTTCTGATGAAGTATCAAAATATGATTTACAAAAATGCTTATCCCTGCTTAGATCATGTGGATAGAGGATGTCTTTTGCATTAAGGCCTAGCTTAGGGGTTATCCTGAGGAAAGATGGCTTCTACCTGCAAGAATATTTTCAGTGAGAGCGTGGTGGGATCTTACTGCAAAGTTCCCTTTGATGCTCTTTTCATCCTAAGGATTACAAACAATCCTAAGGGTGGAAGTACTTAAATCGGGACTTAGGCTAGGAACAGGTGATGTTCTACCCATGTTGATTAAGGATTGGATGCGTATGTAGGCTTGATGATCAAGGACTATCTTAACTGGCCACATGCCCTAGATATGGGACAGGGTAAGCTTTGCCTCGGGCAGACTAATACCAGAATAAGATAACATGCAATGGGAGTGGAGAGATGGCGAGAGTAGCGTGTACCCTCCGTGGAAAGAGGCTAGACGGTGGTGTATCTGTGCTCTCGGTTGGCGTGAACCTGATCTAGTCTTAAGAACCCCGGTGGCGAGTTGACATATGCAAGGGTTAAGTGCTACATATGTCGTGTGGTTAGAGATCCTCAGTTGAGTAAATCGATTCAGATCACCGTTATATCCCCAGACAGTGGGGACTTGGTCACTGCCCTGCAACCTAAGTCAGGATGTGAACCTCATGAATAAAAATGATGTTGTATTGATGAGATGGTGAAATTAGACCAGATGCAAACAGAGTCGATTAATATTTAATCTGGTGTTAAAATATTGAAGGTAAGGACTCACTTTAGTAAGCTATTTCTGCAAAAGTATCTAATTTGATTCTTGCTAAAACTTATCCTTGATTCCCAAATCCTGCATACCCTTGAGAGTCTTTTCTTTAGTCAGGTAAATCTTGCTGAGTAATTCCGTACTCAGGGTTTTATTCCCTGTTGTTTTTTAGGATATAACTTTGTGTTGCTGTTGATGGTGTTAAGTGCTGGTGGGCTCGGCCTTCTTATAAGTCTAAGTAACCCTTCTATACTTCTTACTGAGGATGGCCACTTGAACTAGCATATATTTCAAAAACTACAAATAATTTATAACAGTTCAAAGTTATTTCTTTGAATCACTTTTGTAATCACTTCGATCATGTACATCGTAAAACTTGATGTAACTTGTAAAATTTGGTAATAAGATTTCTGCTGCAAACTTGTTGGTGTGTGATTTGTGTTTACTTAATCCCGCGGTTCTGGTTGTAAGTGGTTTATCCGATGTCCTTGGGCAATCGGACGGATCTTGTTAAGTTATCTGGTGCACATGCATAGCTGTCTGAGGTCTTCGAGACAAGGACAGGTGCATGTGGGCCCAATAACTTGGGAGGTTCTGCCACAGCATTGGTCCATCGATTAGTAAGTATGAGTGGCGGGGCGGTTCACCTTATTTACCTGCAGGACTATATAAAGAGATTGGTTGGTAAGAAGTTATTACAACATTCCTTGCAATTGCACTATTGTGCTGCTGAAAATTTTTACTAAAGCGGAAGCTGTCTGTGCTCTATGCATCCGTTAACTGGTTTTTGGCCGAGCGTTAAAACAATCAGAAGGTAGCTTCATCTCAACAACTCAAATGGCTAGGATTAGGTCTACTCCTAGACTAACAAGTGAGGGTGGAGAGACTGAAACCAATGCTGAGACATCTCCAATTTAGGAGGTTACGAGACGTTCTGGATTAGTTGTTCAGGAGGGAGAAGGATCTTTTCCAGAGAAAGATAGGGCTAATGCCGAAGCTGAAAATGTTGTTGCCGAAGCTGGTAGTGATGATGAGGAAGACGATGGTATCTTGAGTCCAAGCATGCCTAGTCATGTTGAATTTGGAAAATCTACTATAAAAACAAAAGACCCGGTTTTAATGAAGAAGCTTGGGTATTTTGGGAAGAATGATGTTGGACTAATAAGATTCGTTGGGGACGAAGTAATTCTGGAGCTAAAGTATGAAGTTATAATTTTCAAAAGCTTCTTCCGGGCAGGGCTTCACTTCCCTCTTTATGAGTTGATCGGTGAAGTTTTAAAGAGATTTGAAATTTATCTTCATCAACTCACTCCAAATACCATAGTTAGACTTAGTGTATACATTTGGGCTTTGCGGAGTCAGGGAATGAGTGCTAATGCTAAAGGGTTCTGCAGAGTGCACGAACTCCACTATCAGACCAAAGAAAGAACAGACAGCCTTCATAAGAACTTCGGATGCTACAACTTTGCCTACAGAAAAGACACGAAGGCTCCAGTAATTGGGTATCGTACCAAGTGGCCTATTGGCTGGACCAATGGGTGGTTTTATGTGAAGGCTAATGAAAAGAAAAGGGAAAAACTCATGAGCATGGTGATGAGTCCGTTAAAGCTAAGCTTCTGCATGACAATACCATTGTGCAATATGTAGCTTGGTTCCCCATGTCAACTAGCTGAGGTCCAGTTAAGAGTCATGGCCAAGCATATCAGCACTCAGGATTTAGTGCAAGAGTATCTTGTGAACAAAACCTTCCCAACTTTAGGCTGGTGGGGAATGCCGAAGAGGAAAGACGAAGGAAATAAGCTCGAACTTGTAAGGCTACCATACTATTTCAAATTCCATAAAACCTTTAGCGACCCCTTTGCCGAATGGCCAGAAGTGATCGAAACAATGTGCAATGAGATTCTTGGGAACTACACTAAGAAAGAAGATCAATTGATGTCTGCTGCCTTCGGCACCTAGGAGAAACGAAGGTTAAATTGAGTGATGGACGCCCTTGGCTTCGAATATCCTGATTATGATAGACTTGAAGAAGAAGCCAGGGGAGTAAAGAAGAAGAGAGTTGTAAGTATCCTGAGGAGAAAAGAAATAAGGTTCATCAAGGAAGATAAAAAGAAGAAGTTACCAAAACGACCGAAAGTTTCTAGGGGAACCAAAATTTCAAATTTGAAACCGAAACCTTTGGTGCTGAAGAAACGAAAAATTGTGGGATTAGACCTTGCTGAGGAAGAAAATTTTGCGCTGCCGAAGCATACTGTTGAAACCCCTTCGGCATCTTCCATTGGCATGACAGAAATCCTAGAGGTAATGGCTGAACCCTTGCCTTTTGCCAGGCTAAGTCCTTGAGGATCGGAGCTAACTAGCTTATTATAGCCAAAAAAAAGGTGCTAGGGAAGTCGCCAAAGCAGAAACCGAAGGGGTCCTTCGGTGCCCGGGGGGATGTCCAGAAGAAACGACGCATGACGATTGTGATGAGGGCCGTCCGTGATACCCCCACTGGTAATACAAAAAGAATTGCCCCTTCCGTCGCTGATGAAGCTGCTGAAGTGCCTCATGAGGCCGAAAGTAGCGTCGATCCTCTTGGGACCACCTTATTAGAGATTGATAGAATTATTGCTAGTGTGGAACCTGAGAGGAACAGTAAGGGGGTAACTGCTGGTGAAACTTCGGCATTAAAAGAGAAGCATACTGAATAAGTGTAACACACCTGGTGTTACTTTCACTAAAACTTGAGCATCACATCATGAGCATTGGCATATCATGTGTTTGTTACACCTAGAGTGCATTCACTAGGTAAAAATTTCAAATAAGTTGTACTAATATGACTTGATGTGTAGTTAACCCTAGGGTAAAGTGCTTAACCTCAGATCAAGGCTTATGGATATAAGTAAAGCCAAAATATGTGAAAATCTCAAAATACATGAGACATGATCATAAGATATCACATTTGAAGGATTTTAGTGACCCAAAACCCTGAAGTGCTAAAAACCCTAAAAAGACCCCTGGAAAACCCTAAATTGGAACCCTTGGGGGCTAAGTGCAAAATTTGTGCACTTTAGATCAAAGTGTAAGTACCAAAGTAATAGAACACCCCAAGCCATGTGTTTCTCTCATTTGAGGATTTACAAGTCAACTTTGTGGAATTTGGGCTTATTTGCAAAAAGTACCCTATGACACCCCATACATCCATATGCCTAAGTCTGAAATTCAGTGCATAGGGTCAACTTTGGAATCCTATATCTCTTAGTTCATAAGGAATTTGCCCTAGGTCAACACATCAAATTTGTAGAACTATAATAGGAGTACAACTTTGCTTAAGTGACTAAGCCTTGATCACATATAAAATTTGGAGTAAAATGAACTCAAAGTTGAGCTGTCAGTCACACTAATATTTGAATTAGGGTCACCAGTGACATTGGCAGGACTTTGAGGTCGAATTGGAGTGGGATCTAGTGCTCAATTGAGGATGGTTACTATTGTCGAATTGTAGCTGGATTGTAGATTAACAACTTTGTTACAGAAGGATTAGCTAGTTACCATATAGAAATTAGAGATCAAAGCTCTGCAAAGTACTCGGACAGAGGCTCTGAATGGGGTTTTCCATGGTACAGTGCCACTAAAAGATCTTAGGATTCAGTCCCCCTCGCCACCGGTGAACCGCGTGCTCGGATTTGCGTCGGTCGCCGTGATTCGTGCCTGGCACATAGTGGATATCCACGGGAAGGTGAAAAGATCTCGCGAGGGAGCAGATTGGGTCGCGGACGAAGTTTATCACCGCGTCTGTAGCCGTGCGACGTGGCCGAACCACCGGTGTTGCTGTGGAAACTCCGATGACCTCAGTTATGCCACGTCGTGGCTCATTACTGTGCGGTAGTAACTGTGGCACACATAGGATTACAATCTTTGAGCCGTTGCACCGGTGAACGCCACGATGAAGCCACCAGTGCTCTCCCCTCTCTCTGCCCGCCAGCGCGCGATTCCGAATTCACAAGCCACCGCCCTCGGGTCCTATAAATTGAGCGTGCCATCAGCTCCGCTAGGTAGTCACGCACCCAACGCACCTGCTCGTGCCTCCGATCGTCCACTAGACCGCTCCAATTTCAAAGTTCCCCCAATTCAGTCAAAACCCCGCTGTGAGTGAGCTCATCGTGGCTAGCTCTCCACAGGTCCGATCATGTCCTCCTCGCTCTTGTTCTAGCATTCCTGTGTGCTCTTGATGCTCATCGTCCCACCCAATTGCATTGAACCTGAGTGGATCACTGGGAACACTCTGAATTGTCCCCGAATTGCGCCATCACCATGGACAGATAGATTAGGGGCTAGAACCTTGAACTTGGTTGAGGGGTAATGATCATTAGGGGTCGAATTAGGTGTACACTGCACTGGAGCACCGGTAGTTGAGTTATCCGGCCGGTACGGGCTCGTTGGAGCCGCTGCTCCGCCGTCCATGGTCGGAGGTCTCAACTTGTGAAGAAATAGAAAAGGGGAGGGTCTGTTTGCGATTGTCAGTGGCACAAAGAAATAGTACTGCGGACTCTTTATGGGTTCTTCAAATCGGTAGGGACCTTTGCGCAAAACTGACGCCGCGGGCGCACGCGGGCGCGTATCCGCCTGTCTTGGGCCAGATTGGGCTAAATTTAGCCCGATACTTTATATGCTTTTCCTTTTTCTTTTTCTGCCAGACTTAGGAAATCTGTATAAAATTATAGAAAAAAGCTAAAAATATGAGACTAATTTTGTTGAACTCCTATATTTCTATAGTATTTAACAAAAATAGTTCCAAGATTTTTAGCCTGAACCAGGAATTATGTAGTATTTAAAAAGTCCTAAAACTAGTCTTTTTGAATTTTATAAATTACTAGATAGCTCCAAAAAACATAAAACTTTTTGGGTCAACTTATTTTGGTACTTAGGACCCATGGGTGAAGTTAGACATAATTTGGACCATGTTTGATCCCCAAACCCAAAACCCTAGTCTTCTAAGTAGTGTCTACCCTATGAAATGAAGTATTGACTCCAAAAACCCTAGTTTCCTGGACTACCGTGAAGGAAAGTTGTATTCAGGATACAACTTGATACATCATTTCTATTATTGCATTTTCATAAGCATTACATGAGCATTCATGGTTATATATGGCTATATATAGAAAATGAAGAAGAAGTGACTGTTGAAGAGGAAGAGCCTACTCCGTCAACAGAAAATCCACCTACCGGGAACTGTTTCTATTTTGACATCTGTGGAACAGAGCCCGACTCTCCTACAACACAAGGCAAGCCCCGGTGCATTTGCCACCTCCTTGCTGTTTAAAACTTTTTATCACTTGAATGATGCATTAGGTGATAGGAATTAGGTGTTAAACCAATTGCTGCATTTCCTTCCTTGGAATTATTTACCATTCTTGATTACCCATTTATTTAAAGGTTTTCAGATGCTTAGCCTTGCTCTAGAAAAACAAATGTTTTGTTTTAAAACAAAAAGTGATGCTTCACAGAGGATGGGATGTTTTCAAAAAAATAAAACTTGATGGTGGATCCTTCATGGCCATAATGGGTTCAACATCGAAAAAGATGTACCTCTGCCAGGTACCAAACTTTGGGTTTAAATGATAAAGTTGAGACCGGGCGGGTGACTTGCACGAGAATAGAGTCTCGGTGTAGTGTCTCCATCTGAGTCGATTAAGGACCGTCTCGGTGTGGGCTTGCTGACCGAGGACCCTTTAACTGGTCACATGCCTCGTCATGGGTAAGCTTTGCCTCGGGTAGACTAATACCAGAAAGGCCAACACGCAATGGGAGTGGAGAGATGGTGAGAGTAGCGTGTACCCTCCGTGGCAAAAGGCTGGACGGTGGTGTATCTGTGCTCTCGGTTGGCGTGAACCCGGTCTGGTCTGAAGAACCCCGGTGGCGAGTTGACATATGCAAGGGTTAAGTGCTACATATGTTGTGTGATTGGAGATCCTTAGCTGAGTATTAATCGATTCGAATTGCCGTTACTTCTCGGACATGAAGACTTGGTCACTGACTTACACGTAGCATTCCAGCGAATAAGAAGGGTTGATTATAGGATGGCTAGTATAGGCCAAGTGCTTGAACTACGGTAGAAAGAACTCTAGTGATAGGTAATGACTTAACTTGCTAATAAAACTGGATTTTTAAGGATCCACTTTTAGTAAGCATTTTTGCAAACAGAGTCTTGAATTCTTGATTAAACCTTACCTTGACTCCCTCAAGCCAGCATATCCTTGAGAGTCTTTTCTTTTGACGGGTAAGACTTGTAAAAGTACACTCCGTACTCAAGGTTTTCAAACCCATGTTCTTGTAGGTGAGGAAACAGCAGAATTTTGCTGTTTTTGCACTAAGGTGGTGCCTAAGGATGTGGTGCCCAAGGACGAACCTCAACAGTAACGTGGTTGCGGAAGGACGTGGTCCTTCCTTTTGAAAAACAATATACTTTTATGCGGGAGGGGTTTTGCCTCCCAGGGTTGTAATAATAATACTTATGCACTCTTATATCCTGGTGATGTAATAATAATACTCTTTCTATATTTTAATGAATGTAAACTAGGTTATTATAATTCACTTCCGCTTATTTGTTCCTCCGATGTGTTGTAATATCTGCGTGACAGGTGAAACGCTCTTGGGCGAGGAAAAGAATACATATATCGAACTTGTCGAGTGATTATGTGCATCTATAGGGTTGTCCAAGGTCCATTGGACAAGGACAACTGTAGGTGGGCCTAATGACTTGGGAGGTTCCATCACAGCTGGTATCGAAGCGAAGCCCATCTCTTCAGATATTATGAAGCATTTCAAAAAGAATTTTCAAATACTTATCTAAGAAAATTTCCATCGTTCTTACCTTGCTACTTTCCGGTAGTGCTCATCTTGTAAGGCTAGGTAATAGAGTGCAAAACAGAGGAAGTAGGATCAACAAAGGTTGGTCCTGTAATTGTGCATGCATCATGTTTAAAAACTATACTAATAAATTTTCCCCCTTATGGAGATATGTCGCGTACGAGAAAAACCGCGTAAGTCCACTGGACCTATTGGCGTGCCTCGTCATCAGTTGGCTCTGAGACATGAAGGGAGTAGCAGCGGCAATAACGATCCAATTGGAGACTTGGAAGTCCAAGTGGAATAGCTTCGGCAGAGCTACGTCTCTGAAACAGGGTGTGGGTAGAAGACAGTCAGCGTATAAATTAGTTGGTAGCTGATGTCAGACGCCTGCAAGATGAGCTTGCTAAACGGGATCTGGCGGTCGATTGGGCCGTCAACTCACGTTCGGTTGCTTGGGATCGGGAAGCCAAGGCTTGTGCTCATGTGACCGAGCTTAGTGCGGCCCTTGACAACTTGCAGGTATACTGCAATACTCTACATGAGGAGGTACATGTACTGTATTCACGACTGCACCCAGACGTGCCTGCCGACCCTGTTGCAATGGGAGTCGGTCCATCAAGGACAGCAGGAGAAGGAACTGATGAGGAGCTAGACCTTTTCAGGCCTCCTCCTTCCATGAACCTAGCTGACGATCGGTCTCCTACGGCAGGAAATGAAGAAACTAAGGACGACGAAGACTAGACTAAGAATAGTTTAGAAGTTATACCTATGTAAAATAAGTAATGATGTCATGTTGTACACTTGAGTCTGTATCATTACGTTTTGGTAATGTAAAATGATGGTATGGGCATGTCATATTTTTCCCAAATGTTTCTTTGCCTCAAATGCCATCAAGGACTCGTGTGCATGACAGTGCGGGTACTTCCCGTGGTCGGGAAGATACTCCTAATCCACCACCTGTACCACCAACGCTGGCCGAGGCTATCGCTGCCTTGGTCAACGCGACTGCAGATAATACCCGCTTTTTACATGAGATGGCGGGTAATCAATTACAGCAGCATGGCGTAAGGGCTCCTCCACCGGGACCATGTGAAACCACATATCTGGATTTCTCTGAAACGTGTCCCCCACTCTTTATTAAAGCTAAAGATCCTCTTGAAGCTGATGAGTGGATCAGGGTAATGGAGTAGAAGTTTGGATTACTCCGTTGCACAGAAACCCAGAAGCCGTTGTTTGCTGCCCAGCAACTGAGAGGCCCTGCCAGTACGTGGTGGGGAAAGTTTGTGGCAGTTCAACCAGCTGGACACCAGGTCACTTGGGATGAATTTAAGCTCACATTCCGTGAACACTATATTCTAGAAGGAGTACTTCACATGAAACAAGAGAAATTTATTCGACTAAAACAAGGAGGGGATACTGTGATGCAGTATCTCAACAATTTTAATCATTTATCCCAATATGCAATTGACCATGTAAACACTGATCTGAAGAAGAAGAACTGCTTCATGAGAGGACTCAACGATCGGCTCCAAAGGAAAATGGCCACCTGCCTGGATCTTACGTACAGCAGAGCTGTCAGCAATTTGCTGGCAGTAGAAGCTAAGAATATAGGCCAAGGAAAATGCAAGGGATTTGGAGGAGACAGGTCCAATTAGGGACCTGAGAAGCGAACCAAGTTGGTAATCCGACCATTCAATCAGAATCGTTCTTCGCCTTGTCCACCCTTCTATCCGTTCAAACAGCCTATTTTCATTCGTCCTACCACTTCCCCCACTTCCACAAATCAGCCGAGTGCCCCTAGTGCTCGTTTCCCCGCCCTCCCTAGTTCCTCAACTGGCTACTTCAACTGTGGGAAGTCTGGTCATTTTATCAAGGACTGTCCATATCCGAGGCAGAATAAGTCTAACAATCAGCAGAACTCTGGGAGCTCTAATCAAGGCAAGGGAAACATGGCTAATAATTCAGCGGGCAAAAATGTCAAGAAGACTGGGCGAATTTATTACACTCAAGTAGCCACTACACCGGAAGGAGAGTCGGTAATGATAGGTATGTTCCATGTGGCCAATCACCCAGCAGTCATTCTCTTTGATTCTGGTGCTTCGCATACATTCATAAGCAAGGAATTCGTGGAAAAATATTGCATTCCTTGCACTGAATCAAGGGAAGGGTTTATTATTCATTCGCCCGAGGGACAAATATTTACTAAGGAAATAGCATTCCATGTGCCAGGAACATTGGCAGAACAGGATTTTCCCACCAACATGATTGTTTTGAAAGGCCAAGATATAGATGTAATTCTAGGCATGAATTGGTTAGCCCAGCACAAAGCTATCCTTAACACTGACTTAAGGACTATCAAGTTGAACCATGGCCATGAAGAGGTTCTCCTGTCCATCCCTGTAGCTATTACAACTAAACCATTTGGACGGGTCTATGAAGCTATCATTCCAGAATTCCAGGATATTCTAGTAGTATGTGAATTTCCGGATGTATTTCCTGAAGATTTGCCTGGATTGCCTCCCGAACGGGATGTAGAGTTTGTGATCGAACTGAAGCGCAGTACAGCCCCTATTTCTAGAAGATCATACCGGATGCCACCAAATGAATTGGTGGAGCTCAAGACATAATTACAAGAATTTCTTGAGAAGGGATTCATTTGGCCCAGTTCATCACCTTGGGGATATCCCACAATCTTTGTCAAGAAGAAGGATCAAACACTTCGAATGTGCATGGACTATAGACCCCTTAATGAGGTCACTATTAAAAATAAGTACCCTCTTCCCCGGATCGATATCTTGTTTGATCAACTCACTAGAGCACGGGTATTCTCCAAAATTGACCTCAGGTCGGGCTATCATCAGATCCATATTCGCCCCGAAGATATACCCAAGACCGCATTTACTACGCGGTATAGATTGTTCGAATATTTGGTTATGTCCTTTGGATTGACGAATGCTCCTGCCCACTTCACATATCTAATGAACTCGGTATTTATGCCCGAGTTGGACAAATTTGTGGTGGTATTCATTGATGATATCTTGATTTATTCCAAGAATGAAGAGGAGCATGCTAAACATTTACGGATCGTGTTAACGTGCTTAAGGGAACATCAATTATATGCTAAATTCAGCAAGTGCGCATTTTGGCTGGAGGAAATCCAATTTTTTGACATGTATTGTCTGCAAATGGGGATTGCGATTGATCCCAGCAAGGTCAAGGATATTTTAGAGTGGAAACCGCCAACCCCTTACATCAAGTTCAAAGTTTCCTTGGACTGGTTGGCTATTACCACAGATTTATCCTAGATTTCTCCAAGATTGTAAAACCAATCACAAGTCTATTGAAGAATGATACAAAATTTAATTGGTCCTCAAGATGCAACGAAGCCTTCGAGCAGCTGAAGGTATTATTGACCACTGCTCCGGTATTAGCTCAACCGGATATTGAGAAACCTTTTGATGTATACTATGACGCATCAGGTAGTGGTCTCGGATGTGTCTTAATGCAGGAGGGCCGAGTTATAGCATATGCTTCAAGACAATTGCACCGGCATGAGGAACATTATCCAACTCATGACTTAGAATTAGCTGCTGTGGTTCATGCCCTTAAAATATGGCGTCATTATCTGCTGGGAAATATCTGCCATATATATACAGATTGTGGCGGAACCACCCAAATTATTCCAACTTAAGTGCCTAAGTCCCACCTTAGAGGCTAGACCACACTTAAATAGGAATAAAACGTCAATCCCTCAAATCTAGTCCGACGAGGCCACTAACAGGATCAAGTACCACATACTCACTCGAAGGTGAGGCACAGAGCAAATACAATAAAGCATAAAACCATACATTAAGGAATACTTAATTTATTACATCATCCTTGGAGTTTATCAAAAGTAGTGATCATTGTTCGGAATGCTGCGGAATATAACTAACGGTAAATGAACGGAGGGATGGGGAAGCCTGGCCCATCACTCCTCATGCTCCTCCCCTGCCGAGGTAGGGTCCCACTCGACTGTCCAACCCAGTGGCAAGATGGACGGCCAAGTCACTCCAGCAACCATGTCCTCCAGGGAACCTGTCAAAAATTATGCCACAAGCAAGGCTGAGTATACTAATACTCAGCTAGACTTACCCGGTGTGAGGAGTCTACTCCTCTACCTCTAGACATGCAGCTGTTTGGCTGAGGGGTTTGGTTTGCAAAAAGCACTAGCTGAGTCTAAAATCAAATTTAGCTTTATGAAGTTTTAGTGGCTCTCTTAAGACTAAATGTATACCTAGCTAATCATACATGGTAGCAATCATTTTTAGCAATCAACATATTTTGCCAAATCAACACATTTCCACTTGTTACTCAATGTAGCCGATGGATCAAGTAGTCTCATTAGCTGCGAGAAGCAGACGATTTGAATCGAGTTTTCATCCTTGCAAGGTAAACCTAAACACACGACATGGCGAGGCACTCCGTCCCCACACATATCAACCGTGCCCATCGATTCCCCGTCAGCAGATCAGGGCTCACCGCTTTGGCGTACAATGCCTCACTGACCCCGACTGCCGTCATGTAGTGACCACACTGTACCCACCATAACCGGAATGGGAGACCACGTTTCAGGTCGCATGAGGGGTAAAGTCTGCTACCTGGTTCACTCAGGTACTAGGCTTACCGATTGACCATATTTCTCGGCACGTGCTTAGTACGTTCAAATTTTTGACACACGGTACCACACCTTAATCCTTATTCCAATTTCTGTCTCGTAGACAACGCATCCCCATGGACCGTTGTCCATAGACCATCATCATTCTGATATAAAAATGGGTACAACCAATTCCTGAAATTGCGCGAGTGCTAGAAAAAAATCACTCGACTTCTACCGAGATCCCTAATTAGTAAAGCAGCTACTCGACCTAGCATACTGGTATCCATCTCAAAAGGAATCCTGAGTTCATGCAACTAGGGTTTTAGACAACTCCTACACTTAAGTGCACAGTACAAGCCTACAAACATTAAGTGTAGTAAAATAGCATATATAAACGGTTATGCATAAAACCGGGGCTCGCCTTCCAAAGCTGGGGCAGGCAGATCCTCGATGGCAGGCTCTAGTGCTGGCTCCTGGGCTACCTCATGAGCACCTCCTTGCTCCAGAACGAGGATGTATTCCTCATCAGCGAGATTACAATCTATCGAATGCAATGAATAAAATGTATGCATATTAATGATATGGCATTTTGGAAACACTAAGCATAGTGAAACAGTGTTAAAGTAGTGGTATACTAGGGTTTCCGTTGTTAGCCCTAAGGGTTTCATTCATTCATCCTTAGGGTTTTGAATGAACTTACAATCTTTAATCATATCTTTAGGTTTCATGGGATTCTTAGAAGGTTTTAGTTGTACATTATCTCATTCTCCCAAAATTCCCATTTTTCTTCCTATTGTGCTTGTTATTAAGCATTTTTGAACTACCATGGCAAGTTAGAATTTTCTAAAAATGTTAGAAAAATTATAGTGGATAAACATTGACCTCTGGGTTTCATCCTACAAGTTTGAGGTTGAAAATGATTCATATATTCCTTGGGCAAAAATGACAAAAGTAAGGGAAAAAGGGCACTTTACACTATAGCTCTAGTTTGGGTGAGGTTTCTAGACTAAACTTTATTTTTGCCATGCTCCATAGGTGATAATAAGCTTCTGTGCCAAAAATCACAGAAAAGGACTTATTGGGTATTTAGTTGTGATTTTCTAAATTTTAAAGCCAAAAAGGTACTTATAACTAACTTGTTATTTGAAAAATATCAAACAACAGAACTTTCATTTTTCCTAGATTTATATTAGCATATTATTAGTTATCCCAAGGATTGGGGTGGGCTCTCCTCAGGATTATTTTTCTAGGATTTTTCTAAGTTTTTATTGTTTTCATAAAATAAAAGGTAGTGCATTTATTTTGTACTACAGAGGGTCTAACAAAATTTTCTAGTGAACTATGTGAAATAAGTGAGCTAGCAAAAATGTGGTTGCCCCCTGGTTCTCATTTTAAACTCTCTTTTCTATTTTTTTTAACCTTGAGCCAAAATGAGTTTAAATGTTAAACCATTCCTGAATTTGGTGCACTGAGGGGTGTATTATTTTTAAACAGACTAGGGAGTGGTTAAGTACCTCTCTAATTTTTCTTAACCCCGGTCTAAAAGTGTAGTTGTTTTCCGTTCTTTATTTAGCTTTTGGTCAGTTTACTATTTAAATATGAACTTTAAAATTTTCTGCAATACTTAGGGGGTTTGGTATTTTTCCTAAGTAGTTCATAATGTTTAGAACCTAGCAAAATTAGTTTGACTAAATTTGGTTGAATAAAACTGAAGTTATGAATCTTATAAGCTCTGTTTACATTTAATTAATAATTTTTAAAAGGCTTTATGAAAAACCAGTTTACACTGAGACCCCTGGGCTTTTCCCAAACCAAATCATTAACTTATGCCCCTACGGGACTATTCACATGAGTCACTAACTATTCAAAAAACCCCCCCGACTTCTTCTCCTTTCTTCCCGAGGTCCCTCCCCCCTTTGAAATAGTAACCGCGGAAGTAAACAGGGCAGCGCGGCTTACCGGCGGCGAGGGAGGTTCGGCAAAGGGTGGGGTTAGCTTCGGGAGGTCCTCGCGGTCACGTCGAGGTACGGCTCATCGACGAGGATGGTCGGAATCGGTCGGGCCACGTGCGCAGGCGGGCGGGCTCGTCGGTGGCGTGTGCTCTGGCCTGCTCACGGCGGTAGAGTTAAATCCAAGGGCACAGGGAGCTTCACGGGGTGTTAAGGATGCTACCCGTGCAAGGAATCGAAGAAAGGCTCACCGTGGAGCTCGGTCTACGTGCGCCGGCGGTCGGGTGAAGTCCGGTTAGGTCGATTCAGTGTCTCCGGTGAGGTAGAGTTCGATTCCTGGCTCTGGAAGCTTCACCGAGGTACGTAGAGGCTATCCTGAGGGTTGGATGGGGCAGGGTTTGGCTCGGTTGGCCGGTCTACGGTGGCTGGGTCTTGGGCGGCCGCTGACACACCGTGCGCAGAGCGATCGCCGGTGATCTTGCGCTCCGGCGAGGTTGAGAGCAAGCGTGGGCGTACGGTCGAGGCCGGGATGGCTTTTATATGCGCGGGCATGGGCACGGGTTTGGCTGTGCGCGGCATGGCGCGCGCGGGGCCGAGCGCTGGGGCATGCTCTAGTGTTGCCAGGGCGCGTCGAACACGTGGCTGTGTTATTCTGCCCAAGTTCTTCCGCCTGCTGAGCACCCAAACGTGCAAATCTTGCCATATGGCTTGTGCAAGATTTCTTCCCTGCACCTAGAGCTACCTAGTTCATGTGAGTTCCAAGGGGAGATCTGGTATGGCTTGGAAGATATGGTGGCACCAAGTCTTGTCTGTCTGCACTGTTCAATCCGTGACAAAACTCATGCCAACTCGTGTCAAACGGTCTTGGCTTTGGTTCAAACTTTTCCAGCGTGTTCCTTAGGTATTTTGGCCCCTTTTTGTTATTTAGACCATGTGGTTTTGGCGCCATCAAATAGGTGAACACTTCTAATCTTTAGATTAAGGTTCATTTTTGACTTAGAGAAAATGTGAGTTACTCTATAGTGTCCTCCACTTGGGGGGCTGATTTGGGGTCTTTGAGGGGTCTTTTTGTTACATTTCCCTTACTGCATTTGGTAGATATAATAATGTACTTAAACTTTGGTAAAGGGTGTAAGTCATGAAATGTTCATTTGCTTATCCTTTCCATTAATCCAGTGTTTGGGGGCTAATGGCTCAAGAAGGGGGTCTAGGGTTTTAGCCTCTTTTGTCCAAGGTGATAATTGCATAAAACTCTTGGGTATTGCTTTTTTCATGAACATCCCTTAATTGATCCATGGTTTCTAAAGTTTTGGTGCTCCTTCTCCTTTACTTAAACACATGTGATAATAGGCCATGAGTGCTTGTATTGAGCCAGGGCCTTGAGTAACACCTGGGGTGTTACAGCCCTCCCCCCTTAAAGGAATCTCGTCCCGAGATTTGGGTAGGGATCCTTTGGAGGGGTACCAAGAACGTGTGTTGGTGTGGTGCAGTCTCCAAGTTTCTCTATTTGACTTCTCTTCGAATGTCATCCTCTTTGCAACTTCAGAAGGAAGTCCTTTTAGAGTTATTTCCACAACTTATTCTACTCTTAATATCTAGGTTTTTCTTATATTTAGATTCAAAGGGCAGGTGGGGGTGGTGTTTTGGGTTACGTACCGACTCCTTTAGGCAGAAAGTCAGGGAAGCGAGAACGTAGAAAATCCTCAGTCTCCCACATAGCCTCTTCTTCTGAATGGTTGCTCCACTGAATCTTATACATTCGGATTGACCTTGCTTGAGTTGATCTTTCCTTTTGGTCCAATACCTTGACGGGGTGCTCTTGATAAGACAAGTCTAGATCGATCTCCAATTCTGGTTCAGGTAGCACTTTCGTGGGTAAGCGGACACACTTTCGTAGCTGAGATACGTGGAATACATCATGAATTGCTGACATGTGAGGTGGCAACTTCAACTGGTATGCTACAGGTCCACAAGTCTCCTTGATTTCATAGGGCCCAATATAGCGAGGAGCTAACTTGCCCTTGATTCCAAATCTCTAAACACCTTTGGTGGGTGACACCTTAAGATACACATGATCCCCCACTTCAAATTGTAGAGGCTTCCTCCTCTTATCATGATAGCTCTTCTATCTGGCCTGAGCAGCTTCCATGTTCTTCTTAATGATTCTGACTTTGTCCTCGGCTTCAAGTACTAGGTTAGGTCCAAAAATTTCCCTCTCCCCAGCTTGTGACCAATTTAGCGGTGTTCTACACCTTCTCCCATACAAGGCCTCGAAAGGCGCCATCTTTAGGCTGAACTGGTAGCTGTTGTTATACGAGAACTCCGCCAACGAAAGGCACTTATCCCAATTCTTACCGTAGTGTAGTACACAGGCTCGCAACATGTCTTCAAGAATCTAATTTACTCTTTTCATCTGTCCATCTGTCTGAGGATGGTATGCTGAGCCTCTTATCACATGGGTTCCCAATGACTCTTGCAGTTGCTCCCAAAAACGTGCTACGAAATGTGCTCCTCTGTCTGACACGATAGTCCTTGGTATTCCATGCAAACGCACTATCTGGTCAATATAGATTTTTGCATACTTCTCTGCCCTATGGGTTGTATGTACTGGTAAGAAATGAGCTGTCTTGGTTAACCTATCCACAATGACCCAAATAGAATCATGGTGTCGGGATGTGTTGGGCAATCCCACAATAAAATCCATGCAAACATCCTCCCATTTCCAAGATGGTATGGGAAGGGGCTGTAAGGTACCTGCTACCTTTAGATGGCTAGCCTTGACTCTCTGGCAAGTGTCGCATTCAGATATATACTTAGCAATTTCCCTCTTCATCTTGGTCCACCAATACAAGGATCTGAGATCATGATACATCTTGTTACTGCTGGGGTGCATGGAAATTTTGGAAAGATGAGCTTCATCCAATATTTTCTTCCTGAGTTCTAGATTTTTAGGAACCACCAATCGGTCTTCAAACCATAGAACTCCTTTACTGTCTTGACGAAAGCATTTGTACTTATCCACCTTCTGTTCGAGCATTTCCTTAATGACTTGAACACCCTTGTCACCAATCTGTGCCATGATTATCTACTCATGCAGAGTAGGCTCCACTGAGATATAATTCAAGGTATCTGAGGAAATAACTTCCATGTTCAACATGCACAATTTGTCACACAGAGTGGCAATCTTGGAGTCCATCGTTACACAGTTGCACTGGGCCTTTCGACTTAAGGCATCCGCCACAACATTGGCTTTGCCTAGATGGTAATGCACTTCCAAATCATAGTCCTTGATCAATTCCAACCATCTCCTCTGCCTCATATTAAGATCAGCCTGAGTGAAAATGTACTTGAGACTCTTGTGATCCGTATAGATATTACAATGGGCTCCCATCAAGTAATGTCTCCAAATCTTCAGAGCATGAACTACAGCAGCCAACTCCAGATCATGGGTGCGATAGTTTTGCTCATGAGGCCTAAGTGCTCGGGATGCATAAGCAATAACTCTGTTGTCTTGCATCAAGACACATCCCAAACCAGTGCCTGAAGCATCGCAATACACATCGAAAGATTTGGTGTTGTCAGGCTGTCCTAGCACGGGTGTTGTTGTCAGATGCTGCCTCAATGTATGAAAGGCATCTTCACATTTCTGACTCCACTCATACCTTACTCCTTTCTTCAACAATTTAGTTATTGGCTTGGCAATCCTAGAGAAATCCGGGATGAATCGCTGATAATATCCTGCCAATCCTAGAAAACCCGAATCTGTCGTACGGTGGTAGGAGGCTTCCAATTCATTACTTCCTGCACCTTCTCAGGATCAACTACTATCCCATCCTGAGAAATGGTGTGACCCAAGAATTTAATCTCCCTTAGCCAGAATTCACACTTGGACAACTTAGCATATAATCGATGATCGCGCAGTCACTGAAGTACGATGTGCAAGTGCTTAGTATGCTCGTATTCATTCTTTGAATAGACCAAGATATCGTCGATGAAGACCACCACAAACTTGTCCAGTTCTGGCATAAATACTGAGTTCATCAAATACATGAAATATGCCGGGGCATTAGTCAGCCCGAAAGACATCACCAAGTACTCATAAAGTCCATATCTGGTAGAGAAAGCCATCTTCAGGATGTTGCTGGCCCTGATTTTGATCTGATGATAGCTAGAGCGAAGGTCTATCTTGGAAAATACCTTGGCTCCCACCAACTGATCAAACAATACATCAATGCGGGGCAACAGATACTTATTTTTGATTGTTACCGCATTGAGATTGCGGTAATCAACACATAACCTCAGGCTCTCATCCTTCTTCTTCACGAACAATGCTGGACATCCCCATGGTGAAGTACTTGGGCGAATGAATCCCTTGTCCAACAACTCTTGCAATTGTTTTTTCAATTCTGCCAACTATGCTGGAGGCATCCTATAGGGTCTCTTGGATATAGGTGCAGTTCCGGGTTGCAGCTCAATCGCAAACTCTATGTCTCTATCGGGTGGCATCACTGGCAATTCATCTGGGAAAACATCGGAGTACTCACAGACCACTGGAATCCTCTCAATAGGTGACTCTATCAGGGCAAAGGCACAGGAATGGGTACAACCCTAGTTAGGCAAATATATCGTAGTCTCACCACAAGTAGGTGAGTGTATCTCAATGGACCTTGCTGCGACATTAATCACTACCTGATGCCTTGATAACCAGTCAGTTCCTAATATGATATCCACACTATTCAATCCCAAGATAAGGAGGGTGGTTTTAATTATAAGGCTACCCAATTTTATAGGCACCTGCTTGTTGATTTGATAGGTGGCAACCCTGCCTCCTAGTGTTGAAATTGTAATGCCCTTATTCGTGTGATGGAAAGGTAACTGGCATTTGCACTAAATTTTGCACTGATAAAACTATGTGATGCACTAGAATCAAAAAGAATGACTGCAGGATAATGTAAAATGGAAAAGATACCAGTCATAACGGGTGCTCCCTCTGGAATGTCTGCCATAGTGGTGAAGTTCAGCCTGCCTTGCCAAACTTGCACCTTTTGCCTCTTGCCTTTGTTCTGATTTGAATTCTACCCCTGCCTCTGCTGGTTCTTGGGGCAATTCTTGGCATAGTGTCCAGTGCTGCCACAAGTGAAACACCTGTTGTCATTGGCCTGATGGTACTACTGTGGTGGCTAGTTGTTGCTCCTCTAAACTGGGGGCTAAGAGCGGTTGGGTGCCTGATGTTGCTGCTGTGGCCGGATCACCCATCGCCCTTACTGCTGCTGAGGTCCCCTACTCTGAGTGTCGGACACAATCCTAAAGCGCTGAGGCTGAGCTGAAGGTCCTGTCGTAGGGGTCTTCCTCTTCTTTTCTGCCTGATGAGCTGTGATGCAGTCCTCCTGAGAAATGGCCATGTTGACTAACTCATTATAGTTGTTGGCCTTGACTGTGTTGAGACGGTTGCGGAGCTTAGTACTGAAGCCCCTCCTGAACCTAACCCTCTTCTTCTCATCAGTGTCCACATGATAACCTGCATACTGACACAGGTCATTGAAGGCTTGGGCGTACTGCAACACGGTACGATTCCCTTGAAAGAGTGCCAGAAACTCATTGAGCTTGCGGTCCAAGATGCCTGCTGGTATGTGATGCCCTCTGAATGCTGCCTTGAACTCTCCCCATTCTACCACGTGGTCAACTGGTTGCATAGCAAGGAAGTGGTCCCACCATGTCCGCGCAGGTCCGCGAAGCTGCTGGGTGGCGAAACGGACCTTAGCCACATATGAACAAACTCCATTAAGCAGTGGAAATTTGGATTCCACTACCCTGAGCCACACATCAGCATCAAGTGGATCCTCGGCCCGACTGAACAATGGCGGCTGAGTGCTGAGGAACTCCTGATAAGTGGCCGCTGCTGGGGGATGCTGATGGTGATCACCACCACCATAGTGTTGAGGTGGTGGCTGACGCTGAGCCAACTGTCACAGAATCTGATTCTGCTGAGCCATCCGTTCTTGCATGGTAGGCGGCTGCGGCAGTGGTGGAGGAATGCGCTCATTCTGTCCACGGCGCACTCTTCCCGCCATCTGAAAATTTAGGATGTTCTTAATATCATACTTTTGACATCAGGGTTCGCACAAGATAAAAGATTTGACAAGACAAGGTTTGTAAGATGCCAAACATTTCCTTGCATTTTTCATAAAAGATACCACATGACATAAAATTTCCTGCATAACTCAATTAGAGTTCATCCATCCCTCATCCATCCAAAAGAGTTTGCTAACGGTTACAGCAGTACTCAAAATACTTGACTCTCTCTCTAGCCTAGTACCCCAAAGGTGCAAAAGCTAAGCTAGTTTCGAGGAGTCCTACTGCCGCACACTTCTAATCCTATTTCTGAAACCTAATGGGCAAACGAGGCAATGCTAGACTCGGGGGAAGGTGGTCTCCCTGAGCCAACAGTATCCAAGTTGGATGCCGGCTCCGGCTCCTCTCCTCCCTTGATGTCAACATCCTCATCGGCCCCTTCGGCCTCCATGTCCTGAATCTCCTGATGGTGCATATCCAAGTGCTGGTTGGCTTCCTCGAGTTGCTGCTGAGTGTTCAGGAGCTGATCTTCGAGAACATCGATGGTGTTCTCCCTGGCTCCTACCTGCTCCTCAAGCTCTTGGATCTGGGTGGCCATCTGCTCCACCTGGAGGTCCTTCTCCACCAGCTCAGTGGACAGGTCTACCACAAGGTCCTCCCAGTTATCCAGGGTGATCTTGGTAGACTCCACCAAGCCCATTAGCTGGGACATTGCCTCAGCTCACACTCCTTGTAGACGATATAGGGCATTCATGCATCGCACCGTCAGGTGAGCAGTCTACCCCGGGTAAAGAGCCCATATATCCTTGGCATGCTCCACTCGGTCCTTCCACATTGGGTCGTCCTCCTTTTCGGCAGGGAATAAGCCAATGGGATGAGTGGACAGCTCCAAGGGGTGAAAGCCACAAAAGGTCGTCAGCCCGTGGAGAGCAATGGACTCAAGAGTATCTTCGGCCCTAAATCCGAAAGACTCGGAGTCCAACGAACGCCAGCCCGGCTGCAAGGGATGAGGCTCCAAGGTCATCCTCACCCTACAGCAGGGTACCCGGTGCTCCTCGAACAACTGCACCGCATACTGGGGGTGTCGTATAACCGGCTCCCTGCAACACCTCCCACAAAATGCGGGAAAAACCCTGTCGTGCAAGTCTGTTCGTGTGGGAATGTGCGTTCCCTCCTTCTGAGGATTCGTGAGAAGTCATCTGTGTAAGGATAAGTGTAAGCGAAAAAGAAAAAGAATTACAAAAATAAAGGGAATCAGTGCTTGGCTTTTCTAAGGTTACGTTGGGGTCTTGGAGTCTACTTAATCTTTTAGTATCATGCCTCATTGCTTTTAAAGTTCTTGACCACTTACCAAGTAGTTTGAATAAAATGATGCATGCATGCTCGTCCTAAGAGACCTCACATCACCTTATAGGGATAGAGAAATCTCCATCCCTTATAGTAGACCATAGGGCACAATCAATTAGCCACCTAGCTAGCCATCTAATATCCTAAGGCTTCACGTTCTAAGCCCTATCCTTATCGTCTTACCGATTGATCCAACATTGGTTTCTAACAAGTTTTACTTTTTGAAAAGGATGGAAATTACGGTTTATTGATTCCTCTGTGGTGGTACAAGCTCTGATACCAGCTATGGCGAAACCTCCCGAATTATTCCAACTTAAGTGCCTAAGTCCCACCTTAGAGGCTAGACCACACTTAAATAGGAATAAAACGTCAGTCCCTCGGATCTAGTCCGACGAGGCCACTAACAGGATCAAGTACCACTTACTCACTCGAAGGTGAGGCACAGAGAAAATACAATAAAGCATAAAACCATACATCACTACTACAGTAAACCTCTGTACAGGCGGTCCGGTTAGCCTCTACACAGGCGGTTCCAGGAACCGCTTGTGGTGCACCGACTGTGATGTAAAACAACATCACAGGCGGTCAATCAAAAACCGCTTGTGATAGACACACATCACAGGCGGTCCGGTTTAAAAGAACCGCCTGTGATAGACACACATCACAGGCGGTCCAGTTTAAAAGAACCGCCTGTGATAGACACACATCACAGGCGGTTTTAAATATAAGTCCGACTGTATTTCAATATACAGATTCTAGATTCATATTTAGATTCCAGATTCATATACAAAATTAATAACAGATTCAAACACAGATTCAAACACATATTCCACATATCAAGTTCCATACACATATTCATCCACATATCAAGTTCCATCATACACATATTCATCCACATACAGGTTTCATACACATATTCATCCACATATCAAGTTCCATCATACACAGATTTATACACATATAAAGTTGCATAACAACTCAACATCTCAAAGTTCCATAGACAACTAAACATCTAAAGTTCCTAACTAAAGATTTAAACACTGTGTGATATCGTGTACAAACTTAGTTCTAGGAATTGTTGCAAATTTCCATTTGTATTGTAGAAAGCCCTTGTTGATGAAGAACTTCACGGCGCATAAATTAAAGCAAGTCTTTTACAACCTTAGCCACGCCGATGGAAACCATATCTCTTTCTAACCATTCAGCATTGATCTTGGATTTAGGAACCTGCAATGAAAGCAAAAAGCAAGCAGTACTAAGAGTAATGTGATGAGCAACAATATAACATAAAAATTGCAACATAGACAATGATAGCGAACTTACATCCTCACGATTGACCATGTAATGGAAGGTGACACGACACCATTCGCATACATAATAACCGCACAGGACAGTACCCGAAGGTTGTTTGTCACCATATGGAAATAATGATATTGACAAATTAGGCTTGTCCTCTGGATGTTCGCCGCCAAGACCTTTCCAATAAAAACGGTATGCACTGCATATAAGAATAGCATTGTGAGATTAAGAATACATTTGTTAAGTTGTAATAAGTACAAGTGTGCAATAATAATTATACTTATCTAAAATCTTCAAGAAGTCATTATACGTAGCCTTTTTCATTCTCAGTGAGTCGAAGACCACGAGTTTACCATGTTTTGGAAAGATCATGATACAAATGTAGTGGTCACTATATAGACATAGACGAAAACACATGTTAAGATCACGATTGCCATAATTTATTGTTCAAAACCATGTCGAGAACTTACTTAAAGTGGTGCGGAGCTATTATTAAGTCCTTGCCATGTTGTACATGATTATACATGGCTCGTCCAATGTATGCCGCCATTACCTTCATTTTCTTTCTCTGATTCTGTTTGACGGCTTTCTCAAATTCAGCATCATCCAAGTCTTTGTATTCTTCTCCATGTCTCCGAGCAACTTCTTTGTAGCGAGCTTGGGATATCATCAATGGGTCAAGAAACCCTGTCTTAAGTTGTTTCTTCTTATCATCCATGTATTGCATCCTACGTGTAAAAGTGTTAATCGTTAGACTCCCGTTTATGTGTGCGTGTACAAAACTAACAAATATGGAAGTTTAGAGGTACTTACAAGCAAAAGAGGGTTAAGTAGTTGGTTTCCATTCTTTGTCGGTGGTACAACGACCAGAGATCGTCAAAGAATAAATGCCGCACAGGATCTATATTATCATTGCTCCAAAATGCATCTTCTGGCACAACAAATGTGAACTCCTCGAGTTTGTATTTGTTGCTAGCCACAATGTATCACTCATGCATTCTAATCTCCGGAGTCGACAACTTAGAAAGTTGCACCGTCGTCAAGAACGGCCTCCCATTCACAAATTTAGGAGGAACATCCTCCTTCTTGTATATCGAGATATTGGTTTTAAGACGTAATGATTCTCGAGTATGAATCATTCCATCTTCTTCCCATACTTCGAAATTGTCTATTTGGGACCGTGTGCGTACTCCATGAGATGCTGATTCCGCTTTTGATTGATTTGTCATAACAATCCGCAATTTATGCAGGTAGCGTGCCACTGATTCTGACGGTTTCTTGACATCGTCAGTGGCGATTCGCTGATGAATTTTCTTTGAAATAGTTGGCCCTTCAACATTGGTGTCAACCTTTGCTTCCTTTTTGATGTTTGCATCGACATTCTGAGGAACAATTTTGTCTACGTCCCCCTCGTCGAGTTCCTTCATAAGAGGTGATATGAAAGTTTCAACGATTTTTGTGGAGGTCGGTGTCATATTTTCCTGCACCATGGGGTATGGAATGATCGAACTATCTTTCTGTTACATTGGTGTTGAATTCGGCGTTGGTGACTTATGACGCGTTACACGGCTTAAGATCGGCTCATCACCCAACTTAATGTCGCGTTGATGCCAAAGGACCAACTCGTTCATTGCCTCCTGCAAAGTTATGATCCCCTCAACTGGAAAGTCTATCTCCCAATCTTCACAACCACTGTCTATGATCTCTAGAACTTGGACCACAACATAGTGTGGCGGGACAGGATTATCCTTGTAACAAGTCCTGGTTTTACCAAACCAGTAGCAGCTTGTTTTGTTTTTGTCCCAGATCGATTGATTGGAATATGAAGAAAGCAAGGCTTGTCCTCAACAATATCATCTACAGGGTACTTGGTGAAGTCTTGCACAGATCCTACGCTGCTAGGGTCTATAGGTGGACTCATGTGGCCTGGCTTGAGTTTAAATGATATGCATTCTGTTTTCTTCATTTTGTTCATCACGTCATTAATAGCCTTTTGTACCCTTTCATCAATAGTCTCTTCAAGGGTCCTTTTCGACTTCTCGTGTTTCCTATATGACGATGCATACTCTGGAAACGCCTCTCTCCAGGAAATCTTAGAAGAGATTCCCCGAGCCCGTCTAGTGTGTTCAGGATTGCCTAGTGCTGCAGTTAGTATGTCATTCTCCCTTCGAGGCTTAAATTCGCCCTTCTTTCTCTTATCTGCATATTCTTGAATTTTTGTCGAAACTTCGCCTACCAATTCTGGATTCAAAAGTTTGTCGTCCTCACTCAAACCTGCCCGACCTAAGATCCAACGAATAGCTTGCTCATCGATATCTTTTAATATTGGGTCCAAAGTATCGTAAGCTATAGCTTCCTCGATTATCCTGTTCCACTGCACAACTTTATGGTGATATCCGATTGACCCCAGGCGATGGGGGTGTTTGTTCATCTTCGCTCTGTGAGAATTAGTTTCGCCCAGTTTTTGGGCCTTTAGTTCGGTCTTCTGACGAACAAATTCCTCCCACTGAGCTTGAGTGATTTTCCCCATTTTCTTGGGCGGAGGAACCTTATTCTTCTTAACAAATTCCATATTCATCTCGGCCTTCCACCCACGAAACATTTTGGCCATAGCAGAGAGCATCGACTTCCTTACTGCATCCTCTGTGCCTTTTGGGAACTTCAATGACTCAGACAACTTAGCCCATAGCTTATTGCGGGTGTCTTCATCTAAATCCTTCCATTTTTGAAGTGCGATTGGCACTATATCTCTAACAGTAGACCCGCAGGAATTTCGAAACTTTGTAACCACATCAAGTGGTTCTTCAGGAAACCCCTCTGCATTTAGTTTTGTTACGTACATAACTGCACCTTCTTTCATCTGATTGGGACCTCGTCGCCCTCATTTCCGCTTATGTGAAACGGGTGATTCAGGCATCGGAGCATCCTCCATGTTTCGTGTAGAACATGCATCCTCTTTCTTCTCTTCAATTGAAATCTATATATTGAAACAATTAATGGCCTTTCATATATGAACATTATTTTAGAATATAGTCGGCATATTTCTATTTACCTCTTCATCGTTGGGAATATAGTCGGCATCAAGCTCATCTGATGTTTTTTTCTTCCTTGGAGGTATAGGAGGACAAGGATTGTCGTCACTAGAACTATCCTCCCCGCTCCCTTCACCGGAGCTGCTTGTTGTCTGCCATTCAAGTTTGGTCGCGTCTTCATCAACTTTGTTAGACGCACCGGTGCAGACCACATCCATCCTAGTAGGTACCTAGTGCACAGCTGGTTCCATCGATAAAGGGATATACTGTTAGTCTGATATACTAGTTCCATCAATAAGGGAACTTGGAGAAAAGGTGATTCAAAAGAAATCGAGCCCAAACCCGCCTCTGTGTCCCTCCTTTACTCCCCAAACAGAAAGCCCAAACCTGCCTCCGGGGCAGGATCGGGCCGGGAAGCACGGAGCAGATAGAAGTGCACTTTCCAATGTAGTTAGACAGAGAAGGCATGGCTGTGATGTTATAATGTTGAAGGACACCAAGAAGAGATTATGGCCTGTCATCCACCACCACTGCCCGTTATTTGTGGGCTTCACCGAGGGCTGGAAACATTTGGTGACAGCAAACGACCTTCGGGCTGGGGACGTCTGCGAGATTGTTAAGGGGCCAGACGATGGTGAGTCGGTGTACTCTGTCCGGATGTGTGGTCACAAAATTTAAAGCCGCCCCGGCTTCATCTATGCGCTTCTCTTCTCTTACATTGGCTACTAAGATCACTTAGCACCCCACCTAAGAGAAGAGAAGTGCACACGTGAAGCCGGGGCAGCTTTAAATTCTGTGACCACACATCCGGACATAGTACACCGGCTCACCATCGTCTGGCCCCTTAACAAGCTCGTAGACGTCCCCAGCCCGAAGGTCGTTTGCTATCACCAAATGTTTCTAGCCCTCGGTGAAGCCCACAAATAACGGGCAGTGGTGGTGGATGACAGGCCATAATCTCTTCTTGGTGTCCTTCAGCATTATAACATCACAGCCATGCCTTCTCTGTCTAACTGCATTGGAAAGTGCACTTCTATCTGCTTCGTGCTTCCCGACCCGATTCAAGCATTTAGTCGATGCCATTCTCCATATAAGTCCCAAACAGAGAATAGGGATGAGGTAGTCAAGATTTGGACACAAGTCCAAATTTGGTGCTACTCGGCAATATCGATATCACTACTAGCATCTATAGATATGGACACAAGTCCAAATTTGGTGCTACTAGGCACCATCGATATCACTACTAGCATCTATAGATATGGACACAAGTCCAAATTTGGTGCTACTCAGCACCATCGATATCACTAGGGAAAACAAATACATCAAAGAGATCCACTTCCCAATAGTACTCGAAGATAGTTCATTGACTTGACACTCTCTAAGAGGTTCATACAAAATACATTATCTCTAAGAGTGAAACCTACGATACTCATATTGTGTTGTTTAGGACTAAACATCAACAACCCCTTGACTGGTCGCTATCATACTCAATTCCAAAATATTTTTCCAATATGTCGGCTTGAGTAAGGAGATCTGGGCTTGGAAGTTCCTCCAAATCATCTGCAGCTTCATCATCTTCAGCATATTGCAGGGCTTCATCTTGAATAATTTTAGCCCTCTTGGAGTCATCATACTTTTTGATGGACAGAGCACACTTCTCAAGCATGTCGCATACATCTCCAATTTGAAACTAAGTGGTCTTAAGTGTGTACACTGATTCCGGTTCACTAGTATCCACAACCCCATCAGTCACTAGACTGCGAATGATGTCAACATGTGTCTCGATGACTCGAACTGAGCTCTCAACCATGTCAAGTGGCTCTTTTTCCATCTCTAAAACTGAAAATGACCAAGTCTCACAATCAAAATTGAGATCGCAACAAAGGCAGGGATCAGAGGGAAAACAAGGATGTGGCTTATAGGGCAAAAAGAGGGGTCCAAATAACATTGTCATGACTATGAACAAGTCAAAGATGGGAGATAAGAACAAGTCTTATAACATAGGGAGATAATAACATTGTCATGGCTATGTACTTCCATGATGTATGTGGCCATAAGCACTAAAGATAGGTAGTCAAAAAACACTAAAAATAGACTTGTTGCCCCAATCACTATGGAGATTTTCTTATAACTGAATATGTAAGTGAAAAAACATTTAATCAGAAGGGATAAAAATAGATCCCAATCGATGGAGGGACACAAAATTCTTCATTCGAAGGATACTAACACCTTAATGGTATACAAACATTTAATCAGAAGGGATAAAAGAAATAAAAAAACTGATACATGAGAAGTAATTGACAACCAAGCAATAAGCATATGATTCAGGGATAGCCAAACAAGTAATTAACCTAAGCTATGATTCAAACACATATATATCCAGGGATAGCCATTGACAACCAAGCAATATGTAAGTGAAAACACCAACAGTAATTAATCTAAGCACTGATAATCAGGGATAGCCATTGATTAACACCTTAATGTGTTTGAACCATTGATTAACCTAAGCATTTGATTAACCTAAGCTATGATTCAAACACATATATATCCAGCTGTGTATTTAAACACATATATGATTCAAACACAAGTAATCTGCCATCAATTAAAATATATGATTCAAACACATATATAATTCAAACACATATAGGAAATTCGAGCCATGAACTTAGAAGAAATGGAACCTGAACTTCGACCTTACTACGAGAGGAAGAAGAAAGAGCTCGGGGATGGCGGCGCTTCGGGCTCGGGGACCGTGACGGTGGCGCTTGGGCTCAGGGACGGCGGCGCACTCGGCGCTCGGGCTCGGGGACGGTGGCGCTCGGGCTCGGGGAAGGGGACGGCGGCGCTTGGGCTCAGGGACGGCGGCACACTCGGCGCTCGGGCTCAGGGACGGCAGCGCTCGGGGACGGGGACGGGGACGACGGCAGCCTGGCGGCGCAATGTGTCAGCTCGGGCGGGAAGAGTTAGGGTTCATGTCGACCAACAAGCCTTTTATATTGTAAACAATCACAAGCGGATATTTAGAAAAATCGCCTGTGATAGATAACATCACAGGCGGTTGTTTATTCCGACCGCCTGTGATAGATTAACTTCACAGGCGGTCGGAATAAAAAACTGCCTGTGATAGATTAACTTCACAGGCGGTCGGAATACAAAACCGCCTGTGATTTTATATATCACAGGTGGTTTTTTTAAAAATCCGCCTGCGATGTGTGTACACTATAAAAGGACTAGCCCACGGGTTCCAGAACCCTAACTCCCAGAACAGTCGCAGCACTGTAGCGACGGCGGGTGTTTTTTGAGATCTAAAGGGAGAAGGTTTTGTTTTTGAATTTATTGATTGATTTCAATAGTTTATGCATATATATGATCTCCATTTGTTTTCTTTCTCATTTTGATGTGATTTCTTGCCTCAATTTTGTAATATAGACCGGATTTGAAGAAAAGCTTAGGAATTCCAAGATTTAGACTTGTAATAGTTGATCTAGTTTAAAGATTCTATAGAAACACAGTTGTCTCACCTCAAGGTACCTATTGCTGCAATGTTTGTTTCATTTTAATGCACATCAATTCGTTTCATGTTTTGTGGATGAATTCAATTAATTAATGATTTTATTGATGTTAATCAATATAGGGATAGGTAATGGACCGAAGTTGGATGTACAATGTGCCAAGACCACATCCGTCGTACATTCGAATTTTGAGAAGCTTTATTGAAGCGGCCAACAAGCACGCGAATTTGCGAAAGAGCAAGGAGATATTATGTCAATGCATCGATTGTGATAATAAGATAGCTTGGAGAGATACAGGAGTAATCCAATCACATCTGCTAAAAAGAGTGTTTAAAAACAATTACACGATATGGTCAGAACATGGTGAGTTGGATCCGTGTGAAGTGCCTGGTAATGACGAGAGAGTTGTCGGAATTTTAGATCTTAAAGTTTATGGTAAAGTGGATAATGTGGATGCTAATCAAGATTTTGAAGAATTTGATTGCGAAGAGATGTTGCGCCATATGGAACCAGAAATGTTGAGTTCTGTGGGATCGCAGAAAGGGCTATCTAAAATGGAGGGACTGGAAAGTGCCTCAAAAGAACCTTTATATGATGAATCAAAGGGTTGTGACAAAGAGTTTACTACACTGCGTACAGTTCTAGAACTTCTTAAGTTGAAGGCTAGCGCCGGATGGTCTGATACTAGTGTGACACCCCAGTGTCACTCAGGGTTTTTCTCAAAAAGCCAAACCAAGAGCCATCATTTTATGTGAACCAAAGTAAGCATGAGCATCAAAATAACTTAAGTAATAATGAAGTCACCAAGTTCATACTTAAAAGTGTCATGATCAAAGCAATTAAGTCCCTTAAAAGATCAGATTGTACAACCCTAGTTTAAAAACCCTAAATGAGCCCCATGAGCAAAATTCAAAAAATAAGAAAAAAAGGAATGAAAAGTTTAAAATTTTGAGTTGAGCCAATTATAAAAATTGAAGTATATTTAATGGGCAACAAGAAAGGTTGAGAAAGCTTAGCCAAAATAATTCAAATAAAACCCCAAATCAAGCTTTCCATGTGTGGACTTAATGAGAATTCTGAAATTCAGATTTCTGAAATTCAGACCTTGAGCCAAAGATCAGGGATGTTCACCTTGATCCCTAACTCAAATCCTAATGGCCCCATTGACAAAAATGTGCCTAACTAACCCCTCTGTCGTGTGCCAGAAGATGGCATTGGGACGCGAGCCCTAGACACGACTAAACCTTGGATTTGCCTCGGATTTGCGCAGGGAGACAGACCAGATTTCCTGGCTCCATATCTCTGCAACCAGTAGGCAAAATCCTATGACCCCCACACAAGATTGGTAGCTTGTAGGGAGGGGAAGAGGTTTTGTGCATTGACCAAGGCGAGAGCAGGCTCGGATGAGCGACTACACGCGCCAGAGCTTGGGCAGAATGCGCGCTCACACGTGTTCGACCCTGGTCGGCACGCCAGAGCTCGCCCAACCCGCGCGCGCGCTCCCCGGCGTTCGGTCAAGTCCGCCGCGCGCTCACGCCCTCGGCCGTGCCCGCCCGCGCCTATAAAGCCTCCCCAGGCGCGCCTCACTTCGCCCCGCACTCACCCTCGTCGGCCAGCCGCTTTCCTTAGCTCCGGCGAGCTTGATTTCCGCCCGCCATTGCCGCCCGAGCTTCGGCCACCGTGGCCAGCTCCCTCCAGCCACCCTCAAGTCAAGCCAGTGCTTCGGCCAGCTCCACCAGCAGCCCGTGAAGCTTGCCAAGCCCTCGGACCCAGCCGGACTTCACCGGAGGCCCGAGATCGACTTCACCGGACTTCGGTCTTCCTCCGCCGCGCGTGGACCGAGCTATCCAGTGAGTCTCCGCCCAATTCCTCTCGCTCATGTCTTCTCTGGCATCCCGTGGACCTCCCTGACCCATTTGATTGAACTATCTCGCCGTGACCAGGCCGGTCTCCTCGCCGCCGACGAGCATCCCCGCCTGCGCGCGTGGACCGACCGACTCCGGCCATCTCCGACGGCGTTCCGCACACCGTTGTGATCCCTAGGACCTCCCCTTCATCCTCGACCTCTTCACCGGACCAGTCTCGCCGCCGGTAAGCCCCTCCGCCCTTTTCCCCGCCGCGGCTACTGTTTACGTTAAACTAAGGACCTCGGGTTAGGAGGTGAAGAACCCGAGGGGTTTTCTGTAATGTCAGAGACTCTGGTGAATAGTAGCCTAAGGACTGATTCGCGAGGAAAAACTTAGAAAACCGCCAGGGACCCCAGTGCAAAGTAGATTTTCATTTAAACCGATTCTGATATTCTTTTTAAATAACCAGGGAACTTGTAAAATTCATAACTTGATGAATTCTTAATCAAAAAATGTCAAACCAATTTTGCTAGCCCCTGTATATTATAATCTATCATTTAAAAATAGTAGACCCTATGCCTTCTGTTCAAAATTTTAGAGTTTAAAATTAAAAACAGAAACCCACTAAACCTTATTTAATCAAGGAAAATTAGTTTTTCTTCTGTGCTAGACTTAAGAAAATTTGTAGAAGTTTATACCCTATTTAGACACTGTTTAAAAATAATGGGAACCCCAGCATTAGAAATTATGATGTAGTTCCTCATTTAATGATGTTTTGTCCAAAACTTAGAGAAAATCAGAAAGGTATCAGAAATTAATGAACAGTGATTAATATTATTTTTCCTAGTTTACTTATGTAACAGAGAACTTAGGAAAAATACAGAGACCATTAATGTGGATCAATTTTAAATTAAAATGATTTGTTTAGCCTAAATAAGACTGAAAATCAATTATTAAAGAGGCAAAACTATAACCAAAATGCTTAACAAAAATCCAGTGAACTTATAACCACTAGAGCCCCACTACAAAAATACAGAGCACCTCAGCCCAACTTTTTAAGTAAGGAAAATAAATACATGATGAAAATAAGGCATTTTCCCAATAATTCTTGAACAACCTCAAATATTGTGATAATGGGCAACCAAAAATTAGCTAAGTCCATGATGAGGTGAACTACCAGAGAAAAATGCAAACCCATGAAAAGGAGGCAAACTCTTACCAATTGCTAATAATCTAAGAGAAAAGCCATTTAATTCAAATAATGCATACCACCCCTTCCCTTAAGCAAAAAGATGCCAAACTTCAGAATGATTGCTCTTGCACAAAACAATAACTAAGAAAAATAAGAACTCTGTTGTTTGATATTTTTCAAATATAGTGGTAGTAGAAAGCACCTATTTGGCTAGAAACTTGAGAAAACCATAGAAAAATAATTAAAAGGTATTAATGACTAGAAATTTGTATCAAGTCATGTTATAACACCTAAAAGCCAGCAAAAATAAGTTCTGAAGAATTACCCACTGTTAAATAGTAGTTGTAGTTCAAAGCACCCCTTCTACCTTAGAATTTAGTAATTTTGTGCAGAGAAAACTATTCACCTTCTGATCCCCAAATTTTAAGAAAGAGAAACACACACCAGTAGCAAGCCACTGTAATTTTTAAAGAATTTTTAGAATTTTTTTTAGGCAACTTGTAGTTCAAACCTACTCCAAAACAATAAAGAGAATAAAGAAAAAGGAAAGAAGAAATAAACCCCACCTCAATCAGTCTAACTTGAGTACTTATCATTTGTCCCTAAAAGACTTAAAAAGAATTCAGTGGAACCCCAAAAGTAAACCTACCATTTACCTTAGCTAAATTTGAACTAGTTTACCAAGTATACCACCCAAGGGTCTTGCATAAGTAAAGTTAACTTTGTTTAACTCAAGAAAGATCATACACCTTTTAAGTTGTGATTTCTAAAAGCACATATCATATCATGCATATATCTTACGCATTGCATTCATTAGATTGTAATCTAGCCGACGGAGAGTACGTGCTCATCCCCGAGCAAGGACCTGTCCAAGAGGAGGACCAGGAGCAGGCTTCCGAGGCTGCCATTGAGGATCTCCCCGCAGCCCCAGCAATTGAAGGCAAGCCCCGGTTTTATGCATAACCTATTAATTATGTTATTTTACTACACTTAATGCTTGTAGGATTGTAATGTGCACTTAAGTGTAGGAGTTGCTTGAAACCTCTAGATTGCATGAACTTAGGATTCCTTTTTGAGATGAATACTAGTATGCTAGGTCGAGTAGCTGCTTGCTAATCAGGATCTCGGTAGAAGTCGAGTGATTTTTCTAGCACTCGCGCGAGGTCAGGAATTGGTTGTATTCATCTTGATAATGGGATATATGTTGGTCTATGGACTTGGATCCAGGGAGGATGCCTTGCCCATGAGACGGGAAAATGAATTAAGGATTAATGTGTGGATACCTGAGTCAAGCTTTTGAACGTACTAAACACATGCCGGGAAAAAATGGTAACCGGTAAACCTAGTACCTGAGTGAAGCCGGGCGCGGACTTTATCCCTCATGCGACCTGAGACTGGTTCTCTCATGCTAGCTATGGTGGGTACAAGTGCGGTCACTGCACGGCGGCAGCCGGGGTCAGTGGAGCATTGTATGCCAAGGCGGTGAGGCCTGGACGCGAACAGGGAATCAATGGGGACGGTTGTCATGTGTAGGGTCGGAGTACCCTGACATGCCGTGTGTTTAGGTTTACCTTGCAAGGTTTAAAAACTCGATTCGAATCGTCTGCTTCTCGCAGCTAATGAGACTGCTTGATTCCTTGTACTGCATCGAGTGAGAAGTGAAATGTGGTTACATGAGATAACTTGTTGATTGAACTAATTGATTGTTACCATGTATGCTTAGAAGGAGCAAATCTAGCTAAGTTAATGATGGTAGAAATTGAAAAGCTAAAAGATGATTTTAGAAACAGCTAGTGCTTTTGGCAAACCAAACCCCTCAGCCAAACAGCTGCATAGTCTAGAGGTAGAGGAGTAGACTCCTCACACCGGGTAAGTCTAGCTGAGTATTAGTATACTCAGCCTTGCTTGTGGCACCATTTTTGCAGGTACCATGCAGGATTTGATTGATGGTGTGACTTGGCCTACCACCCTGCCACCGGGTTGGACGGTCGAGTGGGACGTTGCTCCGGCAGGAGAGGAGCATGAGGAGTAGTGGGCTAGGCCTTGCCCATTTCCGCATTACCGACGACATCGATTATCCGCTGCACTTTACTTAATGAACTTTATTTGCTACTCCAAAACTCCGATTTATGTAATAATTCAGTACTTAATTTGAGGATTCCTGTTTTATTGTATTTCTTCTGTGACTCGCCTTCGAGTGAGATTGTGGAATTTGATCCTGGTTAAGTGGCTCTATCAGACTAGATCTGAAGGACTGACGGGTTATTCCGATTTAAGTGTGTCACGGCCCTTGAGGCATGACTTAGGCACTTAAGCTGGAATAATTCGGGTGGTTCTGCCACAGCTGGTATCGGAGCAAATTTCACCACAGAGAAGGACAATAAACCATGAATACCAATTTTCAAAACCTAAAACTTGCTTAGAAACTGCTAAGGATCGTCAGGACTAGATCGCTAGACCTAGGACGAAAGGCCTTAGGCATAGAGGGAAATAGGTGGCTAATTAATTAGGCCCCGTGGGCCAATACTTATATTTTAGGATGCCCTAAAAAAGGCACCCTATTTTCTTTTTGAGAGGCAACGTTTCTTCCAGCATGCATGCATTATAAAACATACAGAGGAATTAAAATTTAAGCTAACCCCTTTTTCTTTAAAACCATCCGGGCTCTCTTTTTCTTTTTCCTTCCACCATAATCTTTATCTTTGATTCCCTTCCGCAGATGAATTCACCCACCCCCGCCAGTGGAGGAGATTCTCGTTTCAGTTCTGACTTCCTTTCTCGCGATGGCTTTCCCTCCATCTTGTGGGAAGTGCTTAACTCCGCCGGTTACCCTACGCCCCCTTTGTACACGGTGCAGCTGTATGAGGAGCATCGGGTACCTCGTTGTCGGGTCTGGCTGACTTTGGAGGCTCATCCCCTTCAGCCGGGTTGGCGTTCTCTTGACTCTGAGACGATTGGACTCAGGACGGACGACACCGTGGAGGCAGCAGCCATGAAGGCTCTGACGACTTTCTGTGGCTACCATCCCCTGGAGATGGTGATGCACCCTTTGGGGCTCTTCCCTGCTGAGAGGAAGGATGATCCCATGTGGTGTAACCGCGTGAGCCATGTGAAGGACGTGTGGGCCATGTATCCTGACTTGGTTGGGAGGGTCACTGTTCAGTGCATGAGTGCGCTGTACCGCCTTCAGGCCCTTCAGAGCGATGCTATGACACTTCTTGCTAACACCGCTCGGACTGCCAAGCTCACTCTCGACAGTCGGGAAGATTTTGTGGTCGACCTATCCACAGAGTTGGTGGAGAAGGATCTGCAGGTGGAGAGGCTGAACCAGCGTATCGCTACCCTGGAGCAGCAAGTGGAGATCCGAGACAACACTATTGATGTCTTGGAGAACCAACTTCACGATGTGCAGAGGGAACTCGAGGAAGCAAATGACCACTTGGACATGCACCACCTGGAGATGGAGGCCAATGAAGCAGGAAGCGAGGGAGAAGAGGCTCCCGAGGAGCTAGGACCAGCCCCTGGTGCCAATGGGACTACCTCCGCGATGCCCCCTTCACCCGTATCCAGTGTCGCTTCCACCGCTCAGGGTTAAGCAGTCGCTTTGACGTTTTTAGGTGGATAGAAACCAATGCGAGCTTAGTAGTATCACATTTTGGACTAGGCTTGTGGGTACTTTCCCCTGATTAATGTAACCCTGTGAACTTTTGAAATCTGTGGGATGTTTGTCACCATGTTATCTTCATTTCGAACCTAATATTATGATTATGGCATTTTTCCTTCCATATGAAATGATATTTTGCCGTTCGAAATTGTGAGTTGGGATAACAATGGCGACAATCTCTGTTTTCAGATGGCAGCTAGGCAGCATCGCGGGCAGAACGAGCAGGTTCCCCCGCCACCTCCTCCAGCTCCCACAGTGCAGGAGCTGATGGCCCAGCAGAATGAGATTCTGCGACAGCTCTTGCAGCGCCAGCCCCACCCCCAGCAGCATGGTGGAGGCCAGCCTCAGCGACCTCCGGCTATGGCAACATACCAGGAGTTTCTGAGCACGCAGCCGCCCTTGTTCGCCAAGGCAGAGGATCCGTTGGACGCCGACGTATGGCTTCACGTCGTCGAGTCCAAGTTTCCCCTCCTCACGGGAGACTGCCCTGATGCTACCAAGACCCGCTTCGCCGCGCAGCAGCTTCGCGGATCTGCTCGGACTTGGTGGGATCACTTCCGTGCTATGCTCCCCGCTGATCGCGAGGTATCTTGGGAGGAATTCAAGACTGCCTTCAGAGGACACCACATTCCAGCTGGCATTCTTGATCGGAAGTTGAATGAATTTCTGGCCCTCAATCAAGGAACCTGCACGGTACTGCAGTATGCGCAAGCCTTCAATGACTTAAGCCAGTATGCAGGGTATCATGCTGATTCTGATGAGAAGAAGAGGGATCGCTTCCGCAGGGGTCTCAATACCAAACTGCGGGAACAACTCAACACTGTCCGGGCTGATAGCTTCAATGAGTTGGTCAACATGGCCATCTCTCAGGAGGATTGCATTGTTGCTCACCGGGCAGAGAAGAAGAGAAAGGCACCAATGGCAGCACCATCCGCTCAGGCTCAGAGGTTCCGGATTGTTTCCCACAACCAGAGCAGGGGTTTTCAGCAGCAGGCAGGCAGATGGGTGATCAGGCCACCTCAGCAGCAGCAGCCGGCACTCAACCGCTACCCAGCTCCCACCCCAAGGAACAATCAGCCTCCGCAGCAGCAGCAGTTCCGCCAGGGCAATGGGAACAAGTGTTTCACTTGTGGCAATGTGGGCCACTATGCCAAGAATTGTCCCAGGAACCAGCAGAGGCAGATGCCAGCACCGAATCAAGACAAGGGAAGAAAGCAGAAGGTGCAAGTCAGGCAAGGGAAGCTCAACTTCACTGCTCTTGAGGAAGTGCCAGAAGGAGCTCCTATCATGACTGGTATCTTTTCAGTTTATAATCAACCTTGAGGCTGTGTATAGATTACCGCCCTCTTAATGCGGTAACTATCAAGAACAAGTATCCTTTGCCTCGTATTGATGTTCTCTTTGACCAGTTGGTCGGAGCCAAGGTGTTTTCTAAGATAGACCTTCGCTCTGGCTACCATCAGATCAAAATACGAGCGAGTGATATTCCGAAGACGGCATTCTCAACCAGATATGGGCTATATGAATTCTTGGTGATGTCATTCGGGCTGACAAATGCACCAGCATATTTCATGTATCTGATGAATTCTGTTTTCATGCCGGAATTGGATAAGTTCGTGGTGGTTTTCATCGATGATATTCTGGTGTACTCAAAGAACGAAGAAGAACATGCCGGGCATTTGCATGTAGTGCTTCAACGTCTGCGAGAGCACCACCTTTATGCCAAGTTATCCAAGTGTGACTTTTGGCTAAAGGAAATCAAATTCTTGGGTCACACTATCTCTCAAGCTGGAATAGCTGTTGATCCTGATAAAGTGCAAGAGGTGATGAACTGGAAGCCACCAACGACTGTTCGTCAGATTCGGAGTTTTCTGGGATTAGCTAGTTATTACCGAAGATTTATTCCGGACTTCTCTCGAATTGCGAAGCCTATTACTGAGTTGCTGAAGAAGGAAGTCAGATTTGTGTGGAGTCAGAAGTGCGAAGATGCCTTCCATGCATTAAGGCAACATCTGACCACAGCACCAGTATTGGCGCAACCCGACAGCAGCAAACCTTTTGATGTAAATTGTGATGCCTCGGGCACCGGGCTAGGTTGTGTCTTGATGCAAGACAACCGAGTCATCGCTTATGCTTCAAGAGCACTCAGGCCTCACGAGCAAAATTACCCCACTCATGACCTTGAGTTAGCAGCAGTGGTTCATGCATTGAAGATGTGGAGGCACTATCTAATGGGAACCCACTGCAACATCTTCACTGATCATAAGAGCCTTAACATGAGACAGAGAAGATGGCTAGAGCTGATCAAGGATTATGACCTGGAGGTACATTATCACCCAGGAAAAGCTAATGTGGTAGCTGATGCCTTGAGTCGGAAGTTGCAGTGCAACTATGTTCTGATGGATTCTCGCATTAACACCTTGTGTGATGAGTTGAGCAAGATGCAAATTGAAGTGATTTCTTCTGGTTCTTTGTCTCATATTCCTGTTGAGCCAGCTTTGCAAGACCAGATTATCATGGCCCAGCTCAGTGACAAGGGAGTGCAAATTATCAAGAAGAATCTCCATCAGAAGGTTGAGAAGTATAATTGTTTCCGCCAGGATGAGAAGGGTGTGTTATGGTTCAAAAACAGATTGGTAATTCCTAAAGACCAGGATCTCAAGAGGAAAATTTTGGATGAAGCTCATCTCTCCAAATTCTCTATGCATCCGGGAAGCACCAAGATGTACCATGATTTGAAGCCTTTGTACAGGTGGACCAGAATGAAGAGGGAGATAGCCCAGTACGTATCAGAATGTGACACCTGTCAGAGGGTAAAGGCAAGCCACTTGAAGTCAGCTGGAGCGTTGCAACCACTCTCCGTACCTTCGTGGAAGTGGGACGACATCAGCATGGATTTCATTGTGGGTCTGCCCAACACCTCTCGTCATCATGATTCAATTTGGGTTATTGTGGACCGATTGACGAAAGTGGCACATTTTCTTCCTGTGCACACCACTGATAAGGCTCAGAAATATGCAGAATTGTATATCGACCGGATCGTGTGTTTGCACGGATTACCTCGGACCATTGTTTCTGACCGAGGAGCCCAATTTGTTGCCAGATTTTGGGAACAATTGCAAAAGTCTTTGGGAACCAAGCTGATCAGGAGTTCAGCTTACCACCCACAGACTGATGGTCAGACGGAAAGGGTAAACCAGATTCTGGAAGATATGCTGAGAGCTTGTGCGATCGATTGCGGAAAGAACTGGGATAAGCACCTCTCCTTGGCAGAGTTTGCTTATAACAATAGTTATCAATCCAGCCTAAAGATGGCACCTTTTGAAGCTCTCTATGCAAGAAGGTGCAGGACACCACTCAATTGGTCTCAGTCTGGTGAAAGAGAAGTTTTTGGACCTGATTTAGTGACTGAAGCCGAAAGGAAGGTCAAGCTAATCAGGAAGAATCTAGAAGCTGCTCAGGCCAGACAAAAGAGTTATCATGATAGAAGAAGGAAACCTCTCCAGTTCGAGGTGGGAAGTTTTGTATACCTCAAGGTATCACCCACCAAGGGAATGCAGAGGTTTGGGATCAAAGGCAAGCTAGCCCCTCGTTACATTGGACCTTATGAGATCATAGAAGCATGTGGACCCGTGGCATACAAGCTGAAGTTACCTTCGGGGATGTCTGCCATTCACAATGTTTTTCATGTATCTCAACTGAAGAAGTGTGTTCGATTGCCAACTGAAATCTTAGCAGAGCCAGAATTGGAGATAGAGCCAGATCTCTCGTACCAGGAGTACCCCTCCAAGATTCTGGATTGCAAGGAAAGATCAACTCGGGCTAAATCGATCAAGATGTTCAAGGTCCAGTGGAGTAATCACTCAGAGGAGGAAGCTACTTGGGAAACCGAGGAATTCCTGAGATCCAACTTCCCCGATTGCCTACCTAAGGAAGCTGGTACGTAATCACCCGCAACCCCTCCTCCTGCCTATCGAATCTAATTTCCAAAAAATATGATCTTAATTCAGAATGAAGTAACTATAAGGTAAAACTTAAAAGGACTTCCTTCTGAAGTTGCAAAGAGAATGACATTCGAAGAGCAGTTTATCCTAATAATGGCAATCATCACCCTTTTTCCTATCAGTCTCACCCTTCACTTTACCCCGGGAGGACTCTGGCCCGAATCTCGGGACGAGATTCCTTTAAGGGGGGAAGGCTGTGACACCCCAGTGTCACTCAGGGTTTTTCTCAAAAAGCCAAACCAAGAGCCATCATTTTATGTGAACCAAAGTAAGCATGAGCATCAAAATAACTTAAGTAATAATGAAGTCACCAAGTTCATACTTAAAAGTGTCATGATCAAAGCAATTAAGTCCCTTAAAAGATCAGATTGTACAACCCTAGTTTAAAAACCCTAAATGAGCCCCATGAGCAAAATTCAAAAATTAAGAAAAAAAGAATGAAAAGTTTAAAATTTTGAGTTGAGCCAATTATAAAAATTGAAGTATATTTAATGGGCAACAAGAAAGGTTGAGAAAGCTTATCCAAAATAATTCAAATAAAACCCCAAATCAAGCTTTCCATGTGTGGACTTAATGAGAATTCTGAAATTCAGATTTCTGAAATTCAGACCTTGAGCCAAAGATCAGGGATGTTCACCTTGATCCCTAACTCAAATCCTAATGGCCCCATTGACAAAAATGTGCCTAACTAACCCCTCTGTCGTGTGCCAGAAGATGGCATTGGGACGCGAGCCCTAGACACGACTAAACCTTGGATTTGCCTCGGATTTGCGCAGGGAGACAGACCAGATTTCCTGGCTCCATATCTCTGCAACCAGTAGGCAAAATCCTATGACCCCCACACAAGATTGGTAGCTTGTAGGGAGGGGAAGAGGTTTTGTGCATTGACCAAGGCGAGAGCAGGCTCGGATGAGCGACTACACGCGCCAGAGCTTGGGCAGAACGCGCGCTCACACGTGTTCGACCCTGGTCGGCACGCCAGAGCTCGCCCAACCCGCGCGCGCGCGCTCCCCGGCGTTCGGTCAAGTCTGCCGCGCGCTCACGCCCTCGGCCGTGCCCGCCCGCGCCTATAAAGCCTCCCCAGGCGCGCCTCACTTCGCCCCGCACTCACCCTCGTCGGCCAGCCGCTTTCCTTAGCTCCGGCGAGCTTGATTTCCGCCCGCCATTGCCGCCCGAGCTTCGGCCACCGTGGCCAGCTCCCTCCAGCCACCCTCAAGTCAAGCCAGTGCTTCGGCTAGCTCCACCAGCAGCCCGTGAAGCTTGCCAAGCCCTCGGACCCAGCCGGACTTCACCGGAGGCCCGAGATCGACTTCACCGGACTTCGGTCTTCCGCCGCCGCGCGTGGACCGAGCTATCCAGTGAGTCTCCGTCCAATTCCTCTCGCTCATGTATTCTCTGGCATCCCGTGGACCTCCCTGGACCCCAGTGCAAAGTAGATTTTCATTTAAACCGATTCTGATATTCTTTTTAAATAACCAGGGAACTTGTAAAATTCATAACTTGATGAATTCTTAATCAAAAAATGTCAAACCAATTTTGCTAGCCCCTGTATATTATAATCTATCATTTAAAAATAGTAGACCCTATGCCTTCTGTTCAAAATTTTAGAGTTTAAAATTAAAAACAGAAACCCACTAAACCTTATTTAATCAAGGAAAATTAGTTTTTCTTCTGTGCTAGACTTAAGAAAATTTGTAGAAGTTTATACCCTATTTAGACACTGTTTAAAAATAATGGGAACCCCAGCATTAGAAATTATGATGTAGTTCCTCATTTAATGATGTTTTGTCCAAAACTTAGAGAAAATCAGAAAGGTATCAGAAATTAATGAACAGTGATTAATATTATTTTTCCTAGTTTACTTATGTAACAGAGAACTTAGGAAAAATACAGAGACCATTAATGTGGATCAATTTTAAATTAAAATGATTTGTTTAGCCTAAATAAGACTGAAAATCAATTATTAAAGAGGCAAAACTATAACCAAAATGCTTAACAAAAATCCAGTGAACTTATAACCACTAGAGCCCCACTACAAAAATACAGAGCACCTCAGCCCAACTTTTTAAGTAAGGAAAATAAATACATGATGAAAATAAGGCATTTTCCCAATAATTCTTGAACAACCTCAAATATTGTGATAATGGGCAACCAAAAATTAGCTAAGTCCATGATGAGGTGAACTACCAGAGAAAAATGCAAACCCATGAAAAGGAGGCAAACTCTTACCAATTGCTAATAATCTAAGAGAAAAGCCATTTAATTCAAATAATGCATACCACCCCTTCCCTTAAGCAAAAAGATGCCAAACTTCAAAATGATTGCTCTTGCACAAAACAATAACTAAGAAAAATAAGAACTCTGTTGTTTGATATTTTTCAAATATAGTGGTAGTAGAAAGCACCTATTTGGCTAGAAATTTGAGAAAACCATAGAAAAATAATTAAAAGGTATTAATGACTAGAAATTTGTATCAAGTCATGTTATAACACCTAAAAGCCAGCAAAAATAAGTTCTGAAGAATTACCCACTGTTAAATAGTAGTTGTAGTTCAAAGCACCCCTTCTACCTTAGAATTTAGTAATTTTGTGCAGAGAAAACTATTCACCTTCTGATCCCCAAATTTTAAGAAAGAGAAACACACACCAGTAGCAAGCCACTGTAATTTTTACAGAATTTTTAGAATTTTTTTAGGCAACTTGTAGTTCAAACCTACTCCAAAACAATAAAGAGAATAAAGAAAAAGGAAAGAAGAAATAAACCCCACCTCAATCAGTCTAACTTGAGTACTTATCATTTGTCCCTAAAAGACTTAAAAAGAATTCAGTGGAACCCCAAAAGTAAAACTACCATTTACCTTAGCTAAATTTGAACTAGTTTACCAAGTATACCACCCAAGGGTCTTGCATAAGTAAAGTTAACTTTGTTTAACTCAAGAAAGATCATACACCTTTTAAGTTGTGATTTCTAAAAGCACATATCATATCATGCATATATCTTACGCATTGCATTCATTAGATTGTAATCTAGCCGACAGAGAGTACGTGCTCATCCCCGAGCAAGGACCTGTCCAAGAGGAGGACCAGGAGCAGGCTTCCGAGGCTGCCATTGAGGATCTCCCCGCAGCCCCAGCAATTGAAGGCAAGCCCCGGTTTTATGCATAACCTATTAATTATGTTATTTTACTACACTTAATGCTTGTAGGATTGTAATGTGCACTTAAGTATAGGAGTTGCTTGAAACCTCTAGATTGCATGAACTTAGGATTCCTTTTTGAGATGAATACTAGTATGCTAGGTCGAGTAGCTGCTTGCTAATCAGGATCTCGGTAGAAGTCGAGTGATTTTTCTAGCACTCGCGCGAGGTCAGGAATTGGTTGTATTCATCTTGATAATGGGATATATGTTGGTCTATGGACTTGGATCCAGGGAGGATGCCTTGCCCATGAGACGGGAAAATGAATTAAGGATTAATGTGTGGATACCTGAGTCAAGCTTTTGAACGTACTAAACACATGCCGGGAAAAAATGGTAACCGGTAAACCTAGTACCTAAGTGAAGCCGGGCGCGGACTTTATCCCTCATGCGACCTGAGACTGGTTCTCCCATGCTAGCTATGGTGGGTACAAGTGCGGTCACTGCACGGCGGCAGCCGGGGTCAGTGGAGCATTGTATGCCAAGGCGGTGAGGCCTGGACGCGAACGGAGAATAAATGGGGACGGTTGTCATGTGTAGGGTCGGAGTACCCTGACATGCCGTGTGTTTAGGTTTACCTTGCAAGGTTTAAAAACTCGATTCGAATCGTCTGCTTCTCGCAGCTAATGAGACTGCTTGATTCCTTGTACTGCATCGAGTAAGAAGTGAAATGTGGTTACATGAGATAACTTGTTGATTGAACTAATTGATTGTTACCATGTATGCTTAGAAGGAGCAAATCTAGCTAAGTTAATGATGGTAGAAATTGAAAAGCTAAAAGATGATTTTAGAAACAGCTAGTGCTTTTGGCAAACCAAACCCCTCAGCCAAACAGCTGCATAGTCTAGAGGTAGAGGAGTAGACTCCTCGCACCGGGTAAGTCTAGCTGAGTATTAGTATACTCAGCCTTGCTTGTGGCTCCATTTTTGCAGGTACCATGCAGGATTTGATTGATGGTGTGACTTGGCCTACCACCCTGCCACCGGGTTGGACGGTCGAGTGGGACGTTGCTCCGGCAGGAGAGGAGCATGAGGAGTAGTGGGCTAGGCCTTGCCCATTTCCTCATTACCGACGACATCGATTATCCGCTGCACTTTACTTAATGAACTTTATTTGCTACTCCAAAACTCCGATTTATGTAATAATTCAGTACTTAATTTGAGGATTCCTGTTTTATTGTATTTCTTCTGTGACTCGCCTTCGAGTGAGATTGTGGAATTTGATCCTGGTTAAGTGGCTCTATCAGACTAGATCTGAAGGACTGACGGGTTATTCCGATTTAAGTGTGTCACGGCCCTTGAGGCATGACTTAGGCACTTAAGCTGGAATAATTCGGGTGGTTCTGCCACAACTAGCTTCACAGATCTTTTGAATTTTCTGTCCCAATTACTACCAAAACTCAACAAACTACCAACAAGCACTTATAAAGCGAAGAAGCTTATATCTCCCATAGCTCTGGGTGTGCAAAAAATTCATGCATGTCCGAACCATTGTATTCTGTATCATGGCGATTTTGAGAACGCATCAAGCTGCCCAGTTTGCAATGTTAGTCGATACAAGAAGAGCTACAATCAAGACTGTGTAAAAAAATTCCCGAAGAAAAATAAAAACAAGAAATCCACTATTGGACCTGAAAGTGACGATGACACTTTTGATGAGATGGATGGGAAAAAGAAGTCAAAGATCCCAGCTTTGGTGATGTGGTATCTTCCAGTAATTGATCGCTTAAAACGTTTGTTTTCAAATCCTAGGGAGGCTGAGCTTATGCGTTGGCATGCTGAAAATCGCAAGCAGAATAACAAATAGATTCGACACCCTACTGATTCATCACAATGGAAAAATTTCGATCTTATGTATCCTGAGTTTGCCAAAGAAACCAGAAATGTAAGATTTGCTTTGGGTACAGACGGAATGAATCCATTTGGTGAAAAAAGAAGTGTACATAGCACCTGGCCCGTGACTTTAACGATGTACAACCATCCATCATGGCTGTGTCACAAAAGAAAGTACATTATGTTGACTATTCTTATTCAAGGTCCGAAATCAGCTGGTGTTGATATTGATGTGTTCCTAGAACCTCTTATGGAAGATATGACAAAGCTCTGGAATGAAGGAGTTAGAATATGGGATGAGTATTGCCATGAGTATTTCAACTTAAGAGCAATTATATTTGTTACCATCCATGATTCTCCCGGTGGCACCACACTATCAGGGCAAAAGACTAAAGGAAAGAATGGTTGTGTAGTGTGCGTCGATGGAACTGCTTCCATGTACCTTAAATCATCCAAGAAGTTGGTGTTCATGGGACACAGACGGTTCTTGATGAAGCAGCATAAGTACCGAAAGATGAAAGAGGAATTTAACAATGAACTGGAAAGTGAAGGTGCACCAAAGCCTTATAGTGGGAAACTTGTTTTTGAAATTGTAAAGAACATTCATGTTGTATTCAGAAAGGGAAAAACAAAGGAGAAAAGAGAAAGAGAACTGACCCTTCAACTTACACAACTTTCGAGAAGCAATCAATTTTTTTCAAGTACCTCCCATACTGGAAGGATATGGAAATTTGCCACAACATTGATTTGATGCATGTAACAAAAAATGTTTTTGGCAGCATCATTGGAACCTTGCTGGGCATGCCGAGTAAGACAAAGGACAGACTTAAATCACGCAATGATCTAGTAGATCTTCAAATCAGACCAGAACTTCATCCAGTGGATAGTGGCAAAGGGAAGCCTTACCTCCCCCCAGCTAGCTACAACTTGTCAGTTGAGGAGAGAACAAAGATTTGCAAATGTTTGCGTGGGGTCAAAGTGCCCACAGGTTTCTCATCCAATATTAGCAAACTAGTCAGGATGAAGGACTTGTCTCTATTTGGCTACAACTCTCATGACTGCCATGTGATGATGACGGTGTTCCTCCCAATTGCGGTAAGAGCCCTCGAAACAGAGTATGTCAAAGTTGTCATCACATGCTTGTGTTACTTTTTCAATGCGGTTTCACAAAAAGTAATAGCTTTAGAAGACTTGGACTATCTAAAGGCATACATCATCGAGACTATGTGCAAGCTTGAAATGTGTTTTCCTCCATCATTTTTTGATATGCAAGTACACCTAATCATACATCTCGTGGATCAGATAAAAATATTAGGGCCACTATATATACATCATATGTTTCAGTTGGAGCGATACCTGGGAGTATTAAAAGGTTAAGTGCGAAATCGCGCTCACCCAGAGGGTTCAATCATGGAGGGATACACTACAGAAGAAGTGATTGAGAGCTGTATAGATTACATCAGTGATAGAACAATGATAGGTGTGCCTGTACCTAAACATGAGGGTAAACTATGTGGGAGAGGGAGAATGGGCAAGAAAACTTTTCGCGTTGAGGATTACAAGCTAGTACATTGTGCTCATGGTAGTGTACTACAACATCTCACGATAGCCGAGCCTTACATAGAGGAACACCTGGATGAGCTTCGTAAAGAAAATCAGAACCGCACAGAGGACTAGATCATGAGGGAGCACAAACATCGTTTCAGCGAATGGTTAATGGACAAAAAAATCCCATTCGGAGACTCTTTGGAAGAGAAAACAATGAAGAATTTGGCTTCTGGGCCATCGTGTTTTGTGACATCATGGCAAGCATATGACATCAATGGGTACACATTCTACACTAAATCAAAATACATGAAAAGTGTTGCACAAAATAGCGGTGTTCGTATCGATGCTTTTGACCTACATGGACAGAAGACCACATATTTTGGATTCATAGAGGAAATATGGGAACTTGATTATGGCCCAAGCATGAAAATACCCTTATTTAAGTGCCAATGGGTGTAACATCCCGTGGGGGTGATAGTGGATAACTACGGACTCACACTGGTAGACTTAAAGAAAGTAGGATATAAAGATGACCCGTGGGTTCTCGCTGAATGTGTTGCACAAGTGTTCTACGTACTCGATCCAGCAGATGAGAAGATGCATGTAGTTATTTCTGGAAAGCAAAAAATTGTTGGAGTTGAGAATGTGGGAGACCAAGATGAGGAATACAATAAGTATGAAGAGATGTTCGTTTTTAACGGTCCAGAGAGAATCAAGCGTGTGGAAAAGAAAATTGATAAGAACTTAAAGCCATACATGCGAAAAATGGTAGTTCATGAAAAATTGTATGAATCAAATTGTATTTGTTATCATGTATGATTGACTATGCATTGTGGTTGCCAATTAATTTAAAATCTCTCTAGTTATCTATGTGTGCTATTATAATTCATTTAAGTTATATTTGCATATTTATGTTAAAAATTAAATATTAATTCATTTAAATTGTATTTGCATATTTCTGTTAAAAATTAAAATATTAATTCATTTAAATTGTATTTTCATATTTCTGTTAAAAATTAAAATATTAATTCATTTAAATTGTATTTGTATTTTCATATTTTTACAATCACAGGCGGTTTTTCCTTAGGGTTCGTTTGTGAAAAGAATAGAGCACCACAGGCGGTCCTAAACAAAAACCGCTTGTGATACTAATACATCACAGGCGTACCGAACCGCCTAGGACATCACAGGCGGTTTTCTAACCGAACCGCCTGTGATGTAAAAAGCCTACCGCTTGTATAGAGCCAAATTGTACTAGTGCATTAAGGAGTACTTAATTTATTACATCATCATTGGAGTTTATTAAAAGTAGTGATCATTGTTCGGAATGCAGCGGAATATAACTAACGGTAAATGAACAGAGGGATGGGGAAGCCTGGCCCATCACTCCTCATGCTCCTCCCCTGCCGAGGTAGGGTCCCACTCGACTGTCCAACCCGGTGGTAAGATGGACGACCAAGTCACTCCAGCAACCATGTCCTCCAGGGAACCTGTAAAAAATTATGCCACAAGCAAGACTGAGTATACTAATACTCATCTAGACATACCCGGTGTGAGGAGTCTACTCCTCTACCTCTAGACATGCAGCTGCTTGGCTGAGGGGTTTGGTTTGCCAAAAGCACGAGCTGAGTCTAAAATCAAATTTAGCTTTTCAAGTTTTAGTATGACTCTCTTAAGACTAAATGTATACCTAGCTAATCATACATGGTAGCAATCATTTTTAGCAATCAACATATTTTTCCAAATCAACACATTTCCACTTGTTACTCAATGTAGCAGCATGGATCAAGCAGTCTCATTAGCTGCGAGAAGCAGACGATTCGAATCAAGTTTTCATCCTTGCAAGGTAAACCTAAACACACGACATGGAGAGGCACTCTGTCCCCACACATATCAACCGTCCCCATCGATTCCCCGTCAGCAGATCAGGGCTCACCACCTTGGCGTACAATGCCTCACTGACCCCGACTGCCGTCGTGCAGTGACCGCACTTGTACCCACCATAACCGGAATGGGAGACCACGTCTCAGGTCGCGTGAGGGGTAAAGTCTGCTGCCAGGTTCACTCAAGTACTAGGCTTACTGATTTACCATATTTCTCGACATGTGCTTAGTACGTTCAAACGCTTGACACATGGTACCACACCTTAATCCTTATTCCAATTTCTGTCTCGTAGACAATGCATCCCCATGGACCGTTGTCCACAGACCATCATCATTCTGATATAAAAATGGGTACAACCAATTCCTGACCTCACGCGAGTGCTAGGAAAAAATCACTCGACTTCTACCGAGATCCCTAATTAGTAAAGCAGCTACTCAACCTAGCATACTAGTATCCATCTCAAAAGAAATCTTGAGTTCATGCAACTAGGGTTTCAGACAACTCCTACACTTAAGTGCACAGTACAAGCCTACAAACATTAAGTGTAGTAAAATAGCATATATAAACGATTATGCATAAAACCGGGGCTTGCCTTCCAAAGATGGGGCAGGCAGATCCTCGATGGCAGGCTCTGGTGCTGGCTCTTGGGCTACCTCCTGAGCAACTCCTTGCTCCGAAACGAGGATGTATTCCCCATCTACGAGATTACAATCTATCGAATGCAATGAATAAGATGTTTGCATATTAATGATATGGCATTTTGGAAACACTAAGCATAGTGAAACAGTGTTAAAATAGTGGTATACTAGGTTTTCCGTTGTTAGCCCTAAGGGTTTCATTCATTCATCCTTAGGGTTTTGAACGAACTTACAATCTTTAATCGTATCTTTATGTTTCATGGGATTCTTAGAAGGTTTTAGTTGTACATTATCTCATTCTCCTAAAATTCCCATTTTTCCTCCTATTGTGTTTGTTATTAAGCATTTTTGAACTACCATGGCAAGTTAGAATTTTCCAAAAATGTTAGAAAAATTATAGTGGATAAACATTGCCCTCTGGATTTCATCCTACAAGTTTGAGGTTGAAAATGATTCATATATTCCTTGGGCACAAATGTCAAAAGTAAGTGAAAAAGGGCACTTTACACTATAACTCTAGTTTGGGTGAGGTTTCTGGACTAAACTTTATTTTTGCCATTATCAATAGGTGATAATAAGCTTTTGTGCCAAAAATCACAGAAAAAGACTCACTGGGTATTTAGTTGTGATTTTCTAAAGTTTAAAGCCAAAAAGGTACTTATAACTAACTTGTTATTTGAAAAATATCAAACAACAGAACTTTCATTTTCCTAGATTCATATTAGCATATTATTAGTTATCCCAAGTATTGGGGTGGGTTCTCCTCAGGATTATTTTTCTAGGATTTTTCTAAATTTTTATTGTTTTCATAAAATAAAAGGTAGTGCATTTATTTTTTACTACAGAGGGTCTAACAAAATTTTCCAGTGAACTATGTGAAATAAGTGAGCTAGCAAAAATGTGGTTGCCCTTGGTTCTCATTTTAAACTCTCTTTTCTATTTTTTTTAACCTTGAGCCAAAATGAGTTTAAATGATAAACCATTCCTTAATTTGGTGCACTGAGGGGTGTATTATTTTTAAATAGACTAGGAAGTGGTTAAGTACCTCTCTAATTTTTCTTAACTCTAGTCTAAAAGTGTAGCTATTTTTCCCTTCTTTATTTAGCTTTTGGTCAGTTTACTATTTAAATCTGAACTTTAAAATTTTTTGCAGTACTTAGGGGGTTTGGTATTTTTCCTAATTAGTTTGACTAAATTTGGTTGAATAAAACTAAAGTTATGAATTTTATTAGCTCTGTTTACATTTAAATGAATAATGTTTAAAAGGGTTTATGAAAAACCAGTTTACACCGAGACCACTGGGCTTTTCCCAAACCAAATCTTTAACTTATGCCCCTGCGGGACTATTCACATGAGTCACTGACTATTCAAACCCCCCCCGACTTCTTCTCCTTTCTTCCCGAGGTCCCTCCCCCTTTGAAATAGTAATCGTGGAAGTAAACAGGGTGACGCGGCTTACCAGCAGCGAGGGAGGTTCGGCCAAGGGCGAGGTTAGCTTCGGGAGGTCTTGGCGGTCACGTTGAGGTACGGCTCGTCGACGGGGATGGCCGGAATCGATCGGGCCACGTGCGCAGGCGGGCGGGCTCGTCGGCGGCGTGTGCTCCAGCCAGCTCACGGTGGTAGAGTTAAATCCAAGGGCACAGAGAGCTTCACGGGGTGTCAAGGATGCTACCCGTGCAAGGAATCGAAGAAAGGCTCACCGTGGAGCTCGGTCTACATGCGTCGGCGGTCGGGTGAAGTCCGGCGAGGTCGATTCGGTGTCTCCGGTGAGGTAGAGTTCGATTCCTGGCTTTGGAAGCTTCACCGAGGTACGTAGAGGCTATCCTAAGGGTCGGATGGGGCGGGGATTGGCTCGGTTGGCCGGTCTACGGTGGCCGGGTCTCGGGCGGCCGCTGGCACACCGTGCGCAGAGCGATCGCTGGTGATCTTGTGCTCCGGCGAGGTTGAGAGCAAGCGTGGGCATACGGTCGAGGCCGGGATGGCTTTTATAGGCGCGGGCGTGGGCATGGGTTTGGCTAGGCGCAGCACGGCGCGCGCGGGGCCGAGCGCCGGGGCGTGCTCTGGTGTTGCCAGTGCGTGTCGAACACGTGGCTGTGTTATTCTGCCCAAGTTTTTGCGCCTGCTGAGCACCCAAACATGCGAATCTTGCCATATGGCTTGTGCAAGATTTCTTCCCTGCACCTAGAGCTACCTAGTTCATGTGAGTTCCAAGGGGAGATCTGGTCTGGCTTGGAAGATATGGTGGCGCTAAGTCTTGTTTGTCTATACTATTCAATCCGAGACAAAACTCATGCCAACTCGTGTCAAACGGTCTTGGCTTTGGTTCAAACTTTTCCAGCGTGTTCCTTAGGTATTTTGGCCCCTTTTTGTTATTTAGACCATGTGGTTTTGGTGCCATCAAATAGGTGAACACTTCTGATCTTTAGATTAAGGTTCATTTTTGACTTAGAGAAAATGTGAGTTACTCTATAGTGTCCTCCACTTGGGGGGCTGATTTGGGGTCTTTGAGGGGTCTTTTTGTAACATTTCCCTTACTGCATTTGGTAGATATAATAATGTACTTAAACTTTGGTGAAGGGTTTAAGTCATGAAATGTTCATTTGCTTATCCTTTCCATTAATCCAGTGTTTGGGGGCTAATGGCTCAAGAAGGGGGTCTATGGTTTTAGCCTCTTTTGTCCAAGGTGATAATTGCATAAAACTCTTGGGTATTGCTTTTGTCATGAACATCCCTTAATTGATCCATGGTTTCTAAAGTTTTGGTGCTCCTTCTCCTTTACTTAAACACATGTAATAATAGGCCATGAGTGCTTGTATTGAGCCAGGGCCTTGAGTAACACCTAGGGTGTTACACAGATCATAAAAGTTTGAAGTATATTTTTACCCAGTCAGAACTAAACATGAGGTAGAGGAGATGGCTTGAGCTGATTAAGGATTATGAATTAGAAATTCACTATCACCCAGGCAAGGCCAACGTAGTGGTAGATGCACTAAGTCGCAAGGATTCCTGCCATTGTTTTACAGTAAAGACCTTTTAACCCACATTGTGTCAAAAAATGGAGAAATTAAACCTAGAAATGATTCAACATGGAACCTTGAACCAATTGAAGCTTGAGTCGATTCTTCTGCAAAAGATTATTGATGCACAAAGAAGTGATAAGGGTATGAGACATATTCATGAGAAAATAGAAGCCGACAAAGCAAATTGTTTCAGAAGGGATAATCAAGGCATAGTATGGTTTAATAACCGCATAGTTGTGCCTAAGGATGATGAAGTCCGCCAGCAAATATTGGATGAAGCTCATCTTAGTCGATATTCCATTCATCTCGGAAGCACTAAGATGTATCAAGATTTAAAGCAACATTATTGGTGAAGAAAAATGAAGATCGAAATTGCATGCTATGTGGCGAGATGTGACACCTGTAGACGTGTCAAAGCCATACACATGAAGACTGCTAGTCCACTGCAATCTTTGCCCATCCCAACATGGAAATGGGAGGACATTAGCATGGACTTCATTGTGGGATTACATAGGACAGCAAAAGGATTTGATTCTATTTGGGTTATAGTTGATCGGCTTACCAAGATAACCCATTTTCTGCCCGTCAAGACAGATCACCCAGTTGCTGTCTATGCTCAGTTATATATTGCTTGTATCCTTAGTCTGCATGAAGTTCCAAAGACAATAGTGTTGGATCGCGGATCGCAATTCTTATCCAAGTTTTGGGAAGCACTACATAAGTCCCTGGGTACTAAGTTGCTCCATAGTTCGGCCTATCATCCCCAAACAAGTGGGTAGACTGAGAGAGTAAATCAAATACTTGAATACATGTTGCGAGCATGCGTTCTGGAATTCCCACAAAAATGGGATGATTGTTTACCACTGGCAGAATTTTCATATAACAATAGTAATCAAGAAAGTATAAAGATGGCACCATTTGAAGCTTTGTATGGACGACGATGCCGTACTCCATTGAATTGGTCTGAACCAGGGGAAAGGTGGTTTTTCAGGCCTGATATGGTGAAAGAAATGGAAGAGAAGGTTCAACGAATCATACATAACTTGAAAGAGGCACAAGCTCGACAAAAGAGTTATACAGACAAACGCCGCCAACCCTTGTACTTTCATGTTGAAGATTATGTGTACCTGAAAGTATCACCAATGAAGGGTGTGACTCATTTTGGTGTAAAAGGAAAGCTTGCGCCCTGATACATTGGTCCATTTCCTATTCTTGAAAGATGTGGACCGGTGGCATACCGACTCCAACTACCTGAAACCTTATCTACGGTGCACAATGTGTTCCATGTATCCCAATTGAAGTAATGTCTTTGGGTTCTAGATCAAACCATTGATGTGGTGGATGTTACCTTGGAACCAAACTTAACATATTCAGAACATCCCATTCGTGTCCTAGATTAAAAGGACAGGGTTACCCGAAGAAGAGCTCTTAAATTCTATAAGGTACAATGGAACCAACATGTTAAAGATGAAGCTACATGGGAAACCCAAGACTTCTTAGAAAAGAATTTCCCTGGCTTCTTAGCTTCATGTAATTTGTGAGATATGTACAATTGTTTGTAAAGGTGAAATAGACCCATACCACCCCCTGCCTTGTACAAGAAATAAGGAAATAAAAATATGACGCGTTTCCTTTTCCACTATTTGCCCTAGGACTTTAAATCTCGGGACGAGATTCTTTTATGGGGGGAAGGATGTAACACCCCTGGTGTTACTGTCACTAAAACTTGAGCATCACATCATGAGCATTGCCATATCATGTGTTTGTTACACCTAGAGTGCATTCACTAGGTAAAAATTTCAAATAAGTTGTACTGATATGACTTGATGTGTGGTTAACCCTAGGGTAAATTGCTTAACCTCAGATCAAGGCTTATGGATATAAGTAAAACCCAAATATGTGAAAATATCAAAAGACATGAGACATGATCATAAGATATCACATTTGAAGGACTTTAGTGACACCAAAACCCTGAAGTGCTAAAAACCCTAAAAAGACCCCTAGAAAACCCTAAATTGGAACCCTAGGGGGCTAAGTGCAAAATATGTGCACTTTGGATCAAAGTGCAAATACCAAAGTAATAGAACACCCCAAGACATGTGTTTCTCTCATTTGAGGATTTACAAGTCAACTTTGTGGAATTTGGGCTTATTTGCAAAAAGTACCCTATGACACCCCATACATCCATATGCCTAAGTCTGAAATTCAGTGCATAGGGTCAACTTTGGAATCCTATATCTCTCAGTTCATAAGGAATTTGCCCTAGGTCAACACATCAAATTTCTAGAACTATAATAGGAGTACAACTTTGCTCAAGTGATTAAGCCTTGATCACATATAAAATTTGGAGTAAAATGAACTCAAAGTTGAGTTGTCAGTCACACTGATAACTAAATTAGGGTCACCAGTGACATTGGCAGGACTTTGAGGTAGAATTGGAGTGGGATCTAGTGCTCGATTGAGGATGGCTACTATAGTCAAATTGTAGCTGGATTGTAGATTAACAACTTTGTTACAGAAGGATTAGCTAGTTACCATATAGAAATTAGAGATCAAAGCTCTGCAAAGTACTCGGATAGAGGCTCTAAATGGGGTTTTCCATGGTACAGTGCCACAGAAAGATCTTAGGATTCAGTCCCCCTCGCCGTCGGTGAACCGTGCGCCCGGATTTGTGCCGATCGCCGTGATTCGTGCGTGGCATGCAGTGGATATCCACGGGAAGGTGAAAAGATCTCGCGAGTGTAACACCCTAGGTGTTACTCAGGGTGTCCACCCTAGGGTTACCCCCCCCTTTTTAACCCATTGTTACATAAAGATTTATGGGCAAAGTACTTCAACCTTGGAATTCAAAGTCCTAACCAAGTGCAAACTACCTTGGATATCATGCCCTAGCTTGTCATGCACATCTGAGTAAGGCTCTCCCAAAACCCTAGAGCAAAACCTCCATAGGCAATAAGAACCCTAATTGAAGCCATGATCAAAAGATCATGTAAACCTCATGATCATGGTTTGGGCCAAATATAAAAGTTGTAATATACTTAATAACCTACAATTGATAGTAAGGAAGTACCCCCAAAAAGTTTTCAGAAAAGTCCTAAAAAGATCACCAAAGGTTGAGCACAAGGGAGAAAATCAGATTTTGCCTAAGTATAGAACCTAACCCTTGAGCAAAGACTCCACATGTTCACCTTGATCCCCTTTTCAAAACCTGTCGACCCAATTGACAAAATGGCGCCAAATTAACCCTAGAACACCCTGGCAAGAGATGACACCTACCCTAGGGCGCTAGACACGACTTGACACCCCTTTTGTCTCGGTTTGGACCCAGCTGACACAGCAAACTTCTTCCCTCTCTATCTCCCTGCCCTGACCATATCTCGACTTGGAACTCACAGCAAAAGGATAGGAGTTGGAGCAGAGAAGTGACCGTACACAGTGACTTTGCCAAGATACGCACGCTATGGCGCTCAAATCGGCCGTTGAACCTTGGCAGAAGCAACCTTCCACGTGTTCGACGCGAGCTGGCATCCGGGGGCGCGCTCAGAGCACGCCCGTGCGCGAACCCCCGCGCGCCCGCGGCCGCCCGTGACCACGCCCGCGCCACGGCTATAAAACCCGCCCCAGTGCTCGGCTGCCTTCCCCATTGCCTCCTCCGTACCTCGCCTGACTTGCCCGAGCCAGCCGTTGCCTCCGGCGACCTCCCCGCGACCCACCAGTGCCGCCCGAGAGCAACCACCGTGGCCAACCCCTCTCCCGTCCGCCTCCGTTCGATCCAAACCCCCAAATAGCTTCCTGGTGAGGCCGTGAGACGTGCTCAAGCTTGACCCGAGGACCCGCGTCACCGGAGTAGCCAAATCGTGCTCACCGGAGTTCAAGAACCCGCCGGCGCACGTGGACCGGGTAAGCCCCTGCACCGTTTTCCAATTCGATGCGCGTATGGCCTCTGTGTCACCCCGTGAAGCTCCTCGTGCCCCCTAATTGAACTATGCCGCCGTGGTTTGGCCGGAGCAGGCGCCGCCGTCGACCCCCGCCGCCTGTGCTCGTGGCCAGGGTGACTCCGACCACCTCCGGCGACGACCCGCACATCGACGTGACCGTCGCGACCTCCCGAACATCACTGACCACCTCGCCGGGCCTCCCTCGCCGCCGGTAAGCCGCGCCGTCCTTTTCTTTCCCGCGGCTACTGTTTCAGTTGGGGGAGGGACTGCGGGTGAGAGGGAGAGAAAGCCAGGGGGTTAAGTGAAATGTCAGAGACTCAGGGGAATAGTGGCGCGAGGGTAGATCTGTGAGGTTTGATTCGGGTTAAACCTAGGGACCTCGGCGCAAACTGCTTTTTTAGAAAAACTTTATTAAAACCTGATTTAAATTCAAACAGAAACTTTAAAAACCCATAACTTCTGTTTGGTTTATCCAAATTTGGTCAAACTAATTTTGCCAGACTCTAAATAATGTAACCTGTCTAAGAAAAATATAAAACCCCATAAGTACTAGAGAAAAATATAAGGTTCTGATTTAATTTTAGTTTTGACCAAAAGCTTAATAATAGCAAGAAAAATGGTTGTACTATTTAACTAGGGTTGGAAAAATTTGGAGAAGTTTATATCTACCTACTGACCTAGTTAAAAATGTTAAACCCCTCTGTCCATTACATTAAGTTAGTTTTCACCCCTTATTCCATAATATGCTTAAGGTTAAGAAAAATAGAAAAAGTGACATAAATAATGAACCAGAGGGCACCCCTATTTTTGTTGAGATACTTAGTCAATATAGTTCACTGGAAAAATATATCATACCCTGTTGTAGTGTAAAATAAGAAAGATACCTTTTAAATTAATAAAATAAGGATAACTTAGAAAAGCCCTACAAAAATAACCCTAAGGTGAAACCTCCCCAAACCTTAGGATAACTAATGTTTTGATAATAAGAACTTAGGAAAAATCTGAAATCTGTTGTTTGATATTTTTCAAATGACAAGTTAGTTTTGAGCACCCTTTTTGCACCAAACTTTAAAAAAATCCATCATTAATCAACCATCATGTTGCTCTCTGTCCTTTTTGGTACAAGAGCTTATTATCACTATTAGAGGCCAACAAAAATAACCCTTAGGTCAGGACCCACTTTAATAAAACACTTGTAGTGTAAAGTGGCCCATTTTGCCTAACTATTGATATTTTTGTTTAAAGCCTAGCTTTTGTACTTTGAACCTCAACTTCTTAAAACCAGCTAGAATAGCAAGTGACAACCCACTGTAATTTTTACAGAATTTTTGAAAATTTTTAAAATACTGTTGTAGTTCAAACCTACACTAGAAACCCTAAATGGAAATTAAAGAAAGGAAAATAAATAATGGAAATTAATGTCATCCTAAGACCTTTGTAAATTTGTCCACTGAAATCTATAAAAATAATGAAAATCCCCAATATTATCCTAAAAGAAGACCTAAACCAAAAAGGGAATAAGTCTATGTATATATATACCACTAGAAGACCCACATAGCCAGGGAACCCTAAGTTAATTCTTGACCTGATTTCTGTAGTTTAATGTTCTTAAATCTTGCATAATCATGACATACATGTTCATTGCATTTCGATAGACTGTAATCTTGCTGACGGAGAGTACATCCTCGTGCCGGAGCAAGGAGCTGCCCAGGAGGTTGCCCCAGACCCAGCACCCGAGCCTGCACCAGAGGACCTGCCTGCCACTGCTTTGGAAGGCAAGCCCCGGTTTTATGCATAACGTGTTATTTATGCTACTTTACTTCACTTATTGATTGTAGGATTGATTGTGCACTTAGGTGTAGGAATTGGTTGAAACCCTAGTTGCATTACCTCAGGATTCCCTTTGAGATGAATACTAGTATGCTAGGTCGAGTAGTTGCTTTATTTAATTAGGATCTCGGTAGAAGACGAGTGATTTTTCTAGCACTCGCGCGAGAGCAGGAAATTGATTGTACCCACTTTCTCACTGTCATGATACTAGTTGGTGGACAACAATCCATGGGGATTGGTTGCCCACGAGATGGAAAATGGAATAAGGATTAACGTGCGGATACCTGTGTCAAGCGTTTGAACGTACTAAGCACATGCCGAGAAATATGGTAAATCGGTAAGCCTAGTACCTGAGTGAACCTGCCCGCAGACATATCCCCTCACGCGACCTGAGACGTAGTCTCCCATTCCGGTTATGGTGGGTACAAGTGCGGTCACTGCACGACGGCCAGTCGGGGTAAGTGAGGCATTGTACGCCAAGGCGGTGAGCCCTGATCTGTTGCAAGGGAATCGATGGGGACGGTTGATGTGTGTGGGGACAGAGTGCCCCTGCATGTCGTGTGTTTAGGTTTACCTTGCAAGGATGAAAACTCGATTCGAATCGTCTGCTTCTCGCAGCTAATGAGACTGCTTGATCCATTGTACTGCATTGAGTAAGAAGCAAAACTGTGATGAGATGATACAAGATGTTGTTTGCTAAAAATGCTTGCTACTATGTATGAGTAGATAGTACACTTTTAGCCTTAAGAGAGTCACACTTAATTTTGACAAAGTTAAAATCTTGATTTAGAAACTCAGCTAGTGCTTTTGGCAACCAAACCCCACAGCCAAACAGCTGCATGTCTAGAGGTAGAGGAGTATAGACTCCTCACACCGGGTAAGTCTAGCTGAGTATTAGTATACTCAGCCTTGCTTGTGGCATAATTTTACAGGTTCTCTGGAGGAAATGGCTGCTGGAGTGACTTGGCCATCCACCCTGCCACCGGGTTGGAATGTCGAGTGGGACCCTGCCTCGGCTGAGGAGGAGCATGAGGAGTGATGGGACAGGCTTCCCCATCTCTCTATTTATTTACTGTTAGTTTATTTTCCGCTGCACTTCAGAACAATGATGACTGCTTTTGGCAAAACTATGATGATGACAATGATGATGTAATAATTTAACACTCTTCCATGCATGGTTTTATGCTTTATTGTATTTGCTCTGTGACTCACCATCGAGTGAGATTGTGGTACTTGATCCTGTCAGTGGCCGTGTCGGACTAGATCCGAGGGATTGACGGGTTATTCCCATTTAAGTGTGGTCTAGCCTCTAAGGCAAGGCTTGGGCACTTAAGTTGGAATAATTCGGGCAGTTCCGCCACAGCTGGTATCGGAGCTTGTACCACCACAGAGGAATCTATAAACCATAAATGCCATCCCTTTTCTAAAGTAAAATTTGATAGAAACAATGTTGGATAGATCGTAGGACGAGCAGGATAGACCTAGGACGTGAAGCCTTAGGAAATAGATGAGTAGTTAGGTGGCTAAGTGACTAGGCCCTATAGGCCACTTTTTAAAGGATGGGAGTTTTTTCCCTATTCCTTTTTATCTTCTGGAGAGGTCGTTCAGGACGCGCATGCATGCATTCTTAATTAAGCAAATGGATAACTGAGTAAAAGGACTTAAAAATGAGATAACAGCCAACTAGGACCCCAATGCCTTTTTCTTTTTAGCTAGAGACAGGCTGAGTTTTATTTTCTTTGTTCTTTTTGTAATTCTTTTTCTTTACTTACGCTTAACCGTGCACAGATGACTTCCCACGGATCCTCCGAGGACGGAAATGCACTGACCCACACTGACGGACTTGCACGAGAGGGTTTTCCCCGCATCTTGTGGGAGGTACCTCAGGGGGCAGGATACTTGACACCCCCTCAGTACGCGGTGCAGCAGTTCGAGAAGCACCGGGTGCCTCGCTGTAGGGTGAGGATGACCTTGGAGCCTCATCCCCTGCAGCCAGGCTGGCGCTCCTTGGACTCTGAGTCTTTCGGGTACCGAGCGGAGGACACAATCGAGGCAATCGCTCTACATGGACTGACTACCTTCTGCGGATTCCATCCCTTGGAGCTGGCTACCCACCCCATTGGGTTGTTCCCTGCGGAGAAGGAGGACGACCCAATGTGGAAGGATCGGGTGGAGCATGCCAAGGATATCTGGGCTCTCTACCCAGGCCACACTGCTCACTTGTCGGTACGATGCATGAACGCTCTGTATCGTCTGCAAGTAATGCGTGGGGAGGCAATGTCTCATCTGATGGCATTGCTGGAGGCCACCAAGATCACCCTGGATAACAGGGAGGAGCTCGTGGTGGACTTGTCCCAGGAGCTGGTGGAAAAAGATTTGCAGGTGGAACAGCTATCCACTGATGTCCAAGAGTTGGAAGAACTTGTGGGCACGAGGGAGAACACTATCGAGGTTCTCGAGGATCAGCTCCTCAACACTCAGCAGCAGCTAGCAGAGGCAAATGAGCACCTAGACATGCATCACCAAGAGATCCATGGTGAGGAGGCTGACGAGGACGTTGACATCGAGGGAGGGGAGGAGCCTGCTTCCAGCGTAGACACCGCGAGCTCAGGGAGACCACCTTCCCCCGAGTCAAGCGTTGCCTCGTTCGCTCACTAGATGCCAGGCTAATCCTAGAGGCTGATGATAGTTGGACTCCTCGCCACTAGCTTAGCTTTTGCACCTTAGGGTACTAGGCTAGGTAGAGTTGAGTCTTTTGGATCATTGATGTAACCGTGTTAAACTCTTTTGGAGGTTTGGGGATGATTAATGGCAGTTTAAATTTGGACGAAAGGTTCATGTTTCTTTTTGTTTTATGAGGAATCTATCAAATTGCTTTAACTCCCCTACCATGTTTGAACCTTAAGCTTGGAGATGTGTTATTAAGCAACCATGTGCTTTTTCAGATGGCTGGGAGAGCGCGCCGTGGTCAGAATGAGCACGTTCCTCCACCGCCACCGCCTCCCACTCTGCAGGAGCTCATGGCTCAGCAGAATGAGATCTTGAGGCAGCTGGCTCAGCGTCAGCCACCACCACAGCACTATGGTGGTGGAGACCATCAGCGTCACCCCGCGGCGGCTACCTATCAGGAGTTCCTCAGCACCCAGCCTCCACTGTTCACAAGGGCCGAGGACCCACTGGATGCAGATGTGTGGTTGAGGGTGGTGGAATCCAAATTCCCACTGCTCCATGGGGCTTGCTCAGAGGTCACCAAGGTCAGGTTCACCACCCAGCAGCTTCGCGGACCCGCAAGGACTTGGTGGGACCATTTTCTTGCCATGCAGCCAGAAGGTAGAGAGGTGGAATGGAGGGAGTTCAAGGCAGCTTTCAGAGGACACCATATCCCCGCTGGCATCATGGACCGGAAGCTCAATGAGTTTCTGGCACTCACTCAGGGCAGCAGGACAGTGTTGCAGTATGCCCAGGCCTTCAATGATTTGTGCCAGTATGCTGGGTACCATGCAGATACGGATGAGAAGAAGCGAGACAGGTTCAGGAGGGGGCTCAGCACTAAGCTCCGTGATCGTCTCAACACCGTCCGGGCCAACAACTACAATGAGTTGGTCAACCTGGCTATCTCCCAGGAGGGCTGCATTTTAGCTCGACAGGCGGAGAAGAAGAGGAAGACCCCTGTGGCAGGACCCTCAGCTCAGCCACAGCGCTTCAGGATTGTGTCTGACTCACAGAGCAGGGGACCTCAGCAGCAGCAAGGGAGGTGGGTGATCAGACCCCCGCAGCAGCAGCAGGCACCCAACCGCACCCAATTTCCCGCTCAGAGGAGTAACCAGCAGCAGCAGCAGTACCGTCAGGCCAATGACAACAGGTGCTTCACTTGTGGCAGCACTGGGCATTATGCCAAGAATTGCCCCAGAAACCAGCAGAGGCAGGGGCAGAATGTCAATCAGAACCAAGGCAAGAGACAGAAGGTGCAAGTGAGGCAGGGCAAGCTGAACTTCACTACCATGGCTGACATTCCAGAGGGAGCACCCGTCATGACTGGTATCTTTACAGTTTTGAATTTTCCCGCTATTATTCTTTTTGATTCCGGTGCTTCACATAGTTTTATCAGTGCCAAGTTTAGTGCCAAATGCCAGTTGCCCTTTCACCATACCGATGGGGGCATTACAATTTCAACACCCGGAGGCAGAGTTGCCACTTATCAAATCAACAAGAATGTGCCTCTAAAGTTTGGTAGTTTGATAATTAAAACCAACCTTCTTATCTTGGGACTGGATAGTGTGGATATCATATTGGGAAATGATTGGTTGACCAAACATCAGGTAGTGATTGACATTGCAGCTAGGGCCATCGAGGTGCACTCACCAACCTGTGGTGAAATCACATTATATTTACCCAACCAGGGTTGTACCCGATCTTGTGCCCTTGCTATGGTAGAATCCCCAGTGGAAAAGATCCCAGTAGTCTGTGACTATCCGGATGTTTTTCCGGATGAATTGCCAGGGATGCCACCTGCCCGAGATATTGAGTTCGCCATCGAATTGCAACCCGGGACTGCTCCTATCTCCAAGAGACCCTATAGGATGCCTCCCGCGGAATTGGCAGAATTGAAGAAACAATTGCAAGAATTGTTGGACAAGGGGTTTATTCGTCCAAGCACTTCGCCATGGGGATGTCCAGCTTTATTTGTGAAGAAGAAGGATGAGAGTTTGAGGATGTGTGTTGACTACCGTCCTCTCAATGCGGTGACTATAAAGAACAAATACCCGCTACCCCGCATTGATGTCCTGTTTGATCAGTTAGTGGGAGCCAAGGTTTTCTCCAAAATAGATCTTCGCTCGGGCTACCATCAGATTAAGATCCGTGCCAGTGACATTCCCAAAACGGCTTTCTCTACCAGGTATGGGCTCTATGAGTTTTTGGTGATGTCTTTTGGGCTAACCAATGCCCCGGCTTACTTTATGTACTTGATGAACTCAGTATTTATGCCAGAGTTAGACAAGTTCGTGGTCGTTTTCATCGATGACATTCTGGTTTATTCCAAGAATGAAGCTGAGCACACTAAACATCTGCATACTGTACTTCAGAGACTCCGTGACCATCAGTTGTATGCTAAGTTGTCTAAGTGTGAATTTTGGCTGAAGGAGATTAAATTCTTGGGTCACACAATCTCCCAGGATGGGATATCAGTTGACCCTGAGAAGGTGCAAGAGGTGATGGACTGGAAACCTCCAACTACAGTGAGACAGATTAGGAGTTTTCTGGGATTGGCAGGGTACTACCGACGATTTATTCCGGATTTCTCCAGAATTGCCAAGCCAATGACTGAACTATTGAAAAAGGGAGTCAAATTTCAGTGGAGCCAAAAGTGTGAAGATGCTTTTCATACTTTGAGGCAACATTTAACAACAGCCCCAGTGCTAGCCCAACCAGACAATACCAAGCCATTTGAAGTTTATTGTGATGCTTCTGGTACCGGATTGGGTTGTGTCTTGATGCAAGATAACCAAGTTATTGCTTATGCCTCCAGAGCCCTCAGACCCCATGAGCAGAACTATCCTACACATGATCTGGAATTGGCAGCAGTGGTTCATGCTCTTAAGATATGGAGACACTATTTGATGGGAGCTCACTGCAACATCTACACTGATCATAAGAGCCTCAAATATATTTTCACTCAGGCTGATCTGAACATGAGGCAGAGGAGATGGTTGGAACTAATCAAGGATTATGACTTAGAAATGCATTACCATCCTGGCAAGGCCAATGTTGTGGCAGATGCCTTGAGCAAAAAGGCCCAGTGCAACTGTTTGAACATGGATGTGAGAGTTACCACCTTGTGTGATGAGTTGTGCAAGCTAAACCTAGAAGTGGTTCCTTCCGGTGGATTGAGTTATATCTCAGTGGAGCCCACATTGCAAGAGCAAATAGTCAGGGCACAGATTGGGGACAAGGGAGTCCAGGTTATTAAAGAAATGATCAAGCAGAAGGCAGAGAAATACAAGTGTTTCCGTCAGGACAGCAAGGGGATTTTATGGTTTGGAGATCGATTGGTTGTTCCCAAGGACCCTGAGCTCAGAAAGAAGATATTGGATGAAGCTCACCTCTCTAAGTTCTCCATGCACCCTGGTAGCAACAAGATGTACCATGACCTCAGATCGTTATATTGGTGGACCAGAATGAAGAGGGAAATTGCCAAGTACATCTCCGAGTGTGACACTTGCCAGAGGGTAAAAGCTAGTCATTTGAAGGCAGCAGGCCCTTTGCAACCCCTTCCCATACCATCTTGGAAATGGGAGGACATTTGCATGGACTTCATAGTAGGATTACCCAATACCTCCAGGCACCATGATTCTATTTGGGTCATTGTGGACAGATTGACCAAGAACGCTCATTTCTTGCCAGTGCACACCACCCACAAGACAGAGAGGTACGCAGAAATTTATGTTGATCAGATAGTAAGATTGCATGGTATACCAAAGACCATTATATCTGACAGAGGAGCACTATTTGTGGCACGCTTTTGGGAGAAACTGCAAGAGTCACTTGGAACCCAGGTTATACGAAGCTCAGCATATCACCCTCAAACAGATGGTCAGACAAAAAGGGTGAACCAGATTTTAGAAGATATGTTAAGGGCATGTGCACTACATTATGGGAAGGATTGGGACAAGTGTCTGTCTTTGGCAGAGTTTTCTTACAATAACAGCTATCAGTCCAGTCTGAAGATGGCACCCTTTGAGGCATTATATGGGAGAAGGTGTAGGACCCCACTAAATTGGTCTCAAGCGGGAGAAAGGGAAGTTTTTGGGCCAGATTTGGTGCTGGAAGCGGAGGCAAAGGTTAGGATTATCAAAAAGAACTTAGAAGCTGCTCAGGCCAGGCAAAAGAGTTATCATGACAAGAGGCGGAAGCCTCTACAGTTTGAGGTGGGAGATCATGTCTATCTTAAGATATCACCAACCAAGGGTGTCCAGAGATTCGGGATCAAGGGCAAATTAGCCCCTCGTTACATTGGACCCTATAAGATCAAGGCAAGTTGTGGACCCGTAGCTTACCAATTGGAATTGCCACCCCGCATGTCAGCAATTCATAGTGTGTTCCATGTGTCTCAACTGCGGAAGTGTGTTCGTCTACCCACTGAAGTGCTACCAGAACCAGACATTGAGATAGAACCAGACTTGTCCTACCAAGAGTACCCCGTCAAGGTATTGGATCAGAAGGAAAGATCAACTCGGGCAAGATCAATCAAAATGTATAAGATTCAGTGGAGTCATCATTCAGCGGAAGAAGCTACATGGGAGACGGAGGATTTTCTACGCTCTCGCTTCCCCGACTTTCTGCCCAAAGGAGTCGGTACGTAACCCAAAAAAAAAAACCCCACCCCCACCTACCCTTTGAAGTCAATTATAAGAAAAACTCAGATAACAAGAATAGTCTAAGTTGTGGATTTAACTTAAGAAGGGCTTCCTTCTGAAGTGCAAAGAGGATGACATTCGAAGAACAGTTAAGAAAGAGAAACTTGAGTATAAGGGGGAGAATAGCACCAACACACCTTCAAGCATCCCTCCAAGGGACTCTACCTGAAATCTAGGGACGAGATTCCTTTAAGGGGGGAGGGCTGTAACACCCTAGGTGTTACTCAGGGTGTCCACCCCAGGGTTACCCCCCCCCTTTTTAACCCATTGTTACATAAAGATTTATGGGCAAAGTACTTCAACCTTGGAATTCAAAGTCCTAACCAAGTGCAAACTACCTTGGATATCATGCCCTAGCTTGTCATGCACATCTGAGTAAGGCTCTCCCAAAACCCTAGAGCAAAACCTCCATAGGCAATAAGAACCCTAATTGAAGCCATGATCAAAAGATCATGTAAACCTCATGATCATGGTTTGGGCCAAATATAAAAGTTGTAATATACTTAATAACCTACAATTGACAGTAAGGAAGTACCCCCAAAAAGTTTTCAGAAAAGTCCTAAAAAGATCACCAAAGGTTGAGCACAAGGGAGAAAATCAGATTTTGCCTAAGTATAGAACCTAACCCTTGAGCAAAGACTCCACATGTTCACCTTGATCCCCTTTTCAAAACCTGTCGACCCAATTGACAAAATGGCGCCAAATTAACCCTAGAACACCCTGGCAAGAGATGACACCTACCCTAGGGCGCTAGACATGACTTGACACCCCTTTTGTCTCGGTTTGGACCCAGCTGACACAGCAAACTTCTTCCCTCTCTATCTCCCTGCCCTGACCATATCTCGACTTGGAACTCACAGCAAAAGGATAGGAGTTGGAGCAGAGAAGTGACCGTACACAGTGACTTTGCCAAGATACGCACGCTATGGCGCTCAAATCGGCCGTTGAACCTTGGCAGAAGCAACCTTCCACGTGTTCGACACGAGCTGGCATCCGGGGGCGCGCTCAGAGCACGCCCGTGCGCGAACCCCCGCGCGCCCGCGGCCGCCCGTGACCACGCCCGCGCCACGGCTATAAAACCCGCCCCAGTGCTCGGCTGCCTTCCCCATTGCCTCCTCCGTACCTCGCCTGACTTGCCCGAGCCAGCCGTTGCCTCCGGCGACCTCCCCGCGACCCGCCAGTGCCGCCCGAGAGCAACCACCGTGGCCAACCCCTCTCCCGTCCGCCTCCGTTCGATCCAAACCCCCAAATAGCTTCCTGGTGAGGCCGTGAGACGTGCTCAAGCTTGACCCGAGGACCCGCGTCACCGGAGTAGCCAAATCGTGCTCACCGGAGTTCAAGAACCCGCCGGCGCACGTGGACCGGGTAAGCCCCTGCACCGTTTTCCAATTCGATGCGCGTATGGCCTCTGTGTCACCCCGTGAAGCTCCTCGTGCCCCCTAATTGAACTATGCCGCCGTGGTTTGGCCGGAGCAGGCGCCGCCGTCGACCCCCGCCGCCTGTGCTCGTGGCCAGGGTGACTCCGACCACCTCCGGCGACGACCCGCACATCGACGTGACCGTCGCGACCTCCCGAACATCACTGACCACCTCGCCGGGCCTCCCTCGCCGCCGGTAAGCCGCGCCGTCCTTTTCTTTCCCGCGGCTACTGTTTCAGTTGGGGGAGGGACTGCGGGTGAGAGGGAGAGAAAGCCACGGGGTTAAGTGAAATGTCAGAGACTCAGGGGAATAGTGGTGCGAGGGTAGATCTGTGAGGTTTGATTCGGGTTAAACCCAGGGACCTCGGCGCAAACTGCTTTTTCAGAAAAACTTTATTAAAACCTGATTTAAATTCAAACAGAAACTTTAAAAACCCATAACTTCTGTTTGGTTTATCCAAATTTGGTCAAACTAATTTTGCCAGACTCTAAATAATGTAACCTGCCTAAGAAAAATATAAAACCCCATAAGTACTAGAGAAAAATATAAGGTTCTGATTTAATTTTAGTTTTGACCAAAAGCTTAATAATAGCAAGAAAAATGGTTGTACTATTTAACTAGGGTTGGAAAAATTTGGAGAAGTTTATATCTACCTACTGACCTAGTTAAAAATGTTAAACCCCTCTGTCCATTACATTAAGTTAGTTTTCACCCCTTATTCCATAATATGCTTAAGGTTAAGAAAAATAGAAAAAGTGACATAAATAATGAACCAGAGGGCACCCCTATTTTTGTTGAGATACTTAGTCAATATAGTTCACTGGAAAAATATATCATACCCTGTTGTAGTGTAAAATAAGAAAGATACCTTTTAAATTAATAAAATAAGGATAACTTAGAAAAGCCCTACAAAAATAACCCTAAGGTGAAACCTCCCCAAACCTTAGGATAACTAATGTTTTGATAATAAGAACTTAGGAAAAATCTGAAATCTGTTGTTTGATATTTTTCAAATGACAAGTTAGTTTTGAGCACCCTTTTTGCACCAAACTTTAAAAAAATCCATCATTAATCAACCATCATGTTGCTCTCTGTCCTTTTTGGTACAAGAGCTTATTATCACTATTAGAGGCCAACAAAAATAACCCTTAGGTCAGGACCCACTTTAATAAAAGACTTGTAGTGTAAAGTGGCCCATTTTGCCTAACTATTGATATTTTTGTTTAAAGCCTAGCTTTTGTACTTTGAACCTCAACTTCTTAAAACCAGCTAGAATAGCAAGTGACAACCCACTGTAATTTTTACAGAATTTTTGAAAATTTTTAAAATACTGTTGTAGTTCAAACCTACACTAGAAACCCTAAATGGAAATTAAAGAAAGGAAAATAAATAATGGAAATTAATGTCATCCTAAGACCTTTGTAAATTTGTCCACTGAAATCTATAAAAACAATGCAAATCCCCAATATTATCCTAAAAGAAGACCTAAACCAAAAAGGGAATAAGTCTATGTATATATATACCACTAGAAGACCCACATAGCCAGGGAACCCTAAATTAATTCTTGACCTGATTTCTGTAGTTTAATGTTCTTAAATCTTGCATAATCATGACATACATGTTCATTGCATTTCGATAGACTGTAATCTTGCTGACGGAGAGTACATCCTCGTGCCGGAGCAAGGAGCTGCCCAAGAGGTTGCCCCAGACCCAGCACCCGAGCCTGCACCAGAGGACCTGCCTGCCACTGCTTTGGAAGGCAAGCCCCGGTTTTATGCATAACCTGTTATTTATGCTACTTTACTTCACTTATTGATTGTAGGATTGATTGTGCACTTAGGTGTAGGAATTGGTTGAAACCCTAGTTGCATTACCTCAGGATTCCCTTTGAGATGAATACTAGTATGCTAGGTCGAGTAGTTGCTTTATTTAATTAGGATCTCGGTAGAAGACGAGTGATTTTTCTAGCACTCGCGCGAGAGCAGGAAATTGATTGTACCCACTTTCTCACTGTCATGATACTAGTTGGTGGACAACAATCCATGGGGATTGGTTGCCCACGAGATGGAAAATGGAATAAGGATTAACGTGCGGATACCTGTGTCAAGCGTTTGAACGTACTAAGCACATGCCGAGAAATATGGTAAATCGGTAAGCCTAGTACCTGAGTGAACCTGCCCGCAGACATATCCCCTCACACGACCTGAGACGTAGTCTCCCATTCCGGTTATGGTGGGTACAAGTGCGGTCACTGCACGACGGCCAGTCGGGGTAAGTGAGGCATTGTACGCCAAGGCGGTGAGCCCTGATCTGTTGCCAGGGAATCGATGGGGACGGTTGATGTGTGTGGGGACGGAGTGCCCCTGCATGTCGTGTGTTTAGGTTTACCTTGCAAGGATGAAAACTCGATTCGAATCGTCTGCTTCTCGCAGCTAATGAGACTGCTTGATCCATTGTACTGCATTGAGTAAGAAGCGAAACTGTGATGAGATGATACAAGATGTTGTTTGCTAAAAATGCTTGCTACTATGTATGAGTAGATAGTACACTTTTAGCCTTAAGAGAGTCACACTTAATTTTGACAAAGTTAAAATCTTGATTTAGAAACTCAGCTAGTGCTTTTGGCAACCAAACCCCACAGCCAAACAGCTGCATGTCTAGAGGTAGAGGAGTATAGACTCCTCACACCGGGTAAGTCTAGCTGAGTATTAGTATACTCAGCCTTGCTTGTGGCATAATTTTACAGGTTCTCTGGAGGAAATGGCTGCTGGAGTGACTTGGCCATCCACCCTGCCACCGGGTTGGACTGTCGAGTGGGACCCTGCCTCGGATGAGGAGGAGCATGAGGAATGATGGGACAGGCTTCCCCATCTCTCTATTTATTTACCGTTAGTTGATTTTCCGCTGCACTTCAGAACAATGATGACTGCTTTTGGCAAAACTCCGATGATGACAATGATGATGTAATAATTTAACACTCTTCCATGCATGGTTTTATGCTTTATTGTATTTGCTCTGTGACTCACCATCGAGTGAGATCGTGGTACTTGATCCTGTCAGTGGCCGTGTCGGACTAGATCCGAGGGATTGACGGGTTATTCCCATTTAAGTGTGGTCTAGCCTCTAAGGCAAGGCTTGGGCACTTATGTTGGAATAATTCGGGCAGTTCCGCCACAGCTGGTATCGGAGCTTGTACCACCACAGAGGAATCTATAAACCATAAATGCCATCCCTTTTCTAAAGTAAAATTTGATAGAAACAATGTTGGATAGATCGTAGGACGAGCAGGATAGACCTAGGACGTGAAGCCTTAGGAAATAGATGGGTAGTTAGGTGGCTAAGTGACTAGGCCCTATAGGCCACTTTTTAAAGGATGGGAGTTTTTTCCCTATTCCTTTTTATCTTCTGGAGAGGTCGTTCAGGACGCGCATGCATGCATTCTTAATTAAGCAAATGGATAACTGAGTAAAAGGACTTAAAAATGAGATAACAGCCAACTAGGACCCCAATGCCTTTTTCTTTTTAGCTAGAGACAGGCTGAGTTTTATTTTCTTTGTTCTTTTTGTAATTCTTTTTCTTTACTTACGCTTAACCGTGCACAGATGACTTCCCACGGATCCTCCGAGGACGGAAATGCACTGACCCACACTGACGGACTTGCACGAGAGGGTTTTCCCCGCATCTTGTGGGAGGTACTTCAGGGGGCAGGATACTTGACACCCCCTCAGTACGCGGTGCAGCAGTTCGAGAAGCACCGGGTGCCTCGCTGTAGGGTGAGGATGACCTTGGAGCCTCATCCCCTGCAGCCAGGCTGGCGCTCCTTGGACTCTGAGTCTTTCGGGTACCGAGCGGAGGACACAATTGAGGCAATCGCTCTGCATGGACTGACTACCTTCTGCGGATTCCATCCCTTGGAGCTGGCTACCCACCCCATTGGGTTGTTCCCTGCGGAGAAGGAGGACGACCCGATGTGGAAGGATCGGGTGGAGCATGCCAAGGATATCTGGGCTCTCTACCCAGGCCACACCGCTCACTTGTCGGTACGATGCATGAACGCTCTGTATCGTCTGCAAGTAATGCGTGGGGAGGCAATGTCTCATCTGATGGCATTGCTGGAGGCCACCAAGATCACCCTGGATAACAGGGAGGAGCTCGTGGTGGACTTGTCCCAGGAGCTGGTGGAAAAAGATTTGCAGGTGGAACAGCTATCCACTGATGTCCAAGAGTTGGAAGAACTTGTGGGCACGAGGGAGAACACTATCGAGGTTCTCGAGGATCAGCTCCTCAACACTCAGCAGCAGCTAGCAGAGGCAAATGAGCACCTAGACATGCATCACCAAGAGATCCATGGTGAGGAGGCTGACGAGGACGTTGACATCGAGGGAGGGGAGGAGCCTGCTTCTAGCGTAGACACCGCGGGCTCAGGGAGACCACCTTCCCCCGAGTCAAGCGTTGCCTCGTTCGCTCACTAGATGCCAGGCTAATCCTAGAGGCTGATGATAGTTGGACTCCTCGCCACTAGCTTAGCTTTTGCACCTTAGGGTACTAGGCTAGGTAGAGTTGAGTCTTTTGGATCATTGATGTAACCGTGTTAAACTCTTTTGGAGGTTTGGGGATGATTAATGGCAGTTTAAATTTGGACGAAAGGTTCATGTTTCTTTTTGTTTTATGAGGAATCTATCAAATTGCTTTAACTCCCCTACCATGTTTGAACCTTAAGCTTGGAGATGTGTTATTAAGCAACCATGTGCTTTTTCAGATGGCTGGGAGAGCGCGCCGTGGTCAGAATGAGCACGTTCCTCCACCGCCACCGCCTCCCACTCTGCAGGAGCTCATGGCTCAGCAGAATGAGATCTTGAGGCAGCTGGCTCAGCGTCAGCCACCACCACAGCACTATGGTGGTGGAGACCATCAGCGTCACCCCGCGGCGGCTACCTATCAGGAGTTCCTCAGCACCCAGCCTCCACTGTTCACAAGGGCCGAGGACCCACTGGATGCAGATGTGTGGTTGAGGGTGGTGGAATCCAAATTCCCACTGCTCCATGGGGCTTGCTCAGAGGTCACCAAGGTCAGGTTCACCACCCAGCAGCTTCGCGGACCCGCAAGGACTTGGTGGGACCATTTTCTTGCCATGCAGCCAGAAGGTAGAGAGGTGGAATGGAGGGAGTTCAAGGCAGCTTTCAGAGGACACCATATCCCCGCTGGCATCATGGACCGGAAGCTCAATGAGTTTCTCGCACTCACTCAGGGCAGCAGGACAGTGTTGCAGTATGCCCAGGCCTTCAATGATTTGTGCCAGTATGCTGGGTACCATGCAGATACGGATGAGAAGAAGCGAGACAGGTTCAGGAGGGGGCTCAGCACTAAGCTCCGTGATCGTCTCAACACCGTCCGGGCCAACAGCTACAATGAGTTGGTCAACCTGGCTATCTCCCGGGAGGACTGCATTTTAGCTCGACAGGCGGAGAAGAAGAGGAAGACCCCTGTGGCAGGACCCTCAGCTCAGCCACAGCGCTTCAGGATTGTGTCTGACTCACAGAGCAGGGGACCTCAGCAGCAGCAAGGGAGGTGGGTGATCAGACCCCCGCAGCAGCAGCAGGCACCCAACCGCACCCAATTTCCCGCTCAGAGGAGTAACCAGCAGCAGCAGCAGTACCGTCAGGCCAATGACAACAGGTGCTTCACTTGTGGCAGCACTGGGCATTATGCCAAGAATTGCCCCAGAAACCAGCAGAGGCAGGGGCAGAATGTCAATCAGAACCAAGGCAAGAGACAGAAGGTGCAAGTGAGGCAGGGCAAGCTGAACTTCACTACCATGGCTGACATTCCAGAGGGAGCACCCGTCATGACTGGTATCTTTACAGTTTTGAATTTTCCCGCTATTATTCTTTTTGATTCCGGTGCTTCACATAGTTTTATTAGTGCCAAGTTTAGTGCCAAATGCCAGTTGCCCTTTCACCATACCGATGGGGGCATTACAATTTCAACACCCGGAGGCAGAGTTGCCACTTATCAAATCAACAAGAATGTGCCTCTAAAGTTTGGTAGTTTGATAATTAAAACCAACCTTCTTATCTTGGGACTGGATAGTGTGGATATCATATTGGGAACTGATTGGTTGACCAAACATCAGGTAGTGATTGACATTGCAGCTAGGGCCATCGAGGTGCACTCACCAACCTGTGGTGAAATCACATTATATTTACCCAACCAGGGTTGTACCCGATCTTGTGCCCTTGCTATGGTAGAATCCCCAGTGGAAAAGATCCCAGTAGTCTGTGACTATCCGGATGTTTTTCCGGATGAATTGCTAGGGATGCCACCTGACCGAGATATTGAGTTCGCCATCGAATTGCAACCCGGGACTGCTCCTATCTCCAAGAGACCCTATAGGATGCCTCCCGCGGAATTGGCAGAATTGAAGAAACAATTGCAAGAATTGTTGGACAAGGGGTTTATTCGTCCAAGCACTTCGCCATGGGGATGTCCAGCTTTATTTGTGAAGAAGAAGGATGAGAGTTTGAGGATGTGTGTTGACTACCGTCCTCTCAATGCAGTGACTATAAAGAACAAATACCCGCTACCCCGCATTGATGTCCTGTTTGATCAGTTAGTGGGAGCCAAGGTTTTCTCCAAAATAGATCTTCGCTCGGGCTACCATCAGATTAAGATCCGTGCCAGTGACATTCCCAAAACGGCTTTCTCTACCAGGTATGGGCTCTATGAGTTTTTGGTGATGTCTTTTGGGCTAACCAATGCCCCGGCTTACTTTATGTACTTGATGAACTCAGTATTTATGCCAGAGTTAGACAAGTTTGTGGTCGTTTTCATCGATGACATTCTGGTTTATTCCAAGAATGAAGCTGAGCACACTAAACATCTGCATACTGTACTTCAGAGACTCCGTGACCATCAGTTGTATGCTAAGTTGTCTAAGTGTGAATTTTGGCTGAAGGAGATTAAATTATTGGGTCACACAATCTCCCAGGATGGGATATCAGTTGACCCTGAGAAGGTGCAAGAGGTGATGGACTGGAAACCTCCAACTACAGTGAGACAGATTAGGAGTTTTCTGGGATTGGCAGGGTACTACCGACGATTTATTCCGGATTTCTCCAGAATTGCCAAGCCAATGACTGAACTATTGAAAAAGGGAGTCAAATTTCAGTGGAGCCAAAAGTGTGAAGATGCTTTTCATACTTTGAGGCAACATTTAACAACAGCCCCAGTGCTAGCCCAACCAGACAATACCAAGCCATTTGAAGTTTATTGTGATGCTTCTGGTACCGGATTGGGTTGTGTCTTGATGCAAGATAACCGAGTTATTGCTTATGCCTCCAGAGCCCTCAGACCCCATGAGCAGAACTATCCTACACATGATCTGGAATTGGCAGCAGTGGTTCATGCTCTTAAGATATGGAGACACTATTTGATGGGAGCTCACTGCAACATCTACACTGATCATAAGAGCCTCAAATATATTTTCACTCAGGCTGATCTGAACATGAGGCAGAGGAGATGGTTGGAACTAATCAAGGATTATGACTTAGAAATGCATTACCATCCTGGCAAGGCCAATGTTGTGGCAGATGCCTTGAGCAGAAAGGCCCAGTGCAACTGTTTGAACATGGATGTGAGAGTTACCACCTTGTGTGATGAGTTGTGCAAGCTAAACCTAGAAGTGGTTCCTTCCGGTGGATTGAGTTATATCTCAGTGGAGCCCACATTGCAAGAGCAAATAGTCAGGGCACAGATTGGGGACAAGGGAGTCCAGGTTATTAAAGAAATGATCAAGCAGAAGGCAGAGAAATACAAGTGTTTCCGTCATGACAGCAAGGGGATTTTATGGTTTGGAGATCGATTGGTTGTTCCCAAGGACCCTGAGCTCAGAAAGAAGATATTGGATGAAGCTCACCTCTCTAAGTTCTCCATGCACCCTGGTAGCAACAAGATGTACCATGACCTCAGATCGTTATATTGGTGGACCAGAATGAAGAGGGAAATTGCCAAGTACATCTCCGAGTGTGACACTTGCCAGAGGGTAAAAGCTAGTCATTTGAAGGCAGCAGGCCCTTTGCAACCCCTTCCCATACCATCTTGGAAATGGGAGGACATTTGCTTGGACTTCATAGTAGGATTACCCAATACCTCTAGGCACCATGATTCTATTTGGGTCATTGTGGACAGATTGACCAAGAACGCTCATTTCTTGCCAGTGCACACCACCCACAAGACAGAGAGGTACGCAGAAATTTATGTTGATCAGATAGTAAGATTGCATGGTATACCAAAGACCATTATATCTGACAGAGGAGCACTATTTGTGGCACGCTTTTGGGAGAAACTGCAAGAGTCACTTGGAACCCTGGTTATACGAAGCTCAGCATATCACCCTCAAACAGATGGTCAGACAGAAAGGGTGAACCAGATTTTAGAAGATATGTTAAGGGCATGTGCACTACATTATGGGAAGGATTGGGACAAGTGTCTGTCTTTGGCAGAGTTTTCTTACAATAACAGCTATCAGTCCAGTCTGAAGATGGCACCCTTTGAGGCATTATATGGGAGAAGGTGTAGGACCCCACTAAATTGGTCTCAAGCGGGAGAAAGGGAAGTTTTTGGGCCAGATTTGGTGCTGGAAGCGGAGGCAAAGGTTAGGATTATCAAAAAGAACTTAGAAGCTGCTCAGGCCAGGCAAAAGAGTTATCATGACAAGAGGTGGAAGCCTCTACAGTTTGAGGTGGGAGATCATGTCTATCTTAAGATATCACCAACCAAGGGTGTCCAGAGATTCGGGATCAAGGGAAAATTAGCCCCTCGTTACATTGGACCCTATAAGATCAAGGCAAGTTGTGGACCCGTAGCTTACCAATTGGAATTGCCACCCCGCATGTCAGCTGCGGAAGTGTGTTCGTCTACCCACTGAAGTGCTACCAGAACCAGACATTGAGATAGAACCAGACTTGTCCTACCAAGAGTACCCCGTCAAGGTATTGGATCAGAAGGAAAGATCAACTCGGGCAAGATCAATCAAAATGTATAAGATTCAGTGGAGTCATCATTCAGCGGAAGAAGCTACATGGGAGACGGAGGATTTTCTACGCTCTCGCTTCCCCGACTTTCTGCCCTAAGGAGTCGGTACGTAACCCAAAAAAAAAACCCCCACCCCCACCTGCCCTTTGAAGTCAATTATAAGAAAAACTCAGATAACAAGAATAGTCTAAGTTGTGGATTTAACTTAAGAACGGCTTCCTTCTGAAGTTGCAAAGAGGATGACATTCGAAGAACAGTTAAGAAAGAGAAACTTGAGTATAAGGGGGAGAATAGCACCAACACACCTTCAAGCATCCCTCCAAGGGACTCTACCTGAAATCTCGGGACGAGATTCCTTTAAGGGGGGAGGGCTGTAACAACCTAGGTGTTACTCAGGGTGTCCACCCCAGGGTTACCCCCCTTTTTAACCCATTGTTACATAAAGATTTATGGGCAAAGTACTTCAACCTTGGAATTCAAAGTCCTAACCAAGTGCAAACTACCTTGGATATCATGCCCTAGCTTGTCATGCACATCTGAGTAAGGCTCTCCCAAAACCCTAGAGCAAAACCTCCATAGGCAATAAGAACCCTAATTGAAGCCATGATCAAAAGATCATGTAAACCTCATGATCATGGTTTGGGCCAAATATAAAAGTTGTAATATACTTAATAACCTACAATTGATAGTAAGGAAGTACCCCCAAAAAGTTTTCAGAAAAGTCCTAAAAAGATCACCAAAGGTTGAGCACAAGGGAGAAAATCAGATTTTGCCTAAGTATAGAACCTAACCCTTGAGCAAAGACTCCACATGTTCACCTTGATCCCCTTTTCAAAACCTGTCGACCCAATTGACAAAATGGCGCCAAATTAACCCTAGAACACCCTGGCAAGAGATGACACCTACCCTAGGGCGCTAGACACGACTTGACACCCCTTTTGTCTCGGTTTGGACCCAGCTGACACAGCAAACTTCTTCCCTCTCTATCTCCCTGCCCTGACCATATCTCGACTTGGAACTCACAGCAAAAGGATAGGAGTTGGAGCAGAGAAGTGACCGTACACAGTGACTTTGCCAAGATATGCACGCTATGGCGCTCAAATCGGCCGTTGAACCTTGGCAGAAGCATCCTTCCACGTGTTCGACGCGAGCTGGCATCCGGGGGCGCGCTCAGAGCACGCCCGTGCGCGAACCCCCGCGCGCCCGCGGCCGCCCGTGACCACGCCCGCGCCACGGCTATAAAACCCGCCCCAGTGCTCGGCTGCCTTCCCCATTGCCTCCTCCGTACCTCGCCTGACTTGCCCGAGCCAGCCGTTGCCTCCGGCGACCTCCCCGCGACCCGCCAGTGCCGCCCGAGAGCAACCACCGTGGCCAACCCCTCTCCCGTCCGCCTCCGTTCGATCCAAACCCCCAAATAGCTTCCTGGTGAGGCCGTGAGACGTGCTCAAGCTTGACCCGAGGACCCGCGTCACCGGAGTAGCCAAATCGTGCTCACCGGAGTTCAAGAACCCGCCGGCGCACGTGGACCGGGTAAGCCCCTGCACCGTTTTCCAATTCGATGCGCGTATGGCCTCTGTGTCACCCCGTGAAGCTCCTCGTGCCCCCTAATTGAACTATGCCACCGTGGTTTGTCCAAAGTACTAGAGAAAAATGCCCCCATAAGTACTAGAGAAAAATATAAGGTTCTGATTTAATTTTAGTTTTGACCAAAAGCTTAATAATAGCAAGAAAAATGGTTGTACTATTTAACTAGGGTTGGAAAAATTTGGAGAAGTTTATATCTACCTACTGACCTAGTTAAAAATGTTAAACCCCTGTGTCCATTACATTAAGTTAGTTTTCACCCCTTATTCCATAATATGCTTAAGGTTAAGAAAAATAGAAAAAGTGACATAAATAATGAACCAGAGGGCACCCCTATTTTTGTTGAGATACTTAGTCAATATAGTTCACTGGAAAAATATATCATACCCCGTTGTAGTGTAAAATAAGAAAGATACCTTTTAAATTAATAAAATAAGGATAACTTAGAAAAGCCCTACAAAAATAACCCTAAGGTGAAACCTCCCCAAACCTTAGGATAACTAATGTTTTGATAATAAGAACTTAGGAAAAATCTGAAATCTGTTGTTTGATATTTTTCAAATGACAAGTTAGTTTTGAGCACCCTTTTTGCACCAAACTTTAAAAAAATCCATCATTAATCAACCATCATGTTGCTCTCTGTCCTTTTTGGTACAAGACCTTATTATCACTATTAGAGGCCAACAAAAATAACCCTTAGGTCAGGACCCACTTTAATAAAAGACTTGTAGTGTAAAGTGGCCCATTTTGCCTAACTATTGATATTTTTGTTTAAAGCCTAGCTTTTGTACTTTGAACCTCAACTTCTTAAAACCAGCTAGAATAGCAAGTGACAACCCACTGTAATTTTTACAGAATTTTTGAAAATTTTTAAAATACTTGTAGTTCAAACCTACACTAGAAACCCTAAATGGAAATTAAAGAAAGGAAAATAAATAATGGAAATTAATGTCATCCTAAGACCTTTGTAAATTTGTCCACTGAAATCTATAAAAACAATGCAAATCCCCAATATTATCCTAAAAGAAGACCTAAACCAAAAAGGGAATAAGTCTATGTATATATATACCACTAGAAGACCCACATAGCCAGGGAACCCTAAGTTAATTCTTGACCTGATTTCTGTAGTTTAATGTTCTTAAATCTTGCATAATCATGACATACATGTTCATTGCATTTCGATAGACTGTAATCTTGCTGACGGAGAGTACATCCTCGTGCCGGAGCAAGGAGCTGCCCAGGAGGTTGCCCCAGACCCAGCACCCGAGCCTGCACCAGAGGACCTGCCTGCCATTGCTTTGGAAGGCAAGCCCCGGTTTTATGCATAACCTGTTATTTATGCTACTTTACTTCACTTATTGATTGTAGGATTGATTGTGCACTTAGGTGTAGGAATTGGTTGAAACCCTAGTTGCATTACCTCAGGATTCCCTTTGAGATGAATACTAGTATGCTAGGTCGAGTAGTTGCTTTATTTAATTAGGATCTCGATAGAAGACGAGTGATTTTTCTAGCACTCGCGCGAGAGCAGGAAATTGATTGTACCCACTTTCTCACTGTCATGATACTAGTTGGTGGACAACAATCCATGGGGATTGGTTGCCCATGAGATGGAAAATGGAATAAGGATTAACGTGCGGATACCTGTGTCAAGCGTTTGAACGTACTAAGCACATGCCGAGAAATATGGTAAATCGGTAAGCCTAGTACCTGAGTGAACCTGCCCGCAGACATATCCCCTCACGCGACCTGAGACGTAGTCTCCCATTCCGGTTATGGTGGGTACAAGTGCGGTCACTGCACGACGGCCAGTCGGGGTCAGTGAGGCATTGTACGCCAAGGCGGTGAGCCCTGATCTGTTGCCAGGGAATCGATGGGGACAGTTGATGTGTGTGGGGACGGAGTGCCCCTGCATGTCGTGTGTTTAGGTTTACCTTGCAAGGATGAAAACTCGATTCGAATCGTCTGCTTCTCGCAGCTAATGAGACTGCTTGATCCATTGTACTGCATTGAGTAAGAAGCGAAACTGTGATGAGATGATACAAGATGTTGTTTGCTAAAAATGCTTGCTACTATATATGAGTAGATAGTACACTTTTAGCCTTAAGAGAGTCACACTTAATTTTGACAAAGTTAAAATCTTGATTTAGAAACTCAGCTAGTGCTTTTGGCAACCAAACCCCACAGCCAAACAGCTGCATGTCTAGAGGTAGAGGAGTATAGACTCCTCACACCAGGTAAGTCTAGCTGAGTATTAGTATACTCAGCCTTGCTTGTGGCATAATTTTACAGGTTCTCTGGAGGAAATGGCTGCTGGAGTGACTTGGCCATCCACCCTGCCACCGGGTTGGACTGTCGAGTGGGACCCTGCCTCGGCTGAGGAGGAGCATGAGGAGTGATGGGACAGGCTTCCCCATCTCTCTATTTATTTACCGTTAGTTTATTTTCCGCTGCACTTCAGAACAATGATGACTGCTTTTGGCAAAACTCCGATGATGACAATGATGATGTAATAATTTAACACTCTTCCATGCATGGTTTTATGCTTTATTGTATTTGCTCTGTGACTCACCATCGAGTGAGATCGTGGTACTTGATCCTGTCAGTGGCCGTGTCGGACTAAATCCGAGGGATTGACGGGTTATTCCCATTTAAGTGTGGTCTAGCCTCTAAGGCAAGGCTTGGGCACTTAAGTTGGAATAATTCGGGCAGTTCCACCACAGCGAGGGAGCGGATTGTGTCGCGGAGGAAGTTTATCACCGCGTTTGTAGCCGTGCGACGTGGCCGGACCACCGGTGTTGCCGTGGCACTACAATAAAAAACCCCTATAGCAACGCATTTATCCGTTGCTACAAGTCCAAATAAGTGTTGCTAAGCCTTGTACCAACACAAAATTATGTGTTGCCTATGTTGCCGTTGCTAGGTACTACTGCAACGTTTACATATGCGTTGGTAAGCCATAACTATATGCGTTGCTACGCTGCAACGGATATTTACCCTACTCCAATGGTTACATGCGTTTGTACTAGAAATGACGAGTAGGTTAAGGCAACATTTTGATTCGAGCTATGGTAACACATACATGTGTTGCAAGGTGGTTGAACCATATAGCAGTGGCAACATTTGTAATGGATTTGTGGCAGCACATACTTGTGTTGCAAGGAATCAATCGTTTATTAATAAAAATGATTATACAACAACATTTGCCAATAGTAAACGAGAAATAATTTTGCATAATCAAAGGTATAAACATGACAATAATGGACAAATAATTTTGCATTTAAATAAAATAATAGTCACATTTCAGAGTAGCACAACTTAAAATAATCACCGCTTGATGCGTGTTCAAGTATTTTTGGGACAAATATATAAACAACATATGACTCATATCCTAAACAAATTTGGAAATCATCATAGTGAAATAAGCAAAACTATTTTCCGTAGTAGTCTTCGGATTCTCTAGAAATCTTGCAGCGGATTCTATAGAGATCTTGCAGCTTTGAAACTGAAAAGAAAATAATACAAGTTAGTGATCAGCAACATTAATGTTTCATGATGTTCTATATTTTACTCGTTAGTAAATTTAAATGGAGGTAGCCAATTATACACAAGAATCAAGTTAACAATGATAGCATTGTTGTTGGAAATCCCTGCAAGATCAATTGCCCATGACAAAACAGCCTAAGAACTGGATGTGCTACTGAATGTGTACAAACTGGAACAATACCGTACTCAACTCCAAACCACTCTCTCTCCCCAAAACCGATCTGCACTTAATTGCATGTGTTGGTGCGTCCAAACAACCAAATTACAACACTAATCTGCACCGATCTACACTAAATTGCAATGATGTTCAAGTACCATTACATATTGGAGAGGCCTATTTAACCTGTTGCCCCGAGCCAAACCAGAGACGTGCCTCTTCTCTAACCATCCCCACACAAACTACATCAACCTAGATACAAAAACTGATCCACACCATCCAGTTTGACCCAAACCATTCACAGCTTCAACTCTACTAGGTCATTGATTTAATTAAATGTCACTATGAGAATTAGTTATTTTCTCGAAGAAGTTTTAGTAGCTTGAAATGAAATATATCTCATATGCAACATTGAACTGAAATTGATGAACAATAAGATAGCATTTAAAAAAACAATTGTGGGGGACTCATGTCGATTATGCAAAAATAATTGAGCAACGTGTATGCTATTGTCATATATAGGAACCAGATAAACTTCTTAGGGGTCCAAGAGTCGAAAACAATAAACCACAATGAGGGGATTACAGTGAACTTACATCATGATATCATCCTGAACTGAGTTGAAGCACCGTGATGTTGAAATGAGCATATATCAGTTTTTGTCGTCTTCAATCTGCACGTATAATGATAATGCTGAAATTGATAGTAGTAGTTCAGAGTAGTAATGACTAGTTAAGTAAGAGGGTTGTTCATACACAACACGATGGCCATGCTATAAGATTGTTGCCGACATCACCAATAACCTCCATGTTGTCATATGGTCGAATCAAAGGCTCAATGGGCAGTATTACAAGTCTAACACGCACCATCCAAAATTCTCTACCTAATTTAACACATCCAACTTTATGATTTGGGTCTCGACCAAGTATTGTGCCTAAGGCAACAGTCTTGGTTGGACATCTCCAGCTTTTTAAGAATACTTGTGCTCCAGTCTAATGAACATGCTCAAGTGTATCAGTAAATACTTATGTAATGTGGGCACAATAATGGGAAGCAAATTTTGATTTTACCAATATTGACTCATCTGTTGGTCGGTCAATTGGAGTACCCTAATGTATGGACAAACATATCCAATTAGTAAAGTGGATTTAAGAATATGAATGTGCGAAATATGAGGGTGGATTAATACATGTGTCGTATGTGGTTCATTTTTTGAGGCACCTTTTCGTTTCATGCACAATAACCTATAACTAATGCATATTAGTAATGAAAACAAGTCGATATACTTAACAAGAAAGTTGATTTTCACTGTCACCTTTGATGTGGTAGCACACTTGGTTTTATCAAAGGCAGTCGCAGATTGCATATCTTTCCTTTTTACCTATCATTACATCATAATGAGTATTCAATATTTTATGCACTTGCAATTTCTCAACCTCAGATAAAATGAGATTTGATGATTTTCCTAAAGCTTTCCCAGTAGGAGGAAACAAAGAAGAAGCATGTCCAAACAAGCTGGAAGCAAACTCATCTATTGTATCATCATTCCTTGATGGTTTGTCATGTTTAGTCGAGAAACCATCGATGTACCTATAACAAAGCACCATGCATTCATCTGCTAAAAATGAATTTGCAATACAAGCTTCTGGATAAGTTTTATTACGAACATATGACTTTAGCTTTCCTAAGTACCTACAACACAAACAAAATAACCAAATTATTAGATTGAACAACCAAAATATTTGTATAACAAATATTGTTACCATAGCTCATTAGTACCTCTCAATATAATACATCCATCGATAATTGACTGGTCCAGCAATCTTACATTCAGCCACAAGATGAACTATTAAATGAACCATCACCGTGAAAAAACCAGGAGGAAAAACCATCTCCATTTTGCAAAGAGTAATAATAATAGATTTTTCCAAATGGTCTAACTCATCGACACGGAGAACTTTTGAACATATCCCTCGAAAAAATGCAGACAACTCAAACAGTAGTGCTATAATATCATCTGGAAGAATCCCCCTGGAAGCAATAGGCATAAGTTGTTGCATCATGACATGACAATCATGAGTTTTTAGACCAACAATTTTCCCTTCTGCAACATTAACACATGTCGCTTTATTCCTACAATACCCATCAGGAACTGTTATTCCTCGAAGTTCTTAATAGAATGTTTGCCTCCCACTTTTATTCATAGCATATCTTGCTGGTGGCAAATACCATTTGCCGGAAGGTTTCTCTTGGGGGTGCAGGTCTTGCCTAATGTTCATGTCTTGTAAATCTAGACGAGATTTGAGATTATCTTTTGTCTTTCCATCTAAATTGAACAGTGTACCATGTAGATTATCAAAAACATTCTTCTCAATATGAATCACATCAAGATTGTATCTAAGAATATTATGATCCCAATATGGCAATGTGAACAGGCTACTTACTGACTTGTAAGTTTTAGAATTCTTAAAATCCCCTAGTGAAATTATGTTAGGCAAAATCGAACGATCATAATAGGTCATAGGAGCTGATCTTAGCTTTGTTGTTCAATCAAATGAATCTGCATCAAAACGATAAGGATGCTCTTCATCAAGCCATTGACGGTGTCCCATAAAAGATGACTTATGACCGTGCTTTAGACGTTTGGTCCATGCATTGTCACCACATGGCGGGCAAGCAAATTCTCCATGAACCATATGTGATGAGAGCATTCCTAAACCTGGCAAGTCACTTGTCGTCATTAAAACAACCCCTCGCAAATTAAATAGTTCATCTCTCGATGCGTCATATGTGGACATGCCATTCTGAATATATCTTTCAGGTCCTCCAATAGTGGTTCCAAGAACACTTGAATTTTGTCTCCAGGACTTTTAGGACCAGGAATCAATAAGGACAACATAAAATTATGATCTTTCATTCATAACCACGGAGGTAGGTTGTATACTGTTAAAACTACTGGCCAACAACTATGAGTACTGCTCAACATCCCAAATGGATTAAACTCATATGTAGCCAACCCAAAACGAATATTACGAGAGTCTGATGCAAAAAATGGGAACTTTTCATCGAACCTGGTCCATACGGGTGCATCTGCTGGATGACGTAATGCACCATCCTTTATGCGCTCTTCATCATGCCACCTTATGAGAGGTGCTAGATCCTTGCACATAAACAATCTTTTTAGCCTATCTTTAATAGGAAAGTATCACAAAACTTTGCAAGGACTAGCTTTCCTTCTTTGTTTCTTTATTAAAACCGACTCTGGCTGCATACCCTTCCACCGTGAGGCCTTACAGGTAGAGCAGAAATCATCATCTTTTTTCCCTTCCAATATAGTTGGAAATTATTTAGACAAGCATGAATATCCTCATACCCTAATCCAAATTTTGAAATAATTTCTTTGGCTTCATAAAAATTCTTGGGGAGTTGTTGTCCATTTGGAATAGCCATATGAAGAATGTCAAGAAGATCACCAAAAGATTTATCCGTCCATTTGTTCATTGATTTTATATTAAATAGAAGCACCAATAAAGTCATAATTGTCAACTCACATCCTGTCCATAGCAGCTGATTTGATTCCTCAATCATCTTATAAAACTTTGCTGCATCCAAACAGGATCCTTTCGTAGGAGCATTGCCATCAACCATATGTGTGTCATCATACATGTGTTGTATTGTATCATGAATCATTTTCGTCATATTAACTTGTCTTTCGTTACTACAACTATTTTGACCCATATTATTATTTCCATGCCCAGAAGTATCTCGATGAAAATCCCATTGGTCATAATTCTCAAGTATCCGATTGGACACCAAATGCTCAAACATAACATCACTTGGCTGCACAGTAGTGTGCACACATGACTGACAAGGGCAATAATTCTTGCTTCCTTCAGGTTTATCTTTGAATGCAAATTCTAAGAAGCCTTTTACACCGGCTACATATTGAGTCGAGCCTTTAGAACATTGCAAAAGAAGCTTCACCACCTCTAAATCCATTATGAAACTATAAAAAATACTGATGTTAAATCTACTATAATAAAATTCTATTGATTTCTAGATGTCTACAAGTAACACAATAATAGCTCAAAATTCTATTTACCCAGCTAGTCTATACATAAACAAATATCATGTTTTAGATATCTTCAGAAATTTTTTCGTACCTTACTCTTCTCCTGATTGTTAGAAAGTCGATAAATAATGGTACTAGTTCAACCTTTCATGCACTCCCTAAGAAATTGAGACCTAGATACAGGTTGGAAGCGCATCCCTAGTGTTCGTCGATTGGAGGCAACAAGAAGAGGAAATCAAGAAACTTACCGGCTGATGATTGGCTTCTCCCCCTCTGACTTATGTCATTGTGCTGCTAGGAACTATGCAGGGAATGAAGAGTTGTGCTATGAGCCCTTCGATCCAGAATATCCACGCCACTAGGAACTTTGATGAAGGGAAGAGGAGCTATGGCACACAGAGACGAAGAGAAGATGAGCGACGGCGCACAGAGACAAAGGGAATAGGACTGACCTCCCTAAGATCCACGACGGCGCACAGGACCTTTGCCCGACTCCATGACAACGGGGAAGAAACCACAGGCGACGAGGAATCAAATGGGGAGACGAGCAGAGGGGGAAGAAGGAAGAGCTCAGGTGGAACCCTAGTGTACCTCCGATGTGGGACCTGGATCCGTTTTGGAAGAAGAACGGCGTTCCAAAAAGCTCAAAAAATGAGGGTACCATTCCCCAGCTCGGGCTCCACCACGTTCAGAAGATTTAATAAGTAAAATATAAACACTTTCCTATCACAACTTGTCAATAGCTCTTTTGGTTACTAAAGCACAAATTATGGTACGCCCATAGGTTAGGTCGCAGGATCAAATACCAGGGTATTATCGACACTATTTTTTTTGCAATATCAGTTTTCTGTAAATTTTTACAGTGTACATAAAACAGTTGCGTAAATTTGTACAGTATGCATAATTACAATAGTAATTTTCTACAGTACTTATACTTACAATACTGTATGGATTACCTTGCAACATATATAAATCATGGCTATGGCTACAAATCTAATCACTTAATGGTTTAATTGCAACATACAATAACTACACCGATGATATTTGCAACACATAATAAGTGTTGCTCTATGCTCATTAGCAACACATAACACTTGCAACACATAATATGTGTTGCTTTGTGCTCGTAAGCAACACATAACACTTGCAACACATAATAAGTGTTGTTATATGCTTCCTTGCAACATATAAAACCATGCGTTGCTAGACATGCGTAGCTACAGGGTTGTTCTGTTGTAGCGTGGAAACTCCGGTCACCTCGGTTATGCCACGCCATGGCTCGTTACTGTGCGGTAGTAACCGTGGCACACTTAGGATTACAATCTTTGAGCCGTTGCACCGGTGAACGCCACGATGAAACCACCAGTGCTCTCCCTCTCTTCGGCCGCCAGCGCGTGATTCCGAATTCATGAGCCACCGCCCTCGGGCCCTATAAATTGAGCGTTCCATCAGCTCCGCTAAGTAGTCATGCACCCAACACACCAGCCCGTGCCTTCGATCGTCCACCAGACCGCTCTAATTTCAAAGTTCCCCCAATTCCGTAAAAACCCCGCCGTGAGTGAGCTCACCGTGGCCAGCTCTCCATAGGTCCGATCATGTCCTCCTCGCTCTTGTTCTAGCATTCCTATGTGCTCTTGATGCTCATCGGCCCACCCAATTGCACTAAACCTGAGTGGATCACCAGGAACACTCTAAATTGTCCCCGGATTGCGCCATCACCATGGATAGATAGATGAGGGGCTAGAACCTTGAAATTGGTTGAGGGGTAATGATCATTAGGGGTCGAATTAGGTGTACACCGCACCGGAGCACCGGTAGTTGAGTTATTCGGCCGGTACAGGCTCGTCGGAGCCGCTGCTCCGCCGTCCATGGTTGGAGGTCTCAACTTGTGAAGAAATAGAAAAGGGGAGGGTCTGTTTGCGATTGTCAGTGGCACAGAGAAATAGTACTGTGGACTCTTTATGGGTTCTTCAAATCGGCAGCGACGTTTGCGCAAAACTGACGCCGCGAGCGCGCGCGGGCGCGTTTCCGCCTGTCTTAGGCCGAATCGGGCTAAATTTAGCCCGATACTGTATATGCTTTTCCTTTTTCTTTTTCTGCCAGACTTAGGAAATCCGTATAAAATTATAGAAAAATGCTAAAAATATGAGACTAATTTTGTTGAACTCCTATATTTCATAGTATTTAAGAAAAATAGTTCCAAGATTTTTAGCCTAAACCAGGAATTATGTAGTATTTAAAAAGGCCTAAAACTAGACTTTTTGAATTTTATAAATTACTATATAGCTCCTAAAAAAATAAAACTTTTTGGGTGAACTTATTTTGGTACTTAGGACCCATGGGTGAAGTTAGACATAATTTGGACCATGTTTGAAACCCAAACCCAAAACCCTAGTCTTCTAAGTAGTGTCTGCCCTATAAAATGAAGTATTGACTCCAAAAACCCTACTTTCCCAGAGTACCGTGAAGGAAAGTTGTATTTAGGATACAACTTGATAAATCTTTTCTATTATTGCATTTTCATAAGCATTACATGAGCATTCATGGTTATATGTGGCTATATATCGAAAACGAAGAAGAAGTGAGTGTTGAAGAGGAAGAGCCTACTCCGTCAACAAAAAATCCACCTACTGGGAACTGTTTCTATTTTGACATCTGTGGAATAGAGCCTCACTCTCCTACAACACAAGGCAAGCCCTGATGCATTTGCCACCTCCTTGCTGTTTAAAACTCTTTATCACTTGAATGATGCATTAGGTGATAGGAGTTGGGTGTTAAACCAATTGCTGCATTTCCTTCCTTGGAATTGTTTACCATTCTTGATTACCCGTTTATTTAAAGGGTTTTAGATGCTTAGCCTTGCTCTAGAAAAACAAATATTTTGTTTTAAAACAAAAAGTGATGCTTCACAAAGGATGGGATGTTTTCAAAAAATAAAACTTGATGGTGGATCCATCATGGCCATGATGGGTTCAACATCGGAAAAGATGTACCTCTGCCAAGTACCAAACTTTGGGCTTAAATGATAAAGCTGAGACCGGGTAGGTGACTTGCACGAGAAGAGAGTCTCAGTTTAGTGTCTCCGTCTGAGTCGATTAAGGACCGTCTCGATGTGGGCCTGCTGACCGAGGACCCTTTAACTAGTCACATGCCTCGTCATGGGTAAGCTTTGCCTCGGGCAGCTAATACCAGAAAGGCCAACACAAAATGAGAGTGGAGAGATGGCGAGAGTAGAGTGTACCCTCCGTAGCAAGAGGCTAGACGGTGGTGTATCTGTGCTCTTGGTTGGCGTGAACCCGGTCTGGTCTTAAGAACCCTGGTGGCGAGTTGACATATGCAAGGGTTAAGTGCTACATATGTTGTGTGATTGGAGATCCTTAGTTGAGTATTAATCGATTTGGATCATTGTTACTTCTCGGACATGAAGACTTGGTTACTGACTTACACGTAGCATTCTAGTGAATAAGAAGGGTTGTTAAAAGGATGGCTAGTATAGGCCAAGTGCTTGAACTAGGGTAGAAAGAACTCTAGTGACAGGTAATGACTTAATTTGCTAATAAAACTAGATTTTTAAGGATCCACTATTTGTAAGCATTTTTGCAAACAGAGTCTTGAATTCTTGATTAAACTTTACCTTGACTCCCTCAAGCCAGCATATCCTTGAGAGTCTTTTCTTTTGACGGGTAAGACTTGTGAAAGTACACTCCGTACTCAGGGTTTTCAAACCCATGTTGTTGTAGGTGAGGAAACAGCAGAATTTTGTTGTTTTTGCACTAAGGTGGTGCCCAAGGATGTGGTACCCAAGGACCAACCTCAACAGTAACATGGTTGCGGAAGGACGTGGTCCTTCCTTTTGAAAAACAATATACTTTTATGCGGGAGGGGTTTTTGCCTCATAGGGTTGTAATAATAATACTTATGCACTCTTATATCCTTGTGATGTAATAATAATACTCTTTCTATATTTTAATGAATGTAAACTAGGTTATTGTAATTCGCTTCCGCTTATTCATTCCTCCGATGTGTTGTAATATCTGCGTGACGGTCGAAACGCTCTTGGGCGAGGAAAAGAATATAGATAACAAACTTGTCAAGTGATTATGTGCATCTACAGGGTTATCCAAGGTCCGTTGGACAAGGACAAAGGTAGGTGGGCCTAATGACTTGGGAGGTTCCATCACAATAAGCCTCTTCAGAAAATAAAAGCTTCGACTTACGGCACCTAGGCGACCAGCAGCTTTCCAAAGAGGACATCTTAGAATTAAGGGAATTTGCTGTATCTGGTGGTTATCAGCCTGGATCCATTCTCTTTAGCAGTGTGGACGAAGAAATTTTGGGTTGTATCCTCGATCGCGCTGGAGCAAAAATCATGAATACCCTATCAAGGAGTATTGGATTCTCAAAGCTTGAGAGAGATATTAGAAATTATAGAAAGCAACACATCACTGATAGCTTGTTCTATTCAAATTTTAAGGTATGATTTTCTATTTCTTTTCCTTCATTCTGTTAGCTCTAAGTTTTTAAGAATGGGAAACTTATGTAGCTTCATCTTTGCAACATAGTTTGCTACTGAGCAAAGCTTTAAAATTGCAACAAGAAAATGAAGATAAGAAAAACGAGTTCATTATCAATTATTTGGAGAAAAAGATTAAAACTCTTGAGAATTCTGTGAAGGAAAAAGATTCCCTGCTCAATATTGTTGAAGGCTCTCTCGCTGAATCTTGTCTCCAAAGTGAGAAACAACGCATTCAGATTTTAGAACAAAACGCAAGAATTGAAGAGTTGAACAAGAAGCTTGAAAAAATAAAGTCAACCTTGCAAGATAGCACAAGTCAGTTCAACTGTGAAGCCGAAGTATTAAATCTAAAAGTCAAAGCCGAAGCCAAAAAGAATTTTAAACTCTTCGAAACTCTAAAAAGGCTTCAGGACAAGTGCTTCGGTTTTGCCACCCAGTGTTCTTCACGATTGAGAAGCATTTTTAATTCTGTTGGGGCCGCATCAGAAGAGGTCCATCACCCTGCCGACGATATTCTAAAGGCGCTCGAGTGGATTGAAAAATAAATTGATGATCTTGATGAATTAATAGTGGGCCACGGTGATTTTTGTGCACTAGTGGCTGCCCATGGGACGACCGCTACTTTTGCCAAGGCTAGATGCAATCATTTAAAGAATGTCAACAAACCAACCTTCTACATTTCCCCATCAGACCTGGATGACATCCCAGCTGAAGCTAGAAGCGTAGACAATAGATTTATCACCCAAATCTGGACGAAGGATGGACGAGAGGCTGCCGGGAACAAAGATCGAGCGCTAATTGATTAGGTATAAATTGCTTACCTTCTTCCTACTTTGTATGCATCACAATATTTTTCTGATACAATGTTACCATTAAGGCAATGCTTAGGAAGATTGAGGACCCGAAGCTACTTCGAAAGTCCTGAAAAATACTCCAAAGCTGTTCTGTGGCTGTTCCAGTAGTTCTGGAAGATGCTCTTAAAGCTCTTCATTGTAAAGAAAAACATTAAATTCGACAAAAAATTTGTCGAAGGATGTAATATTCTCTCTATAAATATTAATGAATACCTTATAGTCTGACCTTTCTTCTGCTGTCACTTGCTTTGATGCGGATGAAACCATACTTACCATTTTTGAGCCGAAGGCGAAAAATACCTTCCCTTCTTTTCGTTCACAACGAAGCGTTTTACACTTTACGTTAGTTTCTCATGCGGAATGCCATGGTGCGATGAAGCTAAAAATGTCTATTGAATGCTTGTATGAATGCAAAGTATGATGTGATGCAACATGTAGATGCATGCCGAAGGTAGCAAAATTCACACACAAACACACACACAGACTCTGCATCCCCTTAGGAATGACTTTGGAGTCTCTTCACCTTTACTAGGTTGTATTTTAGCTCTACATCCCCTTAGAAACGACTTTGGAGCTTAGCTCTACATCCCCTTAAGAATGACTTTGGAGCTTCTTCACCATTACTAGGTGGTATCTTAGCTCTGCATCCCCGTAGGAACGACTTTGGAGCTTCTTCACCTTTACTAGGTGGTATCTTAGCTCTTCATCCTCGTAGAAACAACTTTGGAGCTTCTTCACCTTTACTTTGTGGTATGTTAGCTCTACATCCCCATAGGTACGACTTTGGAGCTTCTTCATGTTTTACACACGATGGTGTAATCCCAGCTTTTTACATTTTACATGTGGGAGAAATTTGCCCTTGCATTCAATAGGGCAATGAAAAGAAAATGAAAATTATAGCCTATGGCCCCATTAAAAACCTTTCTCCCCTCTTGAAAGGAAAAAAGGGTACCATAGGAAAAGAAAAATTACATGGTTGTTATACATAGTATCTCTGAAGCTCATCTGCGTTCCAAGACCTTGGAATATCATTTCCTTCCATATCTCTTAATCTCTAGGATCCTAGTCCTTATGAAGATGCTACCAAGAAGGGGCCCTCCCACTTGAGATGTAGCTTCCCTACAGGTTCTGGGTTAGCTATTCTTTGAAGCACCAAATGCCCTAGCTTAATGTTCTTTAATCTGACTTTTCTATCTCACCACTTTGCTGTTTCGGTTTGGTATTTAATAGTATGATCAATTTCCTAAAGTCTGACCCCTTCTATAGAGTCTTTTGACACTTAGCATGTATCTTCATCCTCTGCCGAAGCTAGAATCCTTATTGATCCTGCCTTCGCTTCTTCTGGAGTTATTGCTTTGTCACCAAACATGAGTTTAAATGGAGTGAAACCCGTTGATCTTGAAACTGCAGTATTATGATTCCACACCACCTTTATTATTTCATTTGGCCACTGTAACATCCTAAATTTGAGGGTATAAAATTTCTTTCTCATTATCATCCAAATTCAGGTGTTACTCTTCTCTATCTCACTCTAGTTTCTCTCTCTCTAGTTTTTCTCCCTCTCTTCCTCTTTTGATTAGGGTTAGTTTAATTAGTGAAGGATTATTTATTTTATTTTGTCCAAAACATATGAGTCATGGAATGTTGCATCATATTAAGCCTAAACATTCTTTGAATTATTGCACATATTTGATTTGGTTTGAATTTGAAACTTGATTTGAATTTGAATAACCCTAGAGAAAATAAATAGAAAAGGCATTAGAAATTCCAGGAAAAAGGAAAAGGCCAATTCGGCCCAAACCAGCCCATTAAGCCTAGCCAGCGCGCGCGCACCCGCACCTGTGCGCCTTCGGTGCCTGATAGGCGGGTCCCGCCTGTCGGCGCCAACTCCAGTGTGCCCTCTCTCTCCTCCTCCTCTCTCTCCCGCTGCCCAGTGGGCCAGTCCTATCGGCACCGTTTCTCTCGCGCGCTCCCTCGCTCTCCCTCTCTCTGTGTCGTGGCCCCCACCTGTCAGCCCGTCCCCACCTCCCACCCATGTCCCTTGCCGTGGATGCGCCCACGTCTGTGCGTTCTCCGGCCACCTCTGCACGCCCTCGCCCCTTTTGACCCCGTGCCCCGCTCGCCCACTTCCCCCCTGCTCATTTGCCCCCACATTCGAGCTCTCTCGCCCTGCGCACACGACCAGACAAGCTCCACCGCCGCTCACCGAAGACCATCGCCATTCCGCGACCGTCGTTGAGCCTGCGTCGCGCCCATTCCCTTGGTAAGCTCCGTTGCATCACCTGCAGCCCGGAACACCCCTCGATTCGCCCCTAGCTTCTCTGGTTTGCCCGGTCCTTGGTCACTGGAGTGTTTCCCATGCAGCCAGAGTCCGCCGCTTGTGGTAAGCAACCACCCCGTGTCCTTATTTCCCTGTTTACTATCCTAGCCATCGCGCAATTGCTCACCGGAGTAGGTTTGTGCCGCCGTGGGACCTTTTCGCCGTGTTCTATGCCCTCTTTAACTTCCGCGCTGGTGTGATGCCCACGGTTGTGTTCGCCGTGTCACGTTGAATGCGCCTGACCCTTTCCCTAAGCACTTAGAGCCCCGCCGTGGTCAGCCTCCTCGTCTCCGGTGAGCTCCCGCCGTGGGACCAAGCGGCGCCACCGTGCCTGGGTCTGCCCCCTTCCGTTAGATCTCGGGCGTCCGTCCGAGATCGAGCGGTTTAGATGTAACCATAGTGGATCTGCTCGTAGCACTCTGATCCATATCCAACCATCTCTCTCTTTTCCCCCCACCCCACCCGCGTCTCTGTCCCTGGGCCCAGATGGTCAGCTCACCCTAGCTCGCTGACGCCATGGCCTCGCCTGTCAGCCGCGTCCGCACGCCCGCGCGATCTAATCCTGGCCGTTGATCTTTGATCTGACGGTTGAAGTTACCCTATACCCCTTCGCGTCTGCATTTTACTTACGAAACCCCCTGGTTTTAGAAAATCAACCCGCCGTCCTCTGTTTTAGCGTGCAGGCCCCTGATTTATTTTAATTAGCCCCATGTACTTTTATTTAATCACAGATTTAGCCCTAATTTCATAATTCAAAGTTCAAAATTTGTTTATTTCATATCTTTTTCATGTGAACTCCAAATTTAGTGGTTCAAATTGCAAAATGTTCATAAAATTATTTGCTATTCAAATAAATTATGATCAGCTATAGTTTGTATATTTTAATTTTGCACTTAGAATATAGGATTAAAGCACATGTTGATTTATTTATTTAATGAAATAAATAAAAGGAAAACCCTAGGAGCTAAAATATTTTAATCTTGTGAGATTAATAATATGTACTACATGAATTCACCTCTGGTCTAATTTTTAGTTCTTAATAAAATGAATAGAAATTGGTTATGTAATTATGGATAACACTTAAAGAATAACCAAGTTTCTAGATGAAATTAGTTCATCTTATAATTTAATATTTTCTTTGTTTAATTACTACTATACCTTTTTGAGTTATAATCCAAACACTTAGAGAGTAATTAACTCCTAATTAAGATTAGTTCATTTTATAAGCTGATCTCATTCTCTTTTATTTAATACTATACCTTTTGAGATGTTTTCCAATGTTGGTATATGCTTGATGTGTGTTGGGGCGAAGGCGAAGACGCTACCCTTGGCTCCAGGCCTTCATCACCTCGCTGCACCAACAGAAGCTAGACGACCAGCGCAGCCCACCCTTCGTCCTCCTCACTGCAAGAAGAAGGCACACGGCGAAGTCCCCCCATCCCACGTCCTCACCCAACCTAGAGGCCCATGTGGGATGCGGCCCATTATAACAGGCCCCGCACGGAGAAGCATGTTACGGGCCCGATTTGTAATGGCTTTTCTGTAATGACAGTCTGTAACCCTCTATTATGGGAATATTCTGGGATAATCCAGGTGCCCGAGGGCATAAACGTCCTTGCATCGGGACATTGGGCACCCGGGCACCTATAAATACCCCCGTACAGTGCCTTTGAGAGGCTAGATTAAAAGAGCAATTGTCATCTCGAGTTAAACCGCACTTGTGTCTCTTTCACTCTCCCATTGGATCAACTTGCTCAGGAGCACGAGTTCCAACATTGGCGCCCACCGTGGGGCTCGAACCCACGACCACAGGCCTTTGTCACCTCGCTGCACCAACGGAAGCTAGACGACAGACGCAGCCCACCCTTCGTCCTCCTCACTGCAAGACGAAGGCACACGGCGAAGTCCCCCCATCCGACGTCCTCACCCAACCTGGAGGCCCAAGTGGGATGCGGCCCATTGTAACAGGCCCCGCACGGAGAAGCGTGTTACGGGCCCGATTTGTAATGGCCTTTCTGTAATGACAGTCTGTAACCCTCCATTATGGGAATATTCTGGGGATAATCCAGGTGCCTGAGGGCATAAACGTCCTTGCATCAGGACGTTGGGCACCCGGGCACCTATAAATACCCCCGTACAGTGCCTTTGAGAGGCTAGATTAATAGAGCAATTGCTATCTCGAGTTAAACCGCACTTGCGTCTCTTTCACTCTCCCGTTGGATCAACTTGCTCAGGAGCGCGAGTTCCAACATTGGCGCCCACCGTTCATGCTACGAGCAAACCACCCGTGATGGCACCCAAAAGAGCTAGTTCGAAGGCAGCCCCATCCGTCGACGAGGCGGCGAAGGAAGCACTGCTAGCTGAGAGAAAGGGCAAGGCCCTCGCAGACAACACCCACCAAGGAGCTGGCAAAAATGAAGCACACAGTAAGAGACATCGTAACGATCAACACACTCCCGACGGCACCCTCCGCACCTGCAGCTCCGGAGGGCAGCCACAAGTACCACCCCCAGGCTTCGCTCCACTAGAGGGCGAGGACGCAACAGAGGACGGCGAGGTCCTCGGCGTCTCCGCAGAAGAACAACTACAGCTACGGGCCCTACGCCTCAAGAACCGCAACCTCCAGAAGCAAAAAGAAATCCTCGAGGCCAAGCGCTAACGTGTCTCCGTGCAGGCCAAAGTGCACAGATGATATGAGATAAGGAGCAGAGGGCTCAAGAACTAGAGCAAGAGATTGCGCTCATGTAGCGCAAAGGCCAACATGATCTGCAGCATGGCCCGCCCCTCCAACAGCGCCCGCCAGTCAGAGACCTATTCATTCCTTAGCGCGGACCCTTCACCCCGCACGCCATAGCTTTCCAAGGCATCAACTACCTTGATGAGCGGAGCCCCCTTGCGCTGCAACTGCAAATGTCACCATGGCCCGCCAACTTTAGGGCAGGGACCTACCCTAAGTACAACGGCAGCACTGACCCAGCACAGTACATCATGAGCTATCAAGTAGCCGTCGCATCATCCGGAGGGGACGATGCCACGATGGCCAAGTCTTTCATCATCGCCCTCGAGGGTCCGGCCCTGACCTGGTACACTAGGTTGCCCCCATTGTCCATCGACTCCTGGAGAAGTCTCCGCCCCAGGGCCACGGCAATGGCATGCGTGGTCGGGGCCGGGGACGGGCGCAGCAGCCGCACAGATATTACTGCCTGTTTCACGACGAAGACTACGCGCACCCAACCAAGGATTGCCCGGAAACGAAGGCCACCAGGGCAGGATGTCTCGGGCACAACCCGCCGACAACCCAAGAGTTGTCGTGCACACATATCAACACCACCACCCACAACCATACAACCACGGCCCCGCCCAGCATCTACCCAACCACGCATATCAACACCACCAGGAGGTACAAGTCCTACCACCCCCACCCCCGCCTCCGCATCAACCAAACATCCACCACCAAAATCACCCCCAAGCACCAAAACAGGAAGACTTCGCTGATCAGCCGTATCGCGGAGTCATTCAGATGATAACCGGAGGGTCTAGCGTCGACTTCGACATGAAGCGACAAAAGAAGGACCACTACCGAAGCATCAACCACGTCGCCATCACCGGTCCAGTCATGCAAACAAAGTGGTCGCATGTGCCGCTAACCTTCGACGCCAGAGATGTTGATCTACGCAGCGCACCCCATTGTGACGCCATGGTAATCAACTGCAGTGTGGCAGGCTGGGACCTGCACAAAGTCTTAGTTGACAACAGCAGCCAGGAGGACATCATCTTCCTCCACACTTTTGACCGCATGGGCATCAGCCACAGTTTACTCAAGCCTTCGGACAATCCCCTATATGGCTTTGGCGGCAAGGGCACCTTCCCTATGGGCAAGATCGAGCTACCCCTGTCCTTTGGTGTAGCACCCAATGCGCGAAGCGAATAGGTCACCTTCGATATCGTTGACATGGTCTATCCTTACAACGCCATAATGGGTCGGGGCTCTATCAACAAATTTGAAGCAACCATCCACGGATTATACCTCTGCATTAAAATTCCGAGTCCGCAAGGCGTAATAACGGTGTACGGGAACCAGCAGACTGCGTGTCACATCGAAAGAGATTTCGTTCCCGGTCAACGAAACGTACACTGCCTTACGACGCAGCGCGAAGTCCCCGAGGCTACCCGTCCTGCCGCCAATGAGGGTGAAAAGGCACAGCTACAAAGCAACGACGGAACAAAGACAGTTCCCCTTGACCCGGCAACGCCCAAGCAGACAGTCATCATAAGCGAAGACCTGACTTCGCAAGAGGAGGAGCAACTCATCTCCTATCTCACTAGAAATAAAGATGTCTTCGCCTGGTCTGCCCTTAACCTGGTTGGAGTCAGTCGCACCGTCATCGAGCACAGTCTGGGCATCGACCCTTCGGTGCGCCCAAAGAAGCAGCGGCTGCGCAAAATGTCCAATAAAAAAACAGAAGCCGCCAAAGCCGAAGTACACCGCCTGCTGGAGGCCAATTTCATCGAGCCATTCGCCTACCCTACGTGGCTATCCAACGTAGTCATGGTGCAAAAGAAGAGCGGCAAGTGGCAGATGTGCATCGATTTCACCAGCCTCAACAAGGCCTGCCCCAAGGAGAATTTCCCGCTGCCATGGGTCGACAAGATAGTCGATAGTGCGGCCGAATGCGAAGTCATGTCACTCCTCGACTACTTCTCTGGCTACCACCAAATATATATGAAGGAGGAAGACAAGACCAGTACCAGTTTCATCACACCCTTCGGCACGTACTGCTTCATCAGGATGCCGGAGGGGCTCAAGAATGCTGGATCAACCTTCTCTCGCCTCACCAAGACGGTGCTCGAGGGCCAAGCAGGCCGAAACATTTTCATGTATGTGGACGACATCGTCGTCGCCAGCAAAAATAAGGAGGATCACCTGGCCGACCTCACAGAGACATTTGCAAACATGAGGGACGCACGACTTCGCCTCAACCCCGTGAAGTGCGTCTTTGGGGTCCGCCAGGGGAATATACTGGGCTACCTGGTGTCACACCGCGGGATCGAGGCCAACCCGACCAAGATTCAGGCAATAATCAACATGACACCCCCACAGTCAACCAGGGACTTCTAGCGTCTAACAGGCAGATTGGCCGCTCTGAACAGATTCATCTCCAAGTCCGCCGAGCGGAGTCTACCTTTCCTCAAGACACTGCGTGGTGCGAAGGAATTCGCGTGGGGACCAGAATAGGCGGCAGCCTTCGCATCACTCAAACAACACTTGTCCGACTTGGCCATTCTCACCAGTCTAGACCCTTCGCTGCCGCTTCTGCTCTACATCGCCGCCTCGCCATACGCAGTCAGCACAGCCCTAGTCTAAGAACAAAATAGGGAGGGCACGACCCGACAGTGTCCAGTCTATTACGTCTCCGAGGTCCTCACGGCCTCCAAGTGTAACATGACCGAGTTGGAAAAAATCTCCTACGCAGTCATCATGGCATCACGAAAGTTGTGTCATTACTTCGAAGCATTCAAGGTGCGGGTCACCTCGAACAGGGGACTGGGAGAGCTGTTCCGCAACCCGGAGGCGTCTGTCCGAATTGCCAAATGGGCAGCCGAGCTCTCCGACTACCATATCGTCTTCGAACCCAGGACAGTAATCAAATCGCAGGTCCTGGCAGACCTCATCGTTGACTGGATAGGGCCAGTAACGCAGCAGGACGAGCCTGTAGATAAAGTGTGGACCATCCACTGCGACGGCACTTGGTGCCATGTGGGGGCAGGCGTGGCTGCAGTCATCACATCACCCACAGGGATCAAACACAGATATGCAACATGCCTCAACTTTACTTTGGAGTCCGACAGATGCACCAACAACGTAGTAGAATACGAAGCTGTCATCCTGGGTCTTCACAAGCTCAGAGCGCTTGGAGTCACCACCCGCATTATCAAGACAGATTCCAAAGTGGTTGTCGGTCAGGTCAAAAAAGAATACTCAGCAAAAGACCCCACACTCATGCCGTATCTCACGGCTATTCGCAGTCTTGAGAGACAATTCAAGGGCTTTACCTTGCAGCTTGTGGACCGAGCTAGGAACGAGGAGGCCGACGCATTGGCCAAAGCAGCTGCCAGAGGCGAAGCCTTGCCCTCCGACGTGTTCTACCAGTCATCAGCATGCAAGCTGTCCGCAGTCCAGAAAGTCTACAAATAACCAACGACACCGAGGGCCATCGCATAGTCAACCTCATCATGACCGAAGATTGGCGGGCCCTAATAACCCTGTTCCTGCAAGGATATTATCATCTAGGTGACATTAACGAGGCCAAGCGCCTCAAGCACCGAAGCCGGGACTTCACAATCATTGAGGGCCAGTTATACAAGAAGGGGGTAAGCCAACCCATGCTTAAATGCATCACCGAAGCCAAAGGCATCCAGATCCTGTGCGAAGTCCACAATGGAACTTGTGGCTCTCACTTGAGGCCTAGGGCCCTCGCTGCCAAGGTAATCCGTCAAGGGTTCTACTGGCCTGCCATAATCTGCGCCGCGAGTCGAGTCACGAGGTCGTGCGAAGCCTGCTAGAAGTTTTCTCCCCGCTCGGGCAATCCTTCGCAATTCACAAAGTTGATTGCCCACACATGGCCACTTCAACGCTAGGGGCTGGATATTGTTGGGCCACTACCCACGGCTCAAGGGAACCTCAAGTTCACCTTCGTCGCCGTCGAGTACTTTACCAAGTGGATCGAGGCAAGGGCAGTATCTACAGTAACGTCGAAGACAGCCTAGAAATTCTTCTGGAAAAACATTGTTTGCCGATTCGGAGTCCTGTCCAAGCTCACAGTAGATAATGGCAAACAGTTTGACAACCAGGACTTCAGGAATTTCTGCTTCTCCATCGGCACCAAGCTCGCCTTCGCCTCAGTATATCACCTGCAATCTAACGGCGTCGTCGAGCGCGCCAACGGCAAGATTTTCACTGCTATCAAGAAAAGGCTACTCGACGACAGCAAGGGTAAATGGGCCGACCACCTACCTGAAGCAGTCTGGGCGCTAAACACGACCGAGTGCCGGGTGACTGGTTTCACCCCTTTTCGTCTACTATATGGTTCGGAGGCCATGACCCCGCAGGAAATAAAGCATGGGTCACCTCGAACAAGTGCATCAGCCGTCCCCGACATAGACGAACCAACATCCAAAGACCTCATCGACGGAGACCGCGTCTTCGCCCTGTAGGCCCTCAACAAATACCAAGCTCAAACGAAGGCCTGGCACGACCACGCAGTCGTCCCAAGAGAGTTCAATGAAGGAGACCTCGTACTCGTCCAAACCACCTGGACAGAGTCACGGGGCAAGCTGGAGCCAAAGTGGGAGGGCCCGTTCATCGTCAAGTCAAAGGCGTCCCCCAGCACATACAGGCAAACAACGCCATTCGGCGAGGACCTAGACCATTCTTGGAATATTGACAATCTCCGCAAATTTTTTGTTTAAATCCTCAGGGCCTACGCGCCCTTGTAATTCATCAAACAGTGTTATTCCGGCCCACATTCTTTTCCTCCCAGGGGGTGAGGTTTTTAACGAGGCAGAGCCATGTAATATACCCGCAAAAATCCCCTGCAAAAATTCAGGTACAGCATGTTGAAAAAGACCGCATTGACGGTCTCCGGCATTCGACCACCCCGAAGTCACCGCGAGAGGCAGCGCAGACTACCCTCGTGTGTGACACTGCGCACAAAAGTCGCCTAAGGGTGCAGCCGGAATAGCACAATAAGTGCACAAAATCGAAGTCTTTTTCTAAAAGACTCTCTGTGCAAAAGTCGCCTAAGGGTGCAGCCGAAATAGCACAATAAGTGCGCAAAATCGAAGTCTTTTCCTAAAAGACTCTCCGTGCAAAAGTCGCCTAAGGGTGCAGCCAGAATAGCATAATAAGTGCGCAAAATCGAAGTCTTTTCATAAAAGACTCTCCGTGCAAAAGTCGCCTAAGGGTGCAGCCGGAATAGCACAATAAGTGTGCAACATCGAAGTCATTTCCTAAAAGACACTCCACGCAAAAGTTGCCTAAGGGTGCAGCCAGAATAGCACAATAAGTACGCCAAATCAAAGTCTTTTCCTAAAAGACTCTCCGTGCAAAAGCCACCTAAGGGTGCAGCCGGAACAACACAATAAGTGCGCAAAAATCAAAGTCTTTTCCAAAAAGACTCTCCGTGCAGAAGTCGCCTACGGGCGCAGCCGGATCAATGAAGGCGCGCAGCCTCATAATACAAATCACTGCTACATACACAGCGAGGGCATCATATATTACACTTGCTCAACCTTCGGGATGATACCCATATCCCTGTAATTGAACAGCATTATCCTCAATTCCTCACCCTCAAAAAGATTTCGCAGCTCCCCTTCACCTATGCTCGCCCCAATCGGCGAGGACAACAGTTCTCGCCTACCAGTCTGGTCCACGCGAAGACGGCCACACTCCATCCCAATATGATGATGCCTACCACTTCGCGACAATTCACTCACTCTCTGCTTGCCACCGCCCTTCGCCGCCTATACCCAGTACTCGCACCCGGGAGACCATCGGAACCTTGCATGCATGGCGAAGACTCCGCTTCAGCCACATCTAACGCTGCAAAATAATCCAAGCCTTCATCCGAAGACTCCCCGGTCCACGCACTACAGGAATTCACTTAATTCCCGTCGGCCAGAAACCGACGGGAATAAGCATATACCGACGGGAATTACTTAATTCCCGTCGGTTTAGGGCTTATTCCCGTCGGTTTTCAGCCGCCAGGCGTCCCTTGTCGGGGATACGTTTATCCCCGTCGGCGACCGACGGGAATTATTAATTCCCGTCGGCCATTAACTAGCCGACGGCAATTAATGCTAACTCCCGTCGGCTCACCAGGCCGACGGGAGTTATTAGTTAATTCCCGTCGGTTCACCAGGCCGACGAGAGTTATTAGTTAATTCCCGTCGGTTCCCTAGGCCGACGGGAATTAACTGGGCCGATGAGAGTTATTAGTTAATTCCCGTCGGTTCGACCATAGCCGACGGGAATTAACTGGGCCGACGAGAATTACCCTATACTGCTACAAAAACAGCACGAAATTAGGACACTATTTCTGCACACATAACATATATCACACATAACATAAATAACAGATAACAGCCACATTACAAACACATGCATTCATAATAAAATCACGCATTACAAACATAACATCCACCAACATTTCAAATATAAGTTCAACCACCACATCGAGTCAACGAGTACGACATAGTATTGAAATATAAGTACGACATATGTTCAAGTATGACCAAGAGTCCACGAGTTAAGAAACATGTTCATGTGTTTAGAGATAACCACCACTTGGGTGGTTAGAGCTTTGACCGCTGCCGCCACCACCACCAGGAGGAGGGAACGCGAAGAGCGAGTCAACAAATCCAGTCCCTGCTGCGGGATCAGATCCACTACCACCCGCTTCGGGCGTAACCTATGCAAGTTAGCAAATATCATCACGTTAAATGCAAATATCAAAAAAGTATACAAGTATATAAATTAATGGAGAGTTATCAAACGTACCCTATCTCCAGGTGCAGGTATATGTGTCGGAGGGGTGGTGAACTGTGGTGGTGGAACTGGTGTGTTTGCAAATTGGCTCCATTGTGGTGGCGGTGGAAAATTTGATGTCATGCCCTGTTGCTGCATTAACTGTTAAACATATATGTGTTACTACCGAAGATGTTGTATTGAAATATAATAATTTAGAGTTCGGATTATGTGTACTCACTTGATACATCGCTTGGTTATGTGCATTGCAAGCCTCCATAAATTCGCGTTGTTGTCTCATCTCTTCGCGCATCCTCATAATCTCCAACTCCTGCTCGTTCGGTCGACGAGAGCATGAGCTACGGGAAGATGAACCCGTCCTCTGAGATCTCACCGACGACGAGTCAATGAATCCGTCGAAGAGTGCGTATCTATAAGTTATTCAAAAAATGTGATTATTGTATAATCAATTTAGTGTCAACCATATAATTTCATAAGTTAGAGCTTACCGTCCATGCGCTTTGCCACCACCACTTGCGTACACCACCGAGGGATCCACCGGTTCATGGCGCCAGTCGAAGTTAGGGCCATGGCGACGAACCATCTCCTCCCCATATAACAAGACATAGGAACATAAACTCATATTTCATGCAAAGAGCAGGTGGAAGGTTGTACGGTATGGCAATGACAGGCCAACATGAATACGACGCAGCGGTCATATTGAACGGCGTGAAACCATCAGTTGCCAAGCCGATACGAACATTTCTTGCATCGCTGGCAAAATCTGGATCAAATTTGTCAAGAGCCTTCCATGCATCACCATCTGACGGGTGCACCATTAACCCATCTTGTCTGTCCATACAATCTTTATGCCACCTCATGTGCATAGCGGTCTTCCTCGAGAGAAACAAACGTTTCACTCTAGGAGTGAGAGGCATGTACCGAAGCTGTTTATGTGCAACCTTTGTCACCACCTTCTCCCCATCTTCATTTACAAGCTCCACGTACCTTGACTTCCCACATTTTAAGCATTTTTGTTCTCTGCCATGTTCCTTCCAAAAAAGCATACAGTTGTCTTGGCAAACATCAATCTTCTCATACTCCATACCAAGACCTTCAAGCAATTTTTTGGACTGGTACATGTCTTTGGGCATCTTGTGACCCGTAGGAAGAACCTCGCTAATCAAATCCACAAGCTCCTTGTAACAATTAATTGAAAATGCAAATTTTGACTTGATTGACATCAGTCGGGTCACGAATTCGAGGACGGTCACGTCAGTGTGCCCGTGAAGAGGCTCTTCTGACGCTTTGAGTAGGTCGAAGAACTCCTGAACCTCCGGTGTAGGTGAATCATGATGATCTGGTGCCAGTTCAGGCTGCAGATCCTCAAGCATCTGGTCCATCCTATCAACATCATCTTCACCGTCATCAACTTCTACTTCTGCTGCTCGTTCAGCATCTTCACCGTGGAGATACCAGACCTTATAGCCTGGCACGAAACCATGCGAGCACAGGTGTAGTGTGACCTGCCTCTTGGTGTGGCTCGTCATATTTCTACATTTATTGCATGGACACCTAATATTATCTATTTGTGACAAAGCAGCTGCATGGTCCAGAAATATTTGCGTCTTGGCAAACCATTCACTAGTGTGACACCCACCCTTCTTGAAACCTTCATACATCCAATCACGTCTATCACCCATTATTGCGGCTGTGTACGAGTAAAGAGTGTGTGTGAGACAATCACGTTTCTACACGTCACACACATATATACATACATATATACATCTATAGGTAAGTAGTAAAACTATATATATACATAAATAATTATATATACACATAAATAACATCAAATTAATCAATATCGAAACATTCATACATCCTAATATTATAAGTTAAATCTAATCAATAAATAACATCAAATTTAACAATTCAATAGTATAAGTTAAATCTACTATAAGAATACAATAAATAATTACCTAACATGAAGCCACACATGTGATATTAAATTAACTATAATCACACTCTAATCACATGTGTTATTAAATTAATACTAATCACATGAAAGTTAACTCCCGTCGGCCATAAAAAACCGACGAAAATAAACATGTACACACATAATTAACATTCACAATCCAATGCATTAACATGTACACACATAATTAACTCACGTGGGTGTCGTAGTTGGTTCGGAGATGCGGTCGGGGGCGGAGGCGGCGCTTGGACGCGGCGGCGGCGCTCGAGGAGGCAGCGACGACGCTCCGAGAGACCCGGCGGCGATGTGGGCGGTGTGGGCACGGCCGCGACGGACGGGCGGGCGCGCGGCGGGGACAAGCGGCCGGGCTCGCGGCGGTGGGGCGGCTGGGCGCTCGGCGCCGCGAGAGGACGGGCAGCGGACGGGCGACGCCGGGGCGCCCGGGTGCGCGGCGTCGGGCTCCGAGGGGCGGCGTCGGGCGGCGTGGACGGGCGGCGCTCTGAGGGGCGGCGTCGGGCTCGGCCGGGAAGGCACGCCGACAGGGAGGGGCGGCGGCGCGGCGGCGGTTAGAGGCGGCGGCGAGAATAGGGCAGGCGGCGGCGGCGGCTAGGAAGAAAGACAGAGAAGAAATGAGCCCGCGCGGGCGAACCCGCGCTCATAAAAGCCTAATCCCCGTCGGCCTGCGCTCTGGCCGACGGGAGTTAAGTAATCCCCGTCGGCCTATTTTCTGGCTGACGGGAGTTAAGTTAACTCCCGTCGGCCTACTCTCTGGCCGACGGGCGTTACGTTATTCCCGTCGGCTTCAGTGTAGCCGACGGGAGTTACGTTATCCCCGTCGGCTTTTTCCCTGGCCGACGGGAATTATCCTGGCCGACGGGAATCATTAGGATTCCTGTAGTGACGACACCGAACTCCCAGAATCATCAGACTCAAAACACATAGACACAGAGCCACACGAATCATCACCGGCAGGCACCACGGTCGGAGCCACCACAAAACTAGTATTGTCAGTAGCGGTTGCGTGCGCAGGCCCAAACGTCGGAACCTACGCAGCAATTAAGGTTCAGTATCACACAGACAAAATTTACAAACTCCCCAACACCTTTTCAGCTATTCAGCCACCTACGAAGGCCTGGCCACGGCTGTGGGGTCTTCAGACGCCGGCTCGACCACCGCCTTCAAGACATCCTCGCCCGTCAACGCGGGGGATGGCGCGGGGTCTTCACTGGCTCCAGTTGGCACGGTCGGTGCAGGAACCGTCGAGGTGCCCTCGCCGGCATCAGATGGCGGCGCCACCTCCACCCCCGATGTCACGGGCAGTGCACTGTCCATATCACCGAGGTCTTCAACCTCCTCGGCATGTGCCATCTGCAGTAATAGCACATTCAGCAAAACCACCCATACACATATAGCCGCGCAAATGAGCCCTTACCTGATCAATCGCTCGGTCGAACCTCTCCTGGACCACCTCTCGGCCGTGCGGACCCCACATCCTGTCGAAGAGCGCCCACGCCGACTGCTTAAGCACCGGGTCTTCGACCTAGAAGATTGCGCGTTCGAAGTTCTCGTCTGATTGGTTAAAGACCTCGAAATGCCCGCACCCCTCGTGGGACAAAGCATTCACGGCCCCCTCGCAGGTGACGAGGGAGGCAAAGGACATGAGGCCCGTCGCGATGGTCGGGAGCACCACCAACTCCTCCTGTAACCACTCCAGGAAGCAGAGGCTCACCTCTTGGCCGGGCGCGTCGAAGGCAGCGGTCCGCGCACCCAGCTCCCGGTACGCGTCCACGAACTACGCATTTGTCCGCTCGACCTCCACGCGCATCAAGGCCTCGGCTTTCTCCACGCGGTTGCGCATGCTGTTGAGCCTTGCCTCCAAGTCCTCGGCGCGTTGGCAGGCGAGACTTTTTTTTGCCCGCGCAAGCTTGGCATCGGCCTACGCAGCCTGCGCATCAGCAATGGCCTTGTTCGCCTCCCTCCTCTCCTCCACCAGCTGGCACCGAAGCTCCCCCCTCTCGGCCTCCATAGCGGCCAACTTCTCCATCAGCCTTCGGCTTTTGCTTTCGGCAACCGACTTCTCCCGAATAGCATCCGCATGCTGCACCTAGAGATGCTCGACTTCGGCAGCAAACTCCACAGTCAGAGCACCCGATGCGACACAGTCGGTGAAGTTGGCCGCCTGACACAAAAAACCATGAGACTCACAACCTCATAAAAACAACGAACTAGCGAGGTCCAGCACGACTTACATGCTGCAGCTGCTACGACGCTCGCCTCAGCTGTTGGGACACGGAGCCCGTCACTTCCTTAGCAACGGAGGCCGAGGATATCTCGCCGCTTGCGCAGAAGGTGGACCACGGGTCCCGCAAAACACCCTTCGCCCCATCCGCCGCCGCCGACAAAGGGACCGCCACCAGAGTCGAGACAAGAGGCAGTTGCCCCATTTTAGACCCTGCACCATGATATTGGTTAGAAAAACTTACCACCAAGATAATCCGACACACTGATGTCTGTGTCGAAGTCGGCAACACGCGCCCCCTCCTCGCCAGCACGCGCCGGGGAGGGCACCTTTCGCCCCTTGGCGGGTTCGCCCGAGGGTGACTTGCCCACGCCAGAAGCAGCAGCCTTCGCACCCACCAAAGACTTCCTCGGCCCAGGGGCAGCCGGCTTTGCAGCCGGCGCTAGCTTGCTGCTGCCGGACGCGACAGACTTCGTGCCTCCCCGTGCCTTCATCGCTTCGCGGAAAGGATCCCCGATCCTAACGACCGCTCGGCGTTTCTGCGCAGTGTCTTGTCGATCCTTCTCCATCACTGCCGATACAACAGCAGCAATATTCCGTCCGTAAGGAAAAATCTTCAAGTCACGAGCCATACGAGACATAAACATGTCTTCGCCAGCCGCGCGGGGGATCGGAAGATCCTTTGGCCATCGACCCCCGGTAACCTTCAACATTCGCGCCGAAGACTCCCGGGGATAGGGCAAAGACATCCTTCCCCCGAGGGCCGCGCAAGTCCCCATCAACTCCACGACAAAACATTCAGAGACCCCCACTCGCCCACTACAGTACCTATTTTTCTCTTCTTAGTGGCTAGGGCAGCCTCCTGCGAAGGGCCTCGCTAAGTCACGGCCACTGGCTTCTTCCCGCGGCGGTCGACGTTCGCGGCAGTGTCATCCCCGGGATAGCCACCGTATGGCAAGCAGTTTAATTCGAAGACCTGATTCAATCGAACATTGGACCCCCGGATATCCCAACTCCGCAGACCCTCTGTCCTCGGCACATAGCGCCCCACAATCCTCGCCGCACCGTCCTCCACTTCATGCACGAACGCGGCTGGGTCTCGACCGCGCAGATCCAAGGAGAAGGCTGGACTCCATACCACCTGCTGACCCAAAGAAGGCATCTTGCGAGGGCATACTTCGCCCAGCGCCCAGCCATGTGCAAGGGGCAACACTCCATAACCAATGAACTCTTGAACCAAATCACGCCCACTGCTCATACGGGCAGCGTACGGAAGGGCCCCCTCGTCCTCATCATCCTCCGCCACCTCGAATTGTGGGTACGCCACATAATAGTGAGAGCACATCACGACCACAGGAAGCCCTAGGAGGTCTTCAACTTCACTCCCAGAAACATAAAACCAGAAATACCACCAGTTGCCCCATTTATTATGAGCACAGGGAACCAACTCCACGACTTCCATCGAAGTCTTTCCGGTCCTCAGCGTAAACGTGCATGATCCAAACTTTCTTTTCTGCCAATGCAGACAGTAATTCTTGGTGAAGACCTCTACGGAAGGCCGACCGCCATAAGAAGTCGTTGCCCAGACATACTTCACCAAGGCCACCACGACGTTAGGTGTCAATTGGTGGACTTGTTCCTCAAATCTCTGCAAGACCTCCGCCACAAAACGATGTGCAGGCAGACAAAGGCCAGTGGTGAAAAACGCCTCAAACACAACCATCTCACCCTTCGGCTCAGGAATGTCTTCCGCCCCCGGCACACGTCCAACTCCATTCCCAAAATAACCCAACCGCTGCATGTCTTGCACGCGAACCGAGCAGATCCTCGAAACGCCGAATTCCACCGTGTGGCCCGGGTGCAGCTCCACCGCCGCTAAATCACTGAAGGTACCCTCGGACGACGATTCGCCCAACGGCGTATTCGTAGCGGATGAAGAAGAAGACCACATGGCTATGTACCGTCGGTGGCGGCACGTGGTTTGCTTGACGCGGGCCAGATCTCCGATGAACAGGAGCAAGGAGGGCAGGCGAGCGAGCGAGCAACTTCAAAATGCTAGGGTTTTGCGGTGCACAAAAAGGTAAGAGAGCCTGAGCCGCGCCGCCCCCCTTTTTATACACAGGACGTGACGCTTCGGGAAGCCCGCAGTCCAACAGTACCATGTCCGTCAACGGTCACATCAAAAACCCCCGTGGAACCACTTCGAGCGAGGGCAGCGTCTCCACCATCTAGCGACGTCTTCGGCACTAGATGACTCAGTCAAACTGGTCCCTCGGAGGGCAAATGTTGGGGTGAAGGCGAAGACGCTACCCTTCGCCCCAGGCCTTCATCACCTCGCTGCACCAACGGAAGCTAGACGACCGGCGCAGCCCACCCTTTGTCCTCCTCAATACAAGACGAAGACACACGGCGAAGTCCCCCCATCCCACGTCCTCACCCAACTTAGAGGCCCAAGTGGGATGTGGCCCATTGTAACAGGCCCCGCACAGAGAAGCGTGTTACGGGCCCGATTTGTAATGTCTTTTCTGTAATGACAGTCTGTAACCCTCCATTATGGGAATATTCTGGGGATAATCCAGGTGCACGAGGGCATAAACGTCCTTGCATCGGGACGTTGGGCACCTGGGCACCTATAAATACCCCCGTACAGTGCCTTTGAGAGGCTAGATTAACTGAGCAATTGCCATCTCAAGTTAAACCACACTTGCGTCTCTTTCACTCTCCCGTTGGATCAACTTGCTCAGGAGCGCGAGTTCCAACAATGTGATGTTCATTTGTACTTTCCCAATGTATTGATTGTATGATCGCTTTATTTAGATAACGAGTAGTCTGTGGTTCCTGAGTGTGTTGCCGAAGATCCCTCTGAGCAACAACCTGGTGAAGGGAAGTGTCCTCAGACTTATCTTGTCCAACTTTACTTTATAATTCACTGTCCCGCATTACATTATTGAAACTTAATGTTTGACTAGTCTATATTTCCCTTACCCTCGTTTACCTTTTTGGGTTAATCATGGTTAGCTTATGCTATTGCTTTAACTTAATCAATGAACATGATGTGATTATTTATGATACGATGATGTTATCCCGATGAGGTCCTTGTGACTACTTTACGAGGCTCAGACTATTTCCTGAGTACCTCTCCGTAAGGACCTGTTTGGGGAGTGACAACCTGGGATAACAGTGAAACCATGAGGGTTGAATGGGATGCCCTTAGCCGATTAATTAGAGGAACCAGAGGAGTAGTTGGCTTCGCTGTAGGGCCGTTAATGGGGTCCGAGCACAGTACTTGCTCTGCCGAGGTTGGTTGCAGAGGTTCTTTGATTTGGTTTTGTTAGTCACCCTTCATTTGGGGAGATGTACTGTGTTAATCAAACTGGAGAAACCTAACGGGCGACTATGGCCTCTGGGAAATCTTTGTAAAGGCTATGTAGTGAGACCCTGCTAGGTCACCTTGGTAGTGATCAATGGGGAGGCTAGAACCCCGGGCAGAATGGGAATCATGACTTGTGGGTAAAGTGTGCGACCTCTGCAGAGTGTTAGAAACTAGTATATCAGTCATGCTCACGGTTATGAGCAGCCTTGGGATCCTCTTCGATTAGAAGAACTTTAGTTACTTTTATGATGATGATTAGCAATGATGATTATAATTCTGATCTCTAGTATTTTCCTCTTGGAGGGAGTGCCTCTGAGTAATAACTAGGTTTATTACTAAAACTTGGCTCTACTTATAGTAATAAAACTTGACAAACTAAAAGCAATTGCTTGACCTTAACTCCACATACAGCTAGTCCACTTTAGCCAAACGGGACATTTGCTGAGTACGTTGAAGTGTACTCACCCTTTCTTTACAAACCACCCCACCCCAGGTTGTCCCCACTGTACCCAGTGCTCAGGAGGAGATGTTGGCAATATTGAGGACTTTGAGGAGTTCTAGGACTATGACGAGTTCTAGTTTACTTTAGTGGCAAACCCCTAGTCAGATGCCTGTGTAGGCTTAGCATCTACGTTTCGTTTCTTCACACTTTGATATTTTTGTTGAACACTATGGCTATGTAATAGACTCTCTGGATGTCTTAGACATCTTGATGTAACTAAAGTACCTTTCCTCTATTTTTTTGAGCATTGTGTGATGATGTCCAATTATGTAATCGTTGTGTATGTGAGTTTCTGATCCTGGCACGTACATGGTTTGCATTCAGTTTGCCTTCCAAAACTGGGTGTGACAGCCAGTTTCCCTTTGGCAGATTAAAGATTGACCACATTATTCTTGTAATGATGATTCCATGTGCTCGCTCCACCAAGCTGTTAGACTTTGGGTGCCTTACTGATGCGAAATGTATATTCGTTCCAATCTGATCACAGAAGGTTTTAAATGCTTCGTTGTCAAATTGTGCTCCATTATTGACTGTGATGGCCTTCGGCACTCCAAACCGGTAGATGATATTTTGCCAAAAATTTTTTTGGATTGTGGCTGATGTTATTGTAGCTAGTGGTTTAGCTTTGATCCATTTTGAGAAATATTCAACCGCCACCACAACATGTCTTAGGTTTCCTTGGGCTGGTGGTAGTGGTCCCAATAGATCTAATTCCCATCTCTTCAATGCCCAAGTGGGCTAAATTAATTGTGTCAGAGACGAAGGTTGCTTTCGATACCTGGCACACTTTTGACAATTCTCACATTTTCGCACCAAGTCAGCTGCATTCGAAGTAGCCTTCGGCCAGTAGAAACCTTGTCTAAAGACCTTGCATAGGAGTGGCTTGGATCCTATATGAGCACCACATATTCCTGAGTGGATTTCTTTCATCAACTCTTGCCTTCGGCTCTGTATAAACATTTCAGTAGTGGAGAGCAGACCCCTTATTTAAAAATTCCCCTTCTATGATCATATATGGCCTTGTTCTAGCCTACATCCTTTTTATGTAGACTTCATCGTCCGAAGGATAATTGCCCTGGAGGAAGGACACAATTTCTGTTTTCCAATTTTCACTATGCACGGGTGATATTGTGAGTGAAACCCTTTCCATAAGCTCAACCAAAGGTGCTTTGAGAGTTTTGAAAAAAAACTTCTGAGGGGAGCAGGCACCCCTATGCTGCTGATTTAGCTAGTAAGTCTTCTTGCTCATTATCCCCTCTTTGGATATTTTTACCAAAAATCCCTTGAAGTAGGCATCCATCCTTCGGACTGTGTCAAGATATTTCTCTATTTTTGGGTCTTTTGCCTTGCTAATTTTATCTACATGGCTTGTAATTACTTGAGAGTCAGACTTAAGTACCACCCTTCTAATTCCCATGGCTTTAAGCTTTCGAAGCCCAAACAACACTGCTTTGTATTCTACGATGTTGTTTGTACACTTGAATTTCAGCCTTGCCGCGTAGCTGGTTCTTATTTTTTATGGTGAAATCAAAACAGCTACTGCGCTTGTGCCAATAGTTCCCCATGAACCATCACAGAATACTGTCCAAGGTTCTTCATCTATCAACTGTCCTTCTTTGTGAGCCCCTAGCATTCAATCAGCAATGAAGTTTGCTAGTGCTTGAGATTGGATTGAAGATTGATGGACGAAGTCGATAGTGAATTCATTCAGGTCTACGACCCATTTGCCAACCCTTCCTGTAGCTTCTCTATTTCTTATAATATCTTTCAATGGTTGAGATGAAGGTACTATTATATGATGAGATTGGAAATAATGCCGAAGCTTTCTAGAAGACATCAACACGACTTATAATACCTTCTCCAATTCTGTGTAATTTCTTTTTGACAGACTCAAGACTTCAGAAACAAAGTATACTGTGACTTTTTTCTTCGTTTGTCCTTCCTGCTTTTCTTGGACTAGCGCTGCACTGATAGCAGAATGGTTGGCAGCTACATACAGTAGCAGTGGAGCTCCTGATGAAGGTGGGGTTAGTGTTGTTAACTGTATAAGGTACTACTTCAAGTCTTTGAAGGCTTTCTACTGAATTGGTCCCCATTGAAAGACTTCGGCTAATTTTAACACTTCAAAGAACGGTAGATTTCTTTCTGTTGATCTTGAGATAAATCTATTGAATGATGCCAACCTTCCTATCAATCTCTGAGCACCTTTTCTTTATTTCGGTGGCTCCATTCAAAGTATGGCTTCTATTTTGCTTGGGTTAGCTTTGATCCCTTTGGTTGACACTAGGCAGCCAAGCAATTTGCCCTTCAATACTCTAAAGACACATTTTACTAGATTCAGCTTGAGGCCAGCTTTCCAGAAGTTAGCAAATGTTTCTTGTAGATCCGCAATGTGATTTTCTTGCTTTGTACTCTTGACTATGATGTCATCAACATATGTCAAGACATTTCTGCCAATTTGGGTACTCAGCACCTTGGACGTCATTCTGCTGAAGCTTCCTCCAGCATTCTTGAGCCCCTCAGGCATCCGAAGATAGCAATATGTTCCACTAGGGGTAGGAAGCTTGTCTTGGGCTCATCATCCTTCTTCATCCAAATCTGATGATAACCTGGGTAACTGTCCAGTAAACTCATGAGCTCCAAAGTAGCTGCATCATGTATTTTATCCCCTTGTTCTTGCATTTCCCTGAAAGCCTTTGCGAAGATGATATCTGTTGCACTACCTATGTTCGCCAGAACATTGTGAACCAGGAATCCTTTTATGACACAAGATATGACCATGGCATCATTGTGGGGGATAATCCTTGAGCTGAAGGTCCTCTTGAGAGAATGTGATTGGCACATGAGACCATTTGGATTTGATGTAGGGTCCTTGCACTCCAACATGTTGTACCCTTCTTTGGGCCTCCTTCTTCTGCTTCTTGTTGGTTGGTTCGAAGCTTGAACCGCCTGTGATCGGAAGGACAAGCTTCATCACCGAAGGTGGCGTAGCCTGATGACTTTACAAAGCCATTGTTGTAATTGTGGAAGTGAGTTCACTGGAGGTGGGCGCCAATGTTGATTACTTGTTCTCAATTACTATGAATAAAAAACAAGGCAACACAAAGATTAAATACTAAGGACCTTCGTCCTTCGAAGCATTATCTTTTCCTAAAGTTAATGATTCTTGGACGAAGATAATGATGAGCGTATCTTCATCTTTCAAGGAAATAATATCATGATGTGATATTATTTCATTAATTTTCTTATTTTTTATATTGAAGTAATAACATAGTTTGGGTTACAATATAATGAATCATTATAAACATTACATTAATACCTTCGGCTTGCTCGAAGGAGAGAGTGCGAGAATGACTTTCGATGAAAAGCATGAACCGTACAGGTGTACTGTTCATCTATTTATAGGCATGGGGCGCAGCCCAAGAAAAAGTACAATTATGACCCTGATATCTATACATTGTTCTAATACAAATATTAAGGATAAGCAAGTCTTTTCATTGTTGGCTTGATTTCTTGTATGGCCTTCGTAACCATCTTAAGCTGAAGCTTTAACTCTTGTCGAAGCTCTGCTTCATTCCCTGCGTGTCTATCATAGCTTTGGCATGCCATGCCAAGTTCATGGCAGTCTCGAACTACACATACTTGAAGCTGAATATGCCAGGGGCCAATGGGCGTGATCACCGTCGGCCCACGTATCGTCAAGCCTACGAGTGCAACGTCGAGTGCGTCGAATACGCTGAGGCGATCGTCAACTCCAAGGTGCTCATTGCCGACTTGTAGAACCTCGTTGGAGAGGTTCCCGACCCTAAGAAGCATGCCAGCAACTTCGTGCCTGCCGGGGCCACGAAAATTGTCCCGCTCGATCCCAGCGGCTCCGGTGAGTGGGTGTTGTGGATCGGCTCCCAGCTCGAGCCCAAATAGGAAGCAGTGCTCGTCGACTTCCTTCACGCAAATGCTAAAGTATTTGTGTGGAGTCCCTCGGACATGTCAGGCATAGCAAGGGAAGATGTCGAGCACTCCTTGGATATCCGAGCCAACTCTAGGCTATTGAGGCAACACCTGCATCAGTTCAATGAGGAGAAGCACAAGGTCATCGGGGAGGAGATCCACAAGCTTTTGGCGGTCGGATTCATCAAGGAAGTGTTCCATCCCAAGTGGTTGGCTTATCCTATACTAGTTAGGAAAAGGGGGGAATGGAGGATGCGTGTAGACTATACCGGTTTGAATAAAACATGTCCAAAAGTTCCTTACCCTCTACCTCGACTCGATCAGATTGTCGACTCCACCATGGATGTGAAACCCTTTCTTTCCTTGATGCGTACTTAGGCTATCACCAGATTTGGAAGAAAGAGTCTAACATGCTCGTGACTTCTTTCATCACCCCACAGGGCATGTACTGCTACACGACCATGCCCTTCGGGTTGCGTAATGCCAGCGCCACATATTAGCGTTGCATGAACCACGTGTTCGACAACCACATAGGTTTGACGGTTGAGGCCTATGTAAATGATAGAGTGGTCAAAACAAGAAAGGCCAACAACCTCATCACCGACCAAGAAACTGTCTTCGCTTGCCTACGAGCTAAGAGCGTTAGGCTCAACACCGAGAAGTGTGTATTTGGGGTCCCCCGAGGCATGCTTCTGGGGTTCATAGTCTCAGAACGAGGAATTGAGGGCAATCTAGAGAAGGTCTCTACAATCATGGGCATGGGGCCAATAAAAGATGTCAAGGGAGTTCAATGGGTCATAGGATGTCTTGCGGCCCTAAGCCACTTCATCTCACGCCTCGGCGAGAAGGGCCTGCCACTGTATCATCTCTTGAGGATAATCGAGTGCTTTATTTCGATGCCCGAAGCTGAAGAAGCCCTCGAGAACCTCAAGAAGCTCCTTTCCAACGTGCCCATTCTGATGCCTCCCTCTGAAGGGGAGCCCCTCTTACTCTACGTCATCGCGACCACCTAGGTGGTCAGCGCCGCGATTGTAGTTGAGAGAAAGGAGGAAGGACATACCTTGCAGGTTCAGAGGACTGTATACTTCATAAATGAGGTATTATCCAAGACGAAGATACGTTACCCACAATTCTAGAAGTTGTTATACGAAGTGATCTTAGCGTGGTGAAAACTACGACACTATTTCGAGTCTCACCTAGTAACGGTGGTATCGTCCTTCCCTATGGGAGATATCGTCTAGAGCAGGGAAGCCTCGGGCAGGGTAGCCAAATGGGCGGTCGAACTCATGGGAGAAGCTCTCTCATTTGCCCCTAGAAAGGCCATCAAGTCCTAGATCATGACCGACTTTCTGGCCGAATGGACCAATACCTAGTTGCCAATGACTCTGACCCAAGCCGAGTTGTGGACTATGTACTTTGACGGGTCGTTGATGAAAACAAGGGAAGGCGCGAGACTGCTTTTCATCTAACCCCTCGGGGTGCACTTGCGGTATGTTGTACGACTCCACTTTGCCACATCCAACAACGTGGCTGAGTATAATGCCTTGGTCAACGACTTGCGCATTGCCATTGAACTAGGAGTCAGACGCCTCAACGTTCGGAGAGACTCCCAGCTCGTCATTGACCAATTCAAGAAGAATTCAAGCTGCCATGACACAAGGATGGAAGCCTACTGTGAAGAAGTTCGGCGCCTCGAAGACAAGTTCTTCGGTTTGGAGCTCAACCATGTCGCGCGACAGTACAACAAGGTAGCAGATGAACTAGCAAAGATAGCATCGAGATAGATCATTGTTCCCCTAAACATCTTCGCTACGGACATCTACAAACCCTCGGTAGTACCCAAGGAGGTGCCCGAACCTACCCCCATGAAGGCACATCCCCAGCCAATGGGCCTGAGGCCATGCAGATTGACAGCAACATCAATGGGGCCACTGACTAGAGGACGCCTTACCTAGAGTATCTCCTCCGAGGGGAACTACCTCTAGGGAAGGCCAAGGCCCGATGCCTCGCCCCATGAGCAAAAACCTTCATGCTGCTAGGAGAAGAAAAACAGTTGTACCGGCACAGCCCTTCGGGAATCATCCAGCGGTGTATACCCATCAGCCAGGGGCAGGAATTGTTGGGAGAAATCCAATCGGGCGTTTGCATGCACCACATGGCGCCTTGAACCCTCGTCAGCAATGCCTTCAGGCATGGATTTTACTATCCGACTGCGGTCACCGACGCCACCAGGATCGTGTGATCCTGCAGAGGTTGCCAATTCTATGCAAAACAGACGCATATGCCAGCCTAGGACCTGTAGACGACCCCGATCACTTGGCCCTTCGTGGTGTGGGGTTAGATCTTAGCAGTCCTCTGCAAAAGGTGCCCTAGGGGCTTTACGCACCTGCTGGTCGCCATCGACAAATTCTCCAAGTAGATCGAAGTCTGATCCCATGCCAACATCAAATCCGAGCAGGTAGTAGCATTCTTCATAGACATTATCCATCGCTTTGGGATCCCTAACTCCTTTATCATGGACAATGGCACCCAGTTCACGGGGAATAAGTTCCCGAGCATTTGCAGCGACCATCACATTCGTGTGGACTGGTCGGCTATGGCCCATCTGAGGACAAACGGTTAGGTAGAACGTGCCAACGGCGTGATCTACAGGGTCTCAAGCCGAGGATCTTCAATGATTTAAACAAGTTCGTCAGACGATGGCTCGTAGAACTCCCCTTGGTGATTTGGAGCTTGAGAACAACTCCGAGTCAAGCCACGGGGTTCACACCATTCTTCTTAGTCTATGGGGCTGAGGTTATCTTACCCACGGACTTAGAACACGGTTCCCTAAGGTTACGAGCATACAACAAACGCGACAATCAAGTCAACCGTGAAGACTCGCTCGACCAACTAGTGGAAGCTCAGGATGTAGCACTCCTTCATTCGGCCAAATATCAACAGTCACTTTAGCACTATGACGCGAGGCATGTCCGACTTCGAGGATTCCAGGAGGGAGACGTGTACTTCGGTTACGGCAAGAAAATCGTGGTCGCCACAAGCTCACTCCTCCCTAGGAAGGACCCTTCATCATCGCCAAGGTGCTAAAGCTAGGGACGTACAAGCTCTGCAACGAGGAAGGAGAAGTGTAACACCCTGAATTTGGGGGTATAAAATTTCTTTCTAATTACCAACCAAATTCAGGTGTTACTCTTCTCTCTCTCTAGTTTCTCTCTCTCTTTTTCTTTTGGGTAGATTTAGCTTAATTAGTGAGGGATTAATTATTTTATTTTTTCAAAACAATATGAGTCATGAAATGTTGCATCATGTTGAGCTCCAAATATTCTTTGAATTGTTGCACATGTTTGATTTGGTTTGAATTTGAAACATGATTTGAATTTGAATTGAAAACCCTAGAGAAAATAAATAGAAAAGCAATTAGAAATTCCATGTAAAATGGAAAAGCCAATTCAGCCCAAGTCGGCCCATTAGGCCCAGCCCCGCGCCCGCGCCCGCGCCCGCGTGCCCTCGGTCCCTGACAGGTGGACCCCGCCTGTCGGTGCCCGCGCACCTCTTCTCTTCCTCTCCCCCTCTCGCTGCTTTGTGGGGCCGACCTGTCGGTGCCATTTCTTTTCACATGCGGGCGCTCTCTCTCTCTGTCTCGCGGACCCCACTCGTTATCCTGTCCCTAATCTCTCGCCCACGCCCCCACCGTGGACGCGCCCACATCCACGTGTTCTCCGGCCACCTTCGCACGCCCTCACCCCTTTAGACCCCGTGCCCCCGCTCACCCACTTCCCCCTGCCCACTTGCGCCTTCAGCCGAGCTCTGTCACCCCCTCTCTTGCCCTGCGCGTGCAACCAGACAAGCTTCGCCGCCGCTCACCGAAGATCGTCGTCGTTCCACGACCGTCGTTGAGCCTGTGTTAGGCCCATTCCCTCAGTAAGCTCTGTCGCACCACCCGCAGCTCGGGACACCCCTTGGTTTGCCTTTTTCCCCTCTAGTTTGCCTGGTCTGCGCTCACCGGAGTGATTTCTTGTGCAGCCCGACCTCGCCACCGTCGACCCGAGAGTTCACTGCCTCCCCGCCGTCCTCCAGGCATTCCTAAGTTCGCACTCATGGTAAGCAACCTCCCTATGCACTTAATTCGTCTGTTACTGCCTTAGCGCCAGCGCAATTCCTCGCTAGAGTGGAGCAGCACCGCCGTTAGCCCGCCTCGCCGTGTTCCACGTTCCCTGATGCCCCCGTGCCGGCGTGGTACCCACGGTCGAGTCCGCCATGCCCCCCTGAATGCGCCTGAGCCTTTCCCCACACCCCTAGAGACCCACCATGGCCATCCCCCTCGTCTGTGGTGAGACTTCGCCGCTGGGTCGAGCGGCACCACCGTGCCCATGACCTATCGTCGGCCATTGTATCTCAGGCGTTCGTCTGAGATCTGGCGTTCTGGATTTAATTAGAACAGATCTAATCTCAACCATTCAATGCAGATCCAACTACTCAGCCCTGCTCCCCTCACTCGCGCCCCTACCGCTGGGCCTGGCCTGTCAGCCCTGCCCTAGGTCACTGACACCCCGAGCCCACCTGTCAGCGATCGCCGCGCGCCCGCGCCCGCGCCCGCACGCTGGACCGCGAGATCTAATCTCGGCCGTCCACTCGGGATCGTGCGGTCTAGAGTACCCGATACCCCATCGCGTGGCAGTTTTGTGTAAGAGACCCTCGGTTTGTTTGGAATCAACCCACTATCCTTGGTTTTCATGCGTAGACCCCTGAAATGTTGCAGATTGAACCCTAGGCTTTCAAATAATCACAGAATTAGGCTTAATTTCATATTTTAAACTTCAAAACTTGTTTATTTCATATCTTTTTCATATGAACTCCAAATTTAGTGGTTCAAATTGCAAAATGCTCAAAGGAATATTCTATGTTCAAATAAATTATGTTCATCTACAGTTTGTGTACTCTAAATTTTGGTCTAAGCTATAGGTTAGTTTATGAGTTGGTTTATTTATTTAAGAGAATAAATAAAAAGGAAATGCTAATGGCACTTAGATGTTTAATTTTGTGAAATTAATGAAATGTTGTGCATGAATTGATCCCTAGTATAATTTTGTGTCTCACTAAATTTTAGTGGCACTAAACAATGTAGTCCATAATATCTAGAGAATCACTAATCTCTAATCATATTAAACCCAAGCATTATGTCTACCCGTGTATGTTCATAATGTCTTGTCAAACTAGTATATACTTGATTGTACATGTTTGGTGTGCTGTTCATTTGTACTTTCAAAATGTAATGAATGTATGATCGCTTTGTTTAGACAACAAGCAGCTCGTGGTTCCTGGTTGTGTTACCGAAGACCTTCCTGAGCAACAACCTAGTGAAGGCAAGTGTCCTCAGACCTATCATGTCCTATTTACTTTATAATTCACTATCCCGCATTACATTATTGAAAACTTAAGGATTGACTAGTCTGTATCTACTTATCCTTGTTTACCTTTTGGGTTATCATGGTTAGCTTTATGCTATTGCTTTACTTTAATCAATGAACATGATGTGAATACTTATGATATGATGATGTTATCCCGATTATATTCTTGTGATACTCTAGGGGACTTAGGCTGTTTCTTGAGTACCTCTTCGTAAGGACCTGTTTGGGGAGTGACAACCCGGGATAACAGTGCAACCATGAGGGTGGAATGGGACGCCCTTAGCTGATTAATTAGAGGAACCAGAGGAGTAGTTGGCTTCGCCGTAGGGCCGTCAATGGGGTTCGGGCACAATACATTCTCTGCTGAGGCTGGTTGCAGAGGTTCTCGATTTGGTTTTGTTAGTCACCCTTCCTTTGGAGAGATGTATTGTGTTTATCAAACTGGAGAAACCTAATGGGTGGCTATGACCTTTGAGGAATCTTTGTAAAGGCTACATAGTGAGACCCTGCTAGGTCACCTTGGTAGTGATCAATGGGGAGGCTAGAACCCCGGGCAGAACGGGAATCACGACTTGTGGGTAAAGTGTTCGACCTCTGCAGAGTGTTAGAAACTGATATATCAATTGTGCTCACGGTTAAGAGCGGCCTTGGGATCCTCTTTGATTAGAAGAACTTTGGTTACTTTTATGATGATGGTTAATAATGATGGTTATAATTTTGATCTCTAGTATTTCCTCTTGGAGGGAGTGCTTTTGGGCAATAACTGGGTTTATTACTAAAATTTGGCTCTACTTATAGTAATAAGTACTTGACCGACTAAAAGCAACTACTTAACCTTAACTCCACATACAACTAGTCCACTTTAGCCAAACGGGACATTTGCTGAGTACGTTGATGTGTACGCACCCTTGCTTTACAAACCACCCCACCCTAGGTTGTTCCCACTGTACTCAGTGCTTAGGAGGAGATGCTAGCAACATGGAGGATTTTGAAGAGTTTCAGGACTACGATGAGTTCTAGTTTATTTTAGTGGCAAACCCCTAGTCAGCTGCCTGTGAAGGCCTTATCTTCTATGTTTCGTATTTCCGCACTTTGATGTTAATGATTATGTTATAGACTTAGTGTATGTCTTGGACATCTTGTTGTAATAAAGTACCTTTCCGCTATTTACTTTGAGCAATGTGTGATGATGTCCAATTACGTAATCATTGTGTATGTGAGTTCCTGATCCTAGCACGTACATGGTTCGCATTCGGTTTGCCTTCCAAAAACCGGGTGTGACATAAGTGGTATCAAAGCCTTGCTAACTGTACGACCGCTAACCAAGACTGGAATGGTTGCCCTAAGAACTATAGACCCCTACTCTTATCTTGACCTTAGTGTCCTTTCAAAAATTGGTCATCTTGACCAATTCTATGTTATTTACTTATCTCACAAAATTTTGTCTCACTTTTCTTTCTATTTACTTTCTGGTCTTATAGTTCTACTCTCACACTTGTGCTTATGATGTGTTTTGTAGATGGCTTGTATTAGGTGCATTGCACGTAAGTCAATGATCCCCTTTTTGCCTTCTCGCCTGGCGAAGTGTGGCGGAACTGCCCGAATTATTCCAACTTAAGTGCCAGAGTCCCGCCTTAGAGGCCAGACTACACTTAAATGGGAATAACCCATCAATCCCTCGGATCTAGTCCGACGCGGCCACTGACAGGATCAAGTACCACAGTCTCACTCGATGGTGAGTCATAGAGCAAATACAATAAAGCATAAAACCATACATTAAAGAGTATTAAACTTATTACATCATCATTAGAGTTTTAGCAAAAGTAGTCATCATTGTTCGAAGTGCAGCGGAATAAAACTAACGATAAATAAATAGAGAGACGGGGAAGCCTATCCCATCACTCCTCATGCTCCTCCTTAGCCGAGGCAGGGTCCCACTCGACTGTCCAACCCGGTGGCAAGGTGGACGGGCAAGTCACTCCAACAACCATGTCCTCCAGAGAACCTGTAAAATTATGCCACAAGCAAGGCTGAGTATACTAATACTCAGCTAGACTTACCCAGTGTGAGGAGTCTACTCCTCTACCTCTAGACATGCAGTTGTTTGGCTGTGGGTTTGGTTGCCAAAAGCACTAGCTGAGTTTATAAATCAAGTTTTAATTTTGTCAAGTTTTAGTGTGACTCTCTTAAGACTAGATGTGTACTATCTACTCATTCATGGTAGCAAGCAAATTTAGAAATCAACATCTTTTGTCACATCATCACATTTCCACTTGTTACTCAATGTAGCAGCATGGATCAAGCAGTCTCATTAGCTGCGAGAAGCAGACGATTCGAATCGAGTTTTTAAACCTTGTAAGGTAAACCTAAACACACGACGTGGCGAGGCACTCCATCCCCACACACATCAACCGTCCCCATCGATTCCCTGGCAACAGAAAGGGGCTCACCGCCTTGGCGTACAATGCCTCACTGACCCCGACTGCCATCGTGCAGTGACCGCACTTGTACCCACCATAACCGGAATGGGAGACCACGTCTTAGGTCACGTGAGGAGGGCAATCTGCGGGCAGGTTCACTCAGGTACTAGGCTTACCGATTTACCATATTTCTCGGCACGTGCTTAGTACGTTCAAACGCTTGACACACGGTACCACACCTTAATCCTTATTCCAATTTCCATCTCATAGACAACCAATCCTCATGGATTGTTGTCCATAGACCAACCTCGTTATGATATGAAAGTGGTTACAGCCAATTCCTGACCTCGCGCGAGTGCTAGAAAAATCACTCGACTTCTACCGAGATCCCTAATTAGCAAAGCAGCTACTCGACCTAGCATACTAGTATCCATCACAAAAGGATTCCTGAGATCATGCAACTAGGGTTTCAAACAACTCCTACACTTAAGTGCACAATACAAACCTACAATCATTAAGTGCAGTAAAATAATATATAGAACTGGTTATGCATAAAACCGGGGCTTGCCTTCCAAAGCTGGGGCAGGCAGATCCTCTGGGGCAGGCTCTAGTGCTAGATCCGGGGCTACCTCCGGAGCAGCTCCTTGCTCCGGCACGAGGACGTACTCTCCGTCGGTGAGGTTGCAATCTATCGAATGCAATGAATAAGAATATGTATGCCATGATTATGCAGGATTTAATAATCATTATGCTAAGTGAAGACAAACTAAGTTAGTTAGTAATTTAGGGTTTCTTGGTCATACATGGCTCTCTGTGGTTTATGCTTACCCATTTAGGTTTAGGTTTTACCTAAGGATAAGCACAGTGGATTGATACTTGGATTTCTCTTAGATGTTTTAGTAGGTATTTAAGGGGTTTTGCTGGTTGGGTTAGGGTAATAGTAATCTCCAATATTAATTTCCCTTTTCCATTTTCTATTTATGAATTCTAGTGTGGGTTGAACTACAACAGTGGTTTAACTTCTTCCAAAAATTCTATAAAAATTACAGTGGGTTACTAGTTGTTACTGTAATTTGTCCTATGAATTTGAGGTGGTTATTGACTCAGATACTACTTGTGCAAAATTAACAAGGATAAGTTTTGAAAGGGCACTTTACACTATAGCTATGATTTAATTGATGTTTCTGTACCAATTTTTATTTTTGTCCAGATACATAGGTGATATTAGGCCTTTGTGTTAAAAGTCACAGAAAAAGGCATTTTGGATATTTAATTGTGAATTTCTAAAGTTCTATGCCAAAAAGGTGCTCATAACTAACTTGTTATTTGAAAGATATCAAACAACAGATTTCATATTTTTCCTATGTTCATAATAACAAAACATTAGTCATCCCAAGGTTTGGGGTGTTTTCTCCTTGGGGTTATTTTTCTAGGGTTTTTCTAAGTTTTCCTTGTTTCCTAAAATAAAAGGTACCTCATTTATTCTGTACTAAATAAGGGTACACTAAATTTTTCTAGTGAACTATACTGAGTAAGTGAACTAACAAAAATGTGGGTGTTCCCTGGTTCTTTATTTAAACCACCTTTAATATTTTCTCTAACCTTAGGCTAAAAATGATTTAAATGGTAAACTCTACCTTAACTTGGTGTACAGAGGGGTTTAGTATTTTTGTACATGTTAGGAAGGGATCAAGTACTTCTCTAAATTTTCTTAACCCCAGTCAAATAATACAACTATTTTTCCTCATTTCTTTTAGCTTTTGACCAGATAACCATTTAAATCAAAACCTTAAAGTTTTCTGTAACACTTAGGGGTTTTATATTTTTCCTAAGTAGTTTACATTATTTAGGATCTGGCAAAATTGGTTTGACTCGATTTGGGTAAACTAAACTGAAGTTATGGATTTTTCAAGTTCTGTTTGGATTAAAAATCAGATTATTAATAAGGTTTCCTGAAAATCCACTTTGCATCGAAGCCCTCGGGTTCCTCCTAAATCAATCCATTCATTTCTACCCCTATGCTACTATTCCCCTGAGTCACTGACAGCGCACAAAAACCCCTGGCCTTTCTTTCTTCTTCCCCGAGGTCCCTCCCCTTATGCAAACAGTACCCGCGGGAAAGAAAAGGGCGGCGCGACTTACCAGCGGTGAGAGAGGTCCGGCGAGGGGCGGGGTTGGCTTCGGGAGGTTCTGGCGGTCTCAGCGAGGTACGGCTCAACGGCGGTGGTGGCCGGAATCGGCCGGGCCACGTGCGCAGGCGGGTGATCTCGTCGGCGGCGAGTACTCCGGCTTAACCACGACAATCTAGTTCAATCAAACGGCACGATGAGCTCCACGGGGTGACGTAGAGGCTATGTGCGCAAGGAATCGAAGAATGGGGCAGAGATTTGCCCGGTCTACGATCACCGGCGGTCGAGTGAAGTCCGGCGACCGTGGACTGGCTTCTCCGGCGAAGCAAAGTCCGATTCCTTGCTCGGGGAGCTTCACCGAGGCATGCACGGTCACATCCGAGGGTCGGGCGTGGCTAGGAAGGGCTTTGCTGGCCGGTCTACAGTGGCGGTGGATTGGGTGGCCGCGGGCACGCCGTTTGCAGGGCAACGCTGGTGGTTTCTGGCTCCGGTGAGGTCGAGCGTGCGCGGAGGAGTACGGTCGACACCTGAGGGGGCTTTATAGGCGCGGGCATGAGCTGGGGACACGGGCACGGCTCAGCCCGGCGTGGGGCATGCGGGGTCAGGCGCGGGCGTGCTCTAGCGTGCTCAAAGCGCGTCGAACACGTGGAAGTGTTCTTCTACCCGTGTTCAACAGCTCGCCGAGATCGCAAGCGTGCGAATCTTGGCAAAAATCCAGCGCAGGTCTCCTCCTAGAACCTAGGGCTATCTCTTGTATGTGAGTCCCCATGGCAGATATGCCCTAGGTAGGGAGATATGTGGACGCCAAATCTGGCTTGTCCCTCTGCCCACCTCACGACAAAAGCCATGCCAAATCATGTCAAACGTCTTAGGCTCGATTTCAACTTTTTCTAGTGGGTGCCTTAGGTGGTATGACACATTTTTGGTATACAACTCAAGTGGTTTTGGTGCCATTTACTAAGTGAACACGGTGGATCTTTATATTAGGTTCAAAATTTGACTTAGAAGGAATTAGAGAGCTCTAGTTCTCTCTCCACTTAAGGAATGGATTTGGGGTTCTTTAAGGGGTCTTTTTGCAATGTTTCCTCTCTGTATTTTGTAGATTATAATGTTACTTAAACTTTGGCTAAAGGTTAACTCATGATTTGCACATTTGCTTAACCTTCCCCCGCTTTTTCCAGGGTTTTGGGAGTTAAGAGCTTATGAAGGGTCTAGGGTTTATTCTTCTCTTGCCCAAGGTGATAATTGCATAAATGCTTGGGTAATGCTTTTGGTCATTAATAGTTCTTGGTTAATACATGGCTCCCAAGGTTTTAGGGCTCCCTCTCCTCCACTTAACCACATGAGATAACATGTCATGGGTGCAAGTAGGGAGTCAGGGCCTTGGTAACACATGGGGTGTTACACGAAGCTTCCTCTGTGTCGCACGGTGCTATGTCAAACCAGTCACCTAGAGAGACTGCATCGTCGCCTGCACGAGTAGCAGGAGCATCGACGCCAGGAGCAGGACTAGGAGCAGGAGCAGCAGGACTCTTTCCCCCTGCCACAGCAAGAGGTGGAGTCTGGGAGGCAGCCTTCCCCTGCACACCACAGCAGGACTAGGAGCAGTAGCTGGGATGCCCCCTGTACCACCACAGGGCATCCCAGCTACTGGAGGAGACCCTGACGGAGACGACGACGACGCTGGTGGTAGTTCAAGCCGTGACACTCGTGACACCGCTCGTTAGTGTCACTTCCACGACGCTCTCGACACCTTGTTGCATCGGGCCTTCGACCTACGCAGTTGGTCCATCGAGTACTGTGGGAGGCTACTTGCTTGGTGTGTCGTCTGGACAATGATCTCCCGGGTGCAGAGGCCTTCTCAGAGCACTATTCTATCACTGAGATGGATACTGTCGAGGCAGCCATGCAAGATGACGAATGATGTGCACTTTCGTAGTATTGCTCATTGTTCAGCGGGGTAGTTGATGGCCTTGACCTGAAGTGTTACCCTCGCCGTTCGATCGGTAATGCCAGAGGTGTGATTGTCTCACCCGTTGGTGAGGGCAATCCCATGCTGAACAACATGGTCAACCTGGCCACCGTGCTCAACACCGAGCTAGACCACACCCTTGACAAGTTGGGCAAGGTTCGGGTGGAGGTTGTGGAATTGCGTGCTGAGTGCGCGACACGCCACTATCTGGATGGTGGTTCTCCCACCCGTGTCGGGATTCAGCACCCTTATCGTTCACCGCCCCGTGGTCGCTTCAAGTATGGTACCCCAGACTGCAGGACCCAAATAGATTTGGATCCATAGTTTGACGGAGCAGGAGTCTGTAATAATGCTTAATTCAGTGTCCTAGTCTTAGTCAGTCTTAGTTAGAGTTAGTTTGCTTATCATATGTTGGGATGCTTGTCAAGATGAACATGTAATGAAGTTGGATCTTTGTAATGATTGTCACCAAGGTGTGGGTATCCCCTGCAACTTGGTGTAGTTATTAATAAAGTCTGTTATTTAGTTGGGTAATCCCTTTAATTCCACTTTCCTCTTTATCTGAGAAGTTGTCACTAAAGATGATTAATTGTTCAGTGCTATGAAGATTTGTATATATCTTTTCTTATGCTGAAAAATTGCAGAGTCAGATCTGATTTGTGTGTGCTTTCTACAGATGTCTAAGAACAGGCGCAGAGGTGCAAGGCGTGTTCAGCCGGAACAGCAGGCACCCCAGGAGGAGGCAGCTCAGTAGCAGTAGTTGCCACCACCACCCCCGATGACAGTTGAGCAGATGTTCATGACGCAAACTCAGGCATTCCAAGCAATTGGTCAGACCTTAGCAGCAATGCAGCAGGTACAACAGCAGCCACCCCCACATCAGCCTCAAGTGCAAGTTCAGATGCGTTAGGTGCCTAGAGACAAGCGGGCAGAATTCATGAGGGGCCATCCCCCTGTCTTTTCCCACTCTGCTGATCCCATGGACATTGAAGATTGGTTGCGTACTATGGAGAGTGAGTTGCACACTGCCCAGTGCAACGATCACGAAAAGGTTCTGTATGGTCCTCGTCTGCTAAGGGGAGCAGCACAGTCCTGGTGGGAGTCTTATCTCGCCACACATGCCAACCCTGAAGCCATCACTTGGGGGAGTTCAGGGACAACTTCCCTCATTACCATGTGCTTGAAGGACTGATGATAGTAAGGAAGGAGGAGTTTCTAGCTTTGAAGCAAGGTCCCATGTCGGTCAGCGAGTACAGGGACAAGTTTCTGCAGCTGTCACGCTATGCCCTAGAAGATGTCAACATGGATGCTAAGAGGCAGTTCCGTTTTCTGAGCGGTTTGCTTGACCCCCTTCACTATCAGTTGATGAACCACACTTTCCCCACCTTCCAGCACTTGATCGACAGAGCAATCATGACTGAAAGGAAGCGTCGGGAGATGGAGGACAGGAAACACAAGATTGGTGGATCTCAGGCCGGGAGTAGTAGTCGTCCCCACTACATAGGCAACCCACCCCAGCATTTCAAGCAAGGTCACCCTCAAGGTCACTAGCATCAGCGTCAGCACCAGCACCAGTACCAGAGGAAGTTTCCTCAGCAGCAGCAGCAGCAACAACAACAGTATCATCAGAACAACCAACCGGGAGGAAATCAATACCAGCGTCAGAACAACCAGGCAGCTCGCTTTCCTGCCCCAGCAACCACCCAGAACAACCAAGCAGCCCCAGCGCAAGTAGGAGGCCACGCATGCTTCTATTGTGGAGAACAAAACCACTGGGCGAAGAACTGTCCAAAGAAAGCAACTCAGCAGTCGCCAGCAGTTAATACTCCAGCAAGACAAGGAGCACCACAGCAAGCACCAAGAGGCCGTGGTCAGGCCCACAACCATGGAAAGGTGAACCACCTGGAGGCTAAAGCAATCCAGGATGCTCAGGACATGGCAGTAGGTATGTTTCTAGTCGAATCCCATCTAGCAAAAGTATTATCTGACACTAGTGCCACACATTCTTTTGTTTCTACATCATGGGTAGAAGCACATAACATCCCAATAGAACCAATGATTCCACCTTTAAGAGTTAATTCAGTTGGGGGAAAAGTTCAGTCCGATAGGATTTGTCTGAATCTAAGGATTGAAATAAGGGGATAGACTTCCCCGCTAACCTAGTAGTAATGGGAACTCAAGGGTTAGATGTCATCCTAGGGATGAATTGGTTACACAGAAACCAAGCCACTATTTGTTGTGAAAAGAGAACAGTCAAGTTGGTGTCCCCATCCGGAAAGGAAGTAGTAACTAAGCTATACTTGCCTGAACTAGAAGAAGGAGCCTGTCACCATTTCTCAGTAGATGACAAGGAGGCCAATCTGATTGAGGAAATTAGAATTGTATCAGAATTCCCCGACATGTTTCCCGAGGAGTTACCAGGCATGCCACCTGAAAGGAAAGTTGAATTTGCCATAGAGCTTATCCCAGGCACCGCCCCTATATCCAAGAGAGCCTATCGAGTGTCTGGACCAGAATTGGTGGAACTCAAGAAGCAGATTGATGAATTGTTGGAGAAAGGCTACATCAGACCAAGTACCTCACCTTAGGCAGCCCTAGTGCTATTTGTGGAGAAGAAGGATGGTATGAAGAGGATGTGCATTGATTATAGAGCTTTGAATGAAGTAACTTTCAAGAACAAGTACCCCCTGCCCCAAATTGAAGATCTATTTGATCAGTTGAGAGGAGTCAGTGTGTTCTCAAAGATAGATCTAAGGTCAGGTTACCATCAGCTTAGAATCCGACCTTCAGATATACCGAAGATCGCATTCATCACCAAGTATGGACTATATGAGTTCATGGTCATGTCATTCGATTTGACGAATGCGCTAGCTTACTTCATGTATCTGATGAACAACATGTTCATGGTCTACCTCGACCAGTTCGTAGTGGTGTTCATTGATGATATTCTTGTATACTCCCAGAATGAACAAGAGCATGAGGAGCACTTGAGGAAAGTACTTCAGAGGCTACGAGATTGTCAGCTGTACGCCAAGCTTAGCAAGTGTGAGTTCTAGATCAGCGAAGTCCTATTCTTGGGTCATATCATAAACTGAGATGGACTAGCTATGGATCCAAAGAAGGTAGCAGCGATTCTAGACTGGAAAGCACCGAAAGATGTCTGAGGATTCAAGAGTTTCATTGGAATGGCCGGTTACTATCGGCGTTTCATTGAAGGTTTCTCCAAGATTGCCAGGCTAATGACATCCTTGCTAACAAAGAAGGTTGAGTTCAAGTGGACCCCTGCGTGCCAAGAATCATTTGAGATGTTGAAGCTGAATTTGACAACAGTGCCAGTATTGGTTTTACCAGATGTTCTCAAGCCGTTTTCAGTATATTGTGATGCTTCGTACACCGGACTGGAATGTGTGTTAATGCAGGAAGGGAAAGTAGTGGCATACTCGTCCCGACAGTTGAAGGTTCATGAGAAGAATTACCCCACTCATGATCTGGAGTTAGCAGCAGTGGTTCATGCACTGAATACCTGGAGACACTATTTATATGGGCAGAAGTGTGATATCTACACGGATCACAAGAGTCTTAAGTACATATTTACTCAGTCAGCTAAACATGAGACAACAAAGATGGATTAAGTTAATCAAAGATTATGAGCTGGAAATACATTATCATCCAGGTAAAGCAAATGTGGTTGCAGATGCTCTGAGCAGAAAGAGTCAAGTTAATATGTTAGCCGCTCACCCGATGCCGTATGAGCGAGCAAAGGAATTCAACAGGCTGAGTCTCGGATTTTTGAACAACACTCAAGGAGTGACCGTCGAGCTGGAACCCACTCTGGAGCAAAATATCAGGGAAGGTCAGAAAGACGTTGAGAAGATCAACGGTATCCGGCAGCTGATCATCGATGGAAAGGTCCAGATTTCCATGAAGATGCTGAAGGAATGGTATGGTTCAAGGATAGGTTGTGGGTTCCCGACATCAAATTGAACCGGGAACTAATTCTTAAGGAAGCTCATGAGACAACATATTCTATACACCCTGGTAGCGAGAAGATGTACTAAGACCTGAAGAAAAGATTTTGGCGGTACGGTATCAAAAGAGAGATAGCAGAGTATGTTGCCAGATGCGACAGTTGTCAGAGGATCAAGGCAGAACATCAGAGGCCTGCAGGTTTGTTGCAGCCATTGCAAATTCCTCAGTGGAAATGGGATGAGATTGGGATGGATTTTATAGTTGGTCTGCCCCGCACTCGAGCTGGTTATGACTCCATCTTGGTAGTAGTGGACTGTTTAGCAAAGGTGACCCATTTCATACCGGTCAAGACCACCTATAACAGTGTAGTGTTGGTAGAACTATACATGTCTTGGATTGTGTGCTTGCATGGCGTTCCAAAGAAGATAGTATCAGACAGAGGCACCCAGTTCACTTCTCATTTCTGGCAGCAGCTACATGAAGCTTTGGGTACATATTTGAAGTTCAGTTCAGCTTATCACCCGCAGACAGATGGTCAGCCAGAGAGAACCAACCAGATTCTTGAAGATATGTTGAAAGCTTGCGCTTTGCAAGACAAGTTAGGTTGGGACAAGAGGCTACCATATGCAGAATTCTCCTACAACAACAGTTATTAGGCCAGTCTGAAGATGTCACCATTTCAAGCACTCTATGGGAGGAATTGCAGAACTTCGTTGCATTGGGACCAACCTAACGAAAGGCAGGTGTTTGGTCCAGATATTTTGCTTGAGGCTGAAGAAAACATCAAAATGGTTCGAGAGAATCTGAAGACAGCACAGTCCAGACAGCGAAGCTATGCTAACACCTGAAGGAGAGAACTGAGTTTTGAAGTGGGAGATTATGTCTATTTGAAAGTGTCACCCATCAGAGGAACCAAAAGGTTTGGAGTCAAAGGCAAGCTAGCACCTCGATATATCGGACCGTACCAGATTCAAGCAAGACGTGCAGAAGTGGGATATCAACTGAGCTTACCAGAAAATATGTCATCTGTGCACGATGTGTTCCATGTGTCTCAGCTAATGTAATGCTTGCGAGTACCAAAAGAGCAGTTGACAATGGAGGACCTTGAAGTTCAAGAAGATCTGACGTATATTGAGAAGCCAACTCAAATTCTGGAACCAGCGGATCGGGTCACTCGAAGGAGCACTATCCGGATGTGCAAAGTCAAATGGGGCCATCACTCAGAAGAAGAAGCAACTTGGGAAAGAGAAGATGATCTGAGAGCCAAGTACCCTGAACTCTTTGCTAGCCACCCCTGAATCTCGAGGGCGAGATTCTTTTAAGGGGGATAGGACTGTAACACCCTAAATTTGGGGGTATAAAATTTCTTTCTAATTACCAACCAAATTCAGGTGTTACTCTTCTCTCTCTCTAGTTTCTCTCTTTTTCTATTGGATATATTTAGCTTAATTAGTGAGGGATTAATTATTTTATTTTTTCAAAACAATATGAGTCATGAAATGTTGCATCATGTTGAGCTCCAAATATTCTTTGAATTGTTGCAAATGTTTGATTTGGTTTGAATTTGAAACTTGATTTGAATTTGAATTGAAAACCCTAGAGAAAATAAATAGAAAAGCAATTAGAGATTCCCTAGAAAATGGAAAATCTAATTCGGCCCAAGTCGGCCCATCAGGCCTAGCCCCGCGCGTGCCTGCGCCCACGTGCGCTCGGTCCCTAACAGGTGGACCCCGCCTGTCGGTGCCCGCGCCCACGCACCTTTTCTCTTCCTCTTCCCCTCTCACTACTCTGTGGGGCCGACCTGTCGGTGCCGTTTCTTTTCGCACGCGCGCTCTCTCTCTCTGCCCCGCAGACCCCACCCATCAGCCCGTCCCTAACCTCTCGCCCACTCCCCCCGCCATGGACGTGCCCACGTCTGCATGTTCTTTAGCCACCGCAGCATGCCCTCGCCACTTTAGACCCCGTGCCCCACTCGCCCACTTCCCCTACCCACTTGCGCCTTCAGCCGAGCTCTCTCGCCCCCTCTCTTGCCCTGCGCGCGCAACCAGAGAAGCTACGCCCCCGCTCACAGAAGACCGCTGTCGTTTCGTGACCGTCGTTGAGCTCGTGTTGCACCCATTCCCTCGGTAAGCTCAGCCGCACCACTTGCAGCTCAGGACACCCCTTGGTTTGCCTTTTTCCCCTCTGGTTTGCCCGGTCCATGCTCACCGGAGTGATTTATTGTGCAGCCGGAGCCGACCGCTACTGACCTGAGACTTCACTGCCTCCCCGCTGTCCTCCAGGCATTCCTGAGTTCGCACTCGTGGTAAGCAACCTCCCTATGCACTTAATTCGTCTGTTACTGCCTTAGTGCCCGCGCGATTCCTCGCTAGAGTGGAGCAGCGCCGCCGTTAGCCCGCCTTGTCGTGTTCCGCGCTCTCTGGTGCCCCCACACCGGCGTGGTGCCCACGGTCGAGTCTGCCATGCCCCCCCCCTGAACGTGCCTGTTGGGGGCCTTTGTCTTCCGAAGGTCCTAAAAACACGACTAACATGTTTCCCAAGTATAACATATGTACAGGAACCTTCGGACATGGGATGAAGTTGTACATGATATGAAGAGCGCGATTCGAGAGAAGGATGAACCAATGCCGAAGATACCCGTGGAAAAGCTTCGGCTTAGCGGTGGAAAATGAAACCAACCTAAAGGGGAAAAGGTTGTCTAGTCCTCGATAAATTATCCCTAAGTCAATAGTAAATGTCAAGGACATGAATGTAATTCTACATGGCTTGTGTCATGTGCCTATAAATAGATGAACAGTGACACTATACCGTTCACGGTGTCTTGTACTCACTTGCATGTCACTCTCAAGCCTTTTACCTTCTGTCAAGCTGAAGGTATAAATGTAATTCAATATTGTTCATATTCATTCATGATAATATAATAAAAATTTTATGATAATATCATAAGATTATTCATGTTCCATGTTTCATATGTTTCCACTTCCATTATTATATATACTAAGATGATGAAGGTATGTCCTTCATAACCTTCGCCTGAAGATCATTATATCCTGAGGGAGATAATGCTTCGAAGGACGAAGGTCATTAACCATTAACATTTTGTGTTGCCTTGTTCTTAACTCATAGCATTTGAGAACAAGGGACCAACATTGGCGCCCACCTCCAGTGAACTCATTCGACCACCTTCGGCAAAGCTGTGACCTTCGTCATGCCACCGAAGAAGTCTTCAGGGCTAGGGGCTGCACTACAGCCACTGGACGTCAATCAAGAGACTCTGCGCAAAGCCAGAAACCAAAAAGGAAGGCTACAAGTCCAACGCCTCAGGAGGAGTGATAGGAACGGGATGCCCGATCTTCCGTCAGGTGTAGGTAACTATCAATTTCGTGGAGATGTCACACAGACGATCTGGCTTCCAATCAACACGACTAGAACCCCGCAATCGCAGCACCACTTCTTCTCTAGTTATCAACCGTGCGCTGCGCGATTGACCTCACCACGAGGGCTAATCCTTACCTACGGATCAAAGACACAAGCAAGAACAAGAAAGAACACAATCTGGAATATTGCAGATGAATGATTAAGTTCACAAGTTGGGGTCTCACAAACCGACCTACGGCGTCTGTTCTTGACAGATCTAACTTAAGCAAAACCCGAGTCCTAATGTGGTGGAGGCTACTGATTATATAAGGGTTAGGAGCGTGACTCCCTCCATGGACGTGCCCTAATGGGCCCAACAAAGATACACTGCCCAAAGGCCAATTACGATGTCACAGCATTGAGACAGATTACGGACGTCGATTTGGTCCTCCACCTTGATCCAAACGTCCTTGCTGACCTTCCATTCCTCCAAGTCCTTCACCATGTCCTTGCTGGTCCTTTCCTTCATTCCTAAGTACAATTAATTCATTAGGTAGCACACTATTCTCAAATGCACAAGAATAAGTACATAGGAATGAGCTCACCGGCAAATTCAATTGTCTTGCGCGTGCGTGAGTAATCGGACCTTGAACATCAACTAGGGGAGTGTTGTTTGTATCCATGGTAGTGACGTCCTCATCATCCTCCCCCTCTTGAAGTGGAGTCGTCCTCGACTCAAGCTCATCTTCTTCCCCCAAATACGGTTTCAAATCTGCAATGTTAAATGTAGGACTAACCCGAAACTCAGGAGGCAACTCAAGTTTATATGCATTATCATTTATTTTCTCCAAAATCTTATATGAACCAGTAGCACGTGGCATCAATTTAGACTTTCTTAACTCTGGAAATCTATCTTTTCTCATGTGCAACCACACTAAATCACCCACTTCAAGCTTAACTGGTTTTCTACCTTGACTACCAGCAATTCTATATTTTTCAGTCATCTTTTCAATGTTGGTTTTAGTTGAAGCATGAAGTTTCAAAATAAAATTAGCACGCTCCTTAGCATCACTATGTACATGCTCGGTAGTAGGTAGAGGCAAAAGATCAATAGGAGCATGAGGGTTAAAACCATACACTACCTAAAAAGGACTTACCTTGGTGGTGGAGTGTTCTGCCCGATTATATGCAAACTCCACATGCGGCAAACACTCTTCCCACATTTTCAAGTTTTTCTTCAATATTGCTCGCAGCATTGCAGACAATGTTCTATTAACAACTTCTGTTTGTCCATCAGTTTGGGGATGACAAGTAGTAGAAAATAGTAATTTTGTCCCCAATTTGTTCCATAGAGTATGCCAAAAATGACTCAAGAATTTTACATCACGATCTGAAACAATACTAGAAGGTATACCATGCAAACGAACAATCTCTTTGAAAAAGAGGTTAGCAATATGAATAGCATCATTCGTTTTGTGACAAGGTATAAAATGTGCCATCTTAGAAAAATGATCAACCACAACAAAAAAACTATCGCTCCCCCTCTTCGTCCAAGGCAATCCCAAAACAAAATCCATAGAAATATCCGCCCACGGAACTGAAGGAATAGGAAGAGGCATATACAAACCATGTGGGTTCAATCGTGACTTAGCTTTTTGACACGTCGTGCATCTTGCTACAAAGCGTTCAACATCACGCCGTATTCGCGATCAAAAGAAGTGTGTGGACAGCACAGCCTCCGTCTTCTTGGCATCGAAGTGACCCATCAAACCACCACCATGCGCTTCCTGCAACAACAAAAGACGAACCGAACCAACGGGAATGCATAGGCGGTTAGCTCTAAACAAGTATCCATCATTTAGCACAAATTTATTCCATGTATGGCCCTCTTTACAATTTAATGCAACCTCTTTAAAATCATCATCAAAAGCATATTGTCCCTTAATTGTTTCAAGTCCAAAAATACGACAATCAAGTTGAGACAACATAGCATAGCGTCTAGACAAAGCATCGACAATCACATTATCATTCCCCTTTTTATGTTTAATGATGTAAGGAAAAGTTTCAAGAAATTCTACCCACTTAGCATGTCTACGGTTCAGATTTGTTTGACTTCGAAGATGCTTAAGTGACTCATGATCAGAATGAATAACAAATTCCTTAGACCACAAATAATGTTTCCATGTTTGCAAAGATCGTATGAGAGCATATAATTCTTTATCATAAGTAGAATAATTAAGAATAGGTCCATTCAATTTGTCACTAAAATATGCAATGGGTTTACCTCCTTGCATCAAAACAGCACCAATGCTAACTCCACTTGCATCACATTCGAGTTCAAAAGTCTTACCAAAGTCAGGAAGTTGGAGTAGTGGCGCGTGAGTAAGCTTCTCTTTTAAAAGAGCAAAAGAATCGTCTTGTGACTGCCCCCAATTAAATGAAACACCCTTCTTGGTCAACTCATGTAATGGGGCAGCGATGGTGTTGAAATCCTTCACGAAACGACGATAAAATCCTGCAAGTCCAAGAAAACTCCGCACTTGTTATAACACCCCTGGTGTTACTACCACTAAAACTTGAGCATAACATCATAAGCATTGGCATATCATGTGTTTGTCACACCTAGAGTGCATTCACTAGGCAAAGATTTCAGATAAGTTGTATTAATGTGACATTTCATGGGTGAAACCCTAGGGTACAGTACTTAACCCTAAACTGGGCTTAGAAGAGTAAACAAAGCCTAAACAAAAGAAACTTTCAAAACTTATTAGTAATGATCATAAAATGTCAACATTAATGAACTTAAGTGATATCCCAACCCTAGAAGTACCAAAAACCCTAAATAGACCCCTGGAAAACCCTGGTCTGAAGCCCTAGGGGGTTATCTATAAAAATGTGCACATTTTGAACCTAAGTGCAAAAATCATGGAAATAGGGTACCTCATGTCAAATGGTTCACATGTTTGAAGATTTACAAGCCAAAAGGTGTGAATTGGGCTTATTTGCAAAAAGCCATTCAATTCCTTTTATAAGGCTAAGTCTGAATTTCAGTGAATGAGATCCACTTTGAAGCCTTGTAATTTCAAAACTATAAGGATTTTGCCCTGGGTCAGCACATCAAATTTGTAGAGCCATGTAAGGAGAATAACTTTTCTATAGGGATTAAGCCTTGGTCACATGAAAAATTTGGAGTAAAATGAGCCCAAAGTTGGGCTGACAGACTTCCCTAGGTCTGAATTCAGACTAATAGTGAGATTGGGCAATCTTTGAACCAGGATTCGACCATGATCTAGTGAGTAATTGAGCATGGTTCCCATAACAAGATTGTAGCTGGATTGAAGGGCTAGAACTTTGTTACAGAGGGATTAGTAAGTTGCCACATGGAAATTTGAGATCTGGGCTCTGCAAATAGCTCTGTCAGGCACCCTGATAAGAATTCTGATGGTACAGTGTTTGGATTAGAACGCCAGCACAGAGAAGCTCGTCGCCGGTGACCTCCACGCTGTGATTCACGCCGGCCGGTGCGATTCGGGCACAGAACGAAGGGATAACTGAGGAGAGTAAAGATCTTAGCGGCCGGATCAGCTCGGGCTTGGTCACGGCTGAGTTCACCGTACCCACTTGCTCGTCGATCAGCCGGGATATGCCTCGCCGCCGTTGGCCGCTTGCCGCCTGTGCGCCATGTGCTTAAGCACTGTACCACGTCACAGTGAATCGTGTCTTGCATGCCCGGCGATCGCCGGAGAGCCGCCACGGTGAAAGCCATTGATCTCACACACTAGTGACTCCTTTCTTCTCCAACCGCCACCGCGCCAACCCAAATTCACGCGCCACCGCTCAAGCACGCTATAAACTTAGCACACCGATGGGTCCGTAGGGTAGTCAAGCACCAAGCCACAAAGCTGTGCCCTCAATTGATCACCAGAGCTCGCCAATTTCCCATTTCCCCCAATTCTGTTTTCCACCGCCGTGAAAGACGCCTCGCCATGGCTAGCTCATCTCAGGTCCGCTCATACCCTCTGCCCTTTCGTTTCAGTGTTCTTGTGTGTTCCTGATGCTCCCCGACCCTGCCAATTAAGTAAGGAAACCTTAGATCACCGGGAACGCGTTGGATTGTCCGTGGATCACACAGTCACCGTGGACAGAGCACGTTAGAGCTCCGTTAGTGAAATTAATTAAGGGAAAACTCTTGTTAGGGCTTGAATTAGGTTCCAGCCGAAGGAGAGCACCGGTCATCGCGTGTCCTGGCCAGTGCAAGCTCGCCGGAGTTCGATTCTCCGCCATGCGGTGTCGTGGACCATGGATCATGAAGAGATGAAAGCGCAAGGGTGTTTTTGCAAGTGTTAGTGAGATGTGGGAATAGTGCCGAGGACTGTCGCTCTGATTTTTGGATCGATAGGGGCATTTCTGCAAAACCAATAGCGCGGGCGCGCGAGTGAGCTTTCGCCAGCATATGGGCCGACTCGGGCCAGATTCAGCACAGAACTGTAGCATCTTTTTCTTTTTCTTCTGAACTTAGAGAAATCCTAGAAAATTGTAGAAAAATGCTAAAAATACCAGACCAATTTTGTTAGGCTCCTAATTTTCTATAGTATTTAATAAAAATAATTTCATGATTTTTAGTTCCAATAGGGAATTATGGGACATTTGAAATAGCCAAAAACCACATCTCAGGAATTTTAGAGAGTAATTAATAATTCCAAAATTCACCAAACTTTTTAGATAAACTTTAAATATTATATAGAAGCCTTGGGTAAAATTTGGTATGATTTGACCCATGTTTGGTACTTAGAACACAAAACCCTAACCACTGCTATATGAACTTCACTATAGACTCCAAAAACCCTAGTTTTCCGGAGAACCGTGAAGGAATGTTATATTCAAGACATTAGGTAATATACTTTTATTATCTTTGCATTCTCATGAGCATTCATGATTATATATAGCTATGTATAGAAAACGAAGAAGAGATAGAAGTTGAAGAAGCCCGGACTACACCACCACCACCTGAAGAACCTCAGGCAGGAAACTGCTTTTACTTTGATATCTGCGGAGCAGAGCCTGATTCACCTATCACACAAGGCAAGCCCCGGTGCATTTACCACCTCCTTGCTATTTTAAAAATCTTTCTCACTTACTTGATGGATTAGGGGATAGGAGTTGTGTGCTAAACCAGTTGCTGCATTTCCTTCCTTGGATTTGATTACTTCTCCTTAATCCCCTGTTTTACAAAAAGGTTTTTCTTATGCTTAGCTTTGCTCTAGAAATATAAAATGTTTTGTTTTGACAAAAGATGATGCTTCAAAGTGGGTGGGATGTTTTCAAAAACAAAACTTGATGGTGGATCCATCATGGCCATGATGGGTTCAACATCGAAAAAGATGTACCTCTGCCAGGTACCAAACTTTAGGTTGGAAATGGTAAAGCTGAGACCAGGCGGGTGACTTGCACGAGAAGAGAGTCTCGTTGTAGTGTCTCCGTCTGAGCCGATTAAGGACCTTCTCGATGTAGGCCTACTGACCGAGGACCCTTTAACTGGTCACATGCCTCATCATGGGTAAGCTTTGCCTCGGGCAGACTAATACCATAATAAGATAACACGCAATGGGAGTGGAGAGATGGTGAGAGTAGCGTGTACCCTCCGTGGCAAGAGGTTGGACGGTGGTGTATCTGTGCTCTCGGTTGGCGTGAACCTGATCTGGTCTTAAGAACCCCGGTGGCGAGTTGACATATGCAAGGGTTAAGTGCTACAGATGTCATGTGATTGGAGATCCTCAGCTGAGTATAATCGATTCGGATCGCCGTAACTTCGCGGACATGAAGACTTGGTCACTGACTTACACGTAGCATTCTAGTGAACAAGAAGGGTTGAAAGAAATTGGCTAGTATAGGTCAAGTGCTTGAACTAGGGTAGAAAGAACTCTAGAATTCAGGTAATGACTTAACTTACTAATAAAACTAGACTTCTAAGCATTGCTGCAAACAGAGTCTTTGATTATTGATAAGCCATACCTTGATTCCCAAAGGCCAGCATATCCTTGAGAGCCTTTTATTTTGACGGGTAAGACTTGCGAAAGTACACTTCATACTCAGGGCTTTGTCCCATGTTGTTTTAGGTGAAGAAGCAGCAAATTTCTATTGCTTCTTTTCCAAGGTGGTGCCTAAAGAAGAAAATCAAGACTGAATCTGCGGGAGGAAGGGTCCTCTATTAAGAAAAACTTTTTACTGTTTACCGGGAGGGGTTTTTGCCTCCTAGGTTATGTAATAATATTACTTCAGCACTCCTATATTTACTCTGGTCTCTAATAATTCTACTCTTTCTTACTTTAAAAATAAAGTAAATTATTGTAACTGCTTCCGCATTCTCGTACCTCCGATGTGTTGTAATGTCTGCGTGACGGGTGAAACACTCTTGGGCAAGGTAAGGAATACGGATACCAAACTTGTCAAGTGATCAGGGGCACCTGCAGGATTGTCTAAGGTCCGTTGGACAAGGACAACTGTAGGTGGGCCTAATGACTTGGGAGGTTCCGTCACACTTGTGTCACTGTCGATGGCGTTGGCCAACTATGAATAGCTTGCACCTTGGCCTCATCAACCTCAATACCCTGTGGAGTGACAACATAGCCAAGAAACGATACTCATTCGGTGCAAAAGGTGCATTTGTCAAGGTTAGCAAATAAGCGCGCGGCACGCAAAGCATCAAAAACAGCACGTAAATGGTCAAGATGTTCAGATAAACAAGTGTTGTAGATCAAGATATCATCAAAATAAACCACCACAAATTTTCCAATAAATGGGCGCAAAACCTCGTTCATCAAACGCATAAAAGTACTAGGGGCATTAGTTAATCCAAAAGGCATCACTAACCACTCATACAAGCCAAACTTGGTTTTGAAAGCAGTTTTCCATTCATCGCCTAATTTCATTCTAATTTGGTGGTACCTACTGCGCAAATCAATCTTAGAAAATATTTTAGAACCACTTAACTCATCAAGCATATCATCTAATCTAGGAATAGGATGACGGTACCGGATAGTGATGTTGTTAATGGCTCTACAATCTACACACATGCGCCAGCTGCCATCTTTCTTTGGAACCAAAGTGACAGGAACAGAACAAGGACTAAGGCTCTCACGTACATACCCGCGGTCCAAAAGGTCTTGGACTTGGCGCTGAATCTCCTTTGTCTCCTCAGGGTTTGCTCGATATGCAGCACGGTTGGGCAAGCTCGCTCCAGGAATCAAATCAATCTGGTGCTCAATCCCATGAATGGGAGGAAGTCCTGGAGGTAACTCAGAGGGAAAAATATCTCGGAACTGCTGCAAAAGGTTAGTCACAGATGCAGGCAAAGTGCTAGGAATATCATCAATAGAAAAGAAAGCATCTTTGCAAACCAAGGCATAGCAACAAGCATCAGTAGCATGACTTTCAAGAAGATCAGATTTAGTAGGAAGCATGACAGGAGCTTTCAATTTAATTTGTTACTGAATTTCTATCTCATTAGTTGGTTCCTTATGGGTACTTGCAGCTCTATCTTTATCAGCTTGTACAATTTCAGCAAGAGTCAAAGGTAGCAAAGTAATGTTTTTATCTTTATGCCTAAAAGTGTATGTATTACTCCTACCATGGTGACGTGCATCAATATCATATTCCCAAGGTCTACCCATCAAAAGAGAACAAGCTTCCATAGGTACTACATCACAATCCGCATAATCAGAATACATACCAATGGAGAAATGCACTCGTACCATGTGTGTTACCTTAACCTTGCCTGAATCATTGATCCATTGAATGTGGTATGGATGTGGACGTGGACGTGTGGTCAGGCCAAGCTTCTTGACCAAATCTGAACTCACTAAATTATTGCAGCTTCCACCATCAATAATAACACGTGCACGCCGATTCTCGATGATTCAGGCGTTGCTGCTTCTCTGATGATTCAGGCTGAATTCATTGATCCATTGAATGTGGTATGGATGTGGATGTGAAAGTGTGGAACAAATTATGGCATTGTTGCTTCTCTGATGATTCAGGCTGAGAACTAAGAACACGCTGCACCACAATGCTTCGAAGGTTCACCATAGCATCATCACCAAGCATGGCATCATCATTTGCAGCAACATCACTGGAGTCATCATCGTCATCCTCACCGTCGGAAGCACTAATGTAGCCATCATCCGTAGCAATGTATGTTCGCTGACTCGGGCAATCCTTCTTCACGTGACCAATCCCATGACAGCGGTGGCAAACAATACCCGAAGAACGACCACTGGAAGATGCTGCAGGTGCTGGTGAATTCTGTTTCTTGGGGGGTACCTGCAAAGGAAGTTTACCAACATGTGCAGCAGGTGTCGAGGGAGGTCGCGTGGATGCTAGAGTGGTCGAAGGTGTATGACTCGAGGTAGGTGTGTGCGTCCGTGATGTAGAGGAGGTGCCAAAAGTAGCCCTAGGTCGATGTTGGCGTCCCTGCAATTCCTTCTCTGCAAGCATAGCAGACTAGAACAACTTGTTGACAGTGTCAAATTCTTTGTAATCCACAATGTCTTGAATGTCACGTCACAAACCTGAATAAAAATGGCAAAGAGCGTCCTCATGTCCCTCTACTATCCCACAACGCTGCAATCCCTTCTGAAGCTCAGCATAATAATCTTGAACAGATTTATCCCCTTGCTCTAAACGCATCAATTTCTTACGCAATTCTCTATGATAAGATGGGGGAACAAATCTATCGCGCATAGCTACCTTAAGATCTTCCCAAGTCATAGGTGCTCTACCATCCCCAACTAGACCAGTCCACCAGACAATAGCAAAATCTTTAAATTCACTAGTGGCTTGTCTAACTTGATGTCGTTCAGGAACAAGGTGGGCAGCAAATTTCTGTTCTATCGTCATCTCCCAATCAAGATATCCCTCAGCATCATAATGACCCGAAAAAGATGGTATAGTAAATTTAATCTTAGCATAAGGGTCGTCAAGAGCACGATTGTTATTACCTTGCTGGTGGTGTGGCATACCTTCTGTGTTTTGACGAAGATGGCGAAGTAGGTGCAAATCTCTGGTGGCCGCTTCATCATAATTACCTTCTGCATCAAACACCGCATCATCGGGAAGACATGGAGGAGGAGGTGGTGGTGGCGGTGCTTGTTGTTGCATTTCCAACACAGCAAGTCTTTTGATGATCTCGGACAATCGTCGATCTAGCCTCTCGTAAGTCTTGCCAAGGTCCATGCCAATGAAGGCATCATGCACTGACTTGTGGACCGTCTCCTCAATTTGCTCTTTCAGGAGCCTGTTGTTTGCCTCAAGATCTTGGCGGCTAACACATTCATCGAAGTCTGTAGGGATCCTTGCTTCTTCTTCGTCGCCTGCCATCGAAACACAAAAATAGGAAACAAACGATGAAGGTTATCCCTAATAATTTCACTACACGCTCCTCTCAAGTGGAACACAGGAACACGCTCTAATGTATCTTACCAAGCTCTTACAAGTGTCTGACAAAATACAAAGCAAAGGATGGTACAATCGGAGGTTGGTTCGTGATACTTACCAAGAGGGAGTGAAACCGTGATTGCAAGGTCAAATATATATTGATCAGAAGATATAGTATGTGGAGCTGTAGGACAGGCACAATATGTATGTGAATGTGGAACAAAATCGAGTGCAGATGAGCGAAGTTCAAGAAGTATCCAAAGCACAAGTCACAATTGCTGGCTAAGAGATGTATCCGAGGCATAGCACAACAAGGTTGGAACAAAGAACAATGGAACTAGCAGAATGGCAGTACCGTAAATATTGTACTAGCGAGGCCAAAAAGGCACTAGTAGGAATCGCTGGTGATTTTGTTTTTCTTTTTGTATGATTTTTTTGATATTTTTCTCAGCACAAGAAGCAACAAAATAGGAGCTACACCAAGTTTCACCTAAAACAGAGATCATATGTGGTCTACAGAAAATCAGCAAGTTCTTTGAAAAGCGTGCAAGAGCTTTGACAATATTTTTTCTTTATTTTCCAGATTTGTTTGACAATTTTATCAAAACCAAACAGGCTGGAGGTGAGTTTGGTTGGCCTCAGAATGGTGTCACCAAGCTCCTGTAAAAATTTCAGATTTTTTGGACAACCGAGCGAAAAGTTATGCCTAGTTTAAGGAAGGTACCTCAAGTTATGTTTTTGAGAGGCACGACTAGAAAGCAGCGCGGTTAGGGAAAAACTTCCCAATCTGCAATCTATCTAGGGTTGGCGTGGTGGCGACGGCTAGCGAGGGTAAGTCGATTAATGGGGTGGATCGACTTGTGATCTGGGTAATGGTGGATGGGATCTACAGTTGAACTACGACAAAGATACACCCTAGACCAGCAACACGACTCGACTACGGACACGAATTTAACAATGCCAAACTGAAAACGAAATTGCAAAAGCTAAACAAGGGTTCTAGGACAGTGGAAATTTTTTTTTTGTATGGCAATTATCTGGAGTTATAGGATGAAAAACCTTAACTAAACTAGGGCAAGCCTGACGGTAATACCTGAGTCTTTGAATACCACTTGATAGGAACGGGGTGCCCGATCTTCCGTCAGGTGTAGGTAACTATCGATTTGGTGGAGATGTCACACAGACGATTTGGCTTCCAATCAACACGACTAGAACCCCGCAATCGCAGCACCACTTCTCCTCTGGTTATCAACCGTGCGCTGCGCGATTGACCTCGCCACGAGGGCTAATCCTTGCCGGCGAATCAAAGAAACAAGCAAGAACAAGAAAGAACACAATCTGGAATATTGCGGATGAATGATTAAGCTCACAAGATGGGGTCTCACAAACCGATCTACGGTGGCTGTTCTCGACAGATCTAACTTAAGAAAACCCTGAGCCCTAATGTGGTGGCGGCAACTGATTATATAAGGGTTAGGAGCGTGACTCCCTCCCTGGACACGCCTAATGGGCCCAACAAAGATACACGACCCATAGGCCAATTATGGTGTCGCAGCATCGAGACAGATTACAGACGCCGGTTTGGTCCTCCACCTTGATCCAAACGTCCTTGCTGGCCTTCCACGCCTCCAAGTCCTTCACCATGTCCTTGCTGGTCCTTTCCTTCATTCCTAAGTACAATTAATTCATTAGGTAGCACACTATTCTCAAATGCACAAGAATAAGTACATAGGAACGAGCTCACCTGCAAATTCAATTATCTTGCGCGTGCACGAGAAATCGGACCTTGAACATCAACTAGGGGAGTGTTGTTTGTATCCATGGTAGTGATGTCCTCATCAACGAGGAGTTGGACCAAGAAATAAGAGACCTCGAAGCCATCCATCAACAGGTCCAGAGGAAGAAGGAGAAGATGCTTCGTCTCTTTGAGCTACAGAAGAAGATCGACGAGGCTGCTGAGGAAATGCGTCATCTCACTCAAGATGACCAGGACCAAAGTGTCACACCCAAGCTTTAAGGGACAAAGCCGGGTGCATCTCATACATGCGCCAAGAAGACAACATATATAATAACAGAGTGTATAGAGATAAATGTCACATTAATCAGAGTATTTATTACATAGCGGAAGACTTACAAAATAAAAGATAAATATAACACGAACTAAGGATCGTCGGCGCCAATGTCAACTGAGAAACGCCACCTAGATCAGATCATACTCCTCGCCTTGTGGCTCCTCCTGAACCACCTGTTCTTCTCCTGTGGGGGGTGTGAGACAGCAAGAGTGAGCTCACACATGATCATAGCTCAACAAGTTGTGGGGAACCAGTGGACATGAACTCACAAAGGTGGGAGTTCATGTGATGTGTAAGGCTAATCAATGACAGGGGTTAAAGCTGAGCATTGCTTTTAAATAGTTGGTCAAAATTTTATTAGCAGTTACTAAGTGTAAGTGAATACCAAACCATAATAAAGTAATAGAACAAAATTAATAATAATCCCATGCAAATGCAAATGACAAATTGAGTTTAGGTTCCATAATTTAATCATCGGAGAGTCCTGAGCCGCTCATGACCGTGAGCTCGGCTAGTATACCAGTTTTACACTCTGCAGAGGTTGTACCCTTTACCCACAAGTCGTGTTTCCCATGTCGCCAGGGTTAGCTAGGCCCTTAGACACTACCAAGGTGAATGGCAAGGGATCCACTACGAGGCCTTTACAAAGTTCCACTAGCTTCCGAAAACCCGCTACAGTTTATGGGAAGAGCACTTGCAAGAATCCCCCGTCTGACCGCCATCGCAGCAAAATCAACCCGAGAACCTCCTTGCATGCAACTCCCCTACTGCCCTTGCCCCTTTCGGGTAAGGTAGTCTTCCACTAGCTTTCCTAATTAGTCAGCCAAGGGGTCCCATTCCTCCCTTGTGGTGGCACGTGTTTATCAAGTTAAGCTCCATGTTCCAATTAAAAATAATATAATGATCTTGACATGAACATAAATAAAATAACATAATAACTGGAACATGGATATAATAAATGTTAACCCAAAACCATATAAAGCAATAGCAAACTACCCAAGTGATTCAGGGGTAAACAAGGTAATGAGATAAACAATCTAGGGTGACCTATCGGTTCCCATCAAAATTAAACCTATGCATGGTAAATGATTATAAAGAACATTATTGGGTAACAAAAGTGAATCAAGGGCACAACTTGCCTGGCACTTGAGATTCCAGGTAACCAGGGTGATTCTTCAGATCCGCGAAACCACACTGCTAGTCATAGCCATACAAACATACATGGTATAGACAAAATTAACATCACACCAAACATAAGAACATACTGCAAAATAATGATCTAAGCGTTGCTACGAGATCGTGCGAACGAGAACCACTAAAATCGGAGTTACGGTCACCGAGTTATGATTTGATGTAGTTATTAAGTACATAGAATAGAATAATTCATGTGAATAATTTTAAATCAAGTTTTATGGTTAGATAAATGTACTAGGTGATAAACAATACTTAAACAAAATTAATGCCACTGGAATGAATCAATTTGGAGTTATATATTTTAAGTTATGAATTTCTAAAGGTTTTATGTGTTTTATGCAAGATTAAATAAGATATAAATTTTATTGTAACATTCATGTGAAAACAGTGGTACTAGATGATAAACCATATTATTACAAAATTGTAGGAACTGGAAGGGTCAATTTGGACTAAGTAAGCATTTTCTATGAATTAAACAAATTCTAGCATTTATTTTTGCATTAATAATCATTTTCTAATTACTTTTACTGGATTTTATAATTCTCTGGACTAGGCACATGATAACCAGAGAGCACAGGGGCTAACCCGCAAAAGTCTCAAGACTCAGTGCACAGAACAATGGACTGCGGGTTTAATTCTAAAACGCCTAGGGTCTCTTTAGAAAAAATGGAGCCGCGAAGGGGTATCATCAGTTTCTGGCCGCACAATCTAAGATCAAGGGCTGGGATTAGATTGGGTCCCTGACGAACCGGTGCGCAAGGGTAGCCACAGGATCAGAATCCGACCACTCTGATTTTATGAAGCTTGATCCTCCTAGAACCGTCCGATCAAAGGCGAACGACTTGGATTCAATCGCGTTGAAGCATTAAGCAACTCTAATCCTAGCCGTTCAACTACGAACCAACGTCCAAGATCCGTTTGCCCCAGCTGACCAGACTCCAGCGGCGGAGCGATGCCCCCGCGGCGGTGCGCCATGGCCAGAACTCCAAATCGGCCCTCGGTGCACGATTCTACTGAACGCTAGGTGCTACACGAAGCCTATACGCTGGCGAATGCGATAAGGATGCTCTTACCGGCAGATTATGCCGCAGACGAGGTTGGCAACGCAGCGAGGTGGTCCACCGCAAGACACGAACTCCGACGAGCGATCGATGGTTCCCCCAGCCACGATTCCGACTGGCGAAGCCCCCAACCGACGCGGCATACGCCCGGGATGCCCAGATACCCCCCGATGTGAACAGAATGCGATCCTTGCCGTAGGTCGACGATGGCTACCCGACATGGTTCGGTGGTTGTGGGGTGCAGAGGCTAGGATTTATATTCCAGAGCTAAGAGCTTCAACCGAAGCTGTTGCAATCCACCCGGAGCAAATCACGGCAAGATCCGCTATGATGGGGGCCAGCTCCGAGCGGGTCCTCCGGCTATCCCGACAGATGCGCGCGCGTGGGTGAGGAGCGAGTCTCTCGGGTTGTTGGGGATGATTCTGTCGAAGTGGCCCCACATGCAGGGAGACCAGAGTGCACGTGGGGGGGGGTATTGGGCGTTCTGTTGCGCGGAGGTGGAAGAGGAATAGTAGTCAAGGGCCCCACACGATTTCCCGACGCAACAACCCCCGCCCAGGTAGGCCATGGCGGCCATGAGACCCGCCGTGCCTGCGAGGGCCGTGTGAGGCATCCGAATGAGGACCAAGTCCAGACCTGACCGGTAGGCCCAACACATCAGGGGGCACAGCAACGTGAGCGGAGTGGCTAACAGCTGGGTCCCGCACGTCAGTGTCGGAGCGCAGGTGTGTGAGCGCGGGTAGGGAGGCCGACACGTGGGACATGTTGTCGGTGCCCAGGTCTCCCAGCCGGACTGGCGCTGTGCGAGTCCAAATCGGGCCGACCAGATTTGGCCCAAACACAGGTATGGTTTCTCTTTTTTTCTTTTATTTCTTTCTATTCCAAATTCAGATTTAAATTCCAGTTTAAATTCAAAGTTGTAATAGTTTTATCCTCAGATTATTTTGCACCATACACAATACCACTTTGGAGATATATATATATTATTTTTACCTTATATCTTCATATATCTTCTCTTTTTTCATCTTATATAATTTCTTTTATATTCTAAATTCCACTTTGGGACTTTAATATGTTCTTCTCATATGATTTCTTATATGGTCACAAGATGCACACAAAAATGAAAACCAACATGATACATATTATAGTGGCTTTTATGTTATTAATTATTTGTTTTTTTACATAGGGTGTTCACATGTGATGATGCATATAGGTAACACATATATGTATACAGGAACATAATTTCTCTTTTTAGACTTTGCTTATAAAGTGGGTATTACAAATCCTAGCCCCCTTAAAAAGAATCTCGTCCTCGAGATTTAGGAAGATCTAGGGAACAGGTGGGGAAAATCTATGCGAAGCTCTTCTTCTCTTTCCCAGGTTGCTTCATCTTCTCCGTGATGGCTCCATTGCACTTTACACATCTTTATTACCTTATTTCATATAACTCGAGTCAATTAATCAAGAATCTTGACAGGATACTCCGTGTAAGTCAAATTACCCTGAACACTGAGCTCTTCCATTGGTAACTGTTTCTTAGGGACACGGAGACACTTCTTAAGTTGAGATACATGAAATACATTATGCACATCAGATAGATTATTAGGTAATTCGAGTTGATAGGCCATCTCTCCAACTTGCCTAAAAAAACTCTAAAGGGTCCAATAAAGCGAGGGGGACAATTTGCCCTTAACTTTGAATCTCCTCATTCCACGAAGTGGTGACACCTTGAGGTACACATGATCAGCTTCCTCAAATTCTAGTGGTCTTCTCCTATTATCAGCGTAGCTCTTTTGCCTGGTCTGAGCTACCCTCAACTTCTCCTTGATTATACAGACTTGTTCTTCTGCCTCTTGAATAAGTTTAGGTCCAAAGAACTGTCTTCCTCTAGTCTAGTCCAAAATAGAGGAGTCCTGCACCTCCTACCATATAGAGCCTCGGACGGCGACATCTTCAGACTGGCCTGATAACTATTATTATATGAGAACTCAGCATAAGGTAGACTCTTGTCCCAACTACTACCATGCTGAAGGGCACGAGCTCTCAACATGTCTTCCAATACTTGATTAGTCCTTTCAGTTTGTCCATCAGTCTGAGGTAGGCTGAACTAAAATTCAACTTCGCATCCATATTCTCATGAAAACTTTTCCAAAATCTGGGGGTAAACTGTGATCCTCTATCCAAAATGATCTTCTTCGGTACACTGTGTAGAGACACAATCCGAGCTATATATAACTCTACCAATTGAGATACCTTATAAGTAGTCTTGACCGGAATGAAATGAGCCACTTTGGTCAATCTATCCACAATTACCCATATATAGTCATATCCTTTCTGGGTGCGAGGCCATCCAATAATGAAATCCATATCAATCTCTTCCCACTTCCATTCGGGTATTTTAATGGGTACAGTAGTCCAGCTGGTCTCTAGTGTTCAGCCCTCACTCTTTGACACACATCGCACATAACCAAATGTGCAGCCACATTTCTCTTCAATCCATACCACCAGAACTTCTACTTCAAATCCTGATACATCTTCGTACTCTTAGTATGAATAGAATAATCCGAGTCATGGGCTTCCTCTAGTATAGTCTCACGAAGGCTTTCAATATTAGGAACACATATCCTGTCCTTGAACCATATGGTGCCTTGTTCATCTTCCGTGAATTCCGGACCTCAACCTTCATTAATCAGATCCTTAATCTCTTTATTCTTAGCATCACCAATCTGTCCTTCTGTGGATTTCTTGCTCCAAAGTAGGTTCTGCATCAATAGTTACTCCTTTTGTGTGAACAACTATCCCCAGGTTAAGTCTCCTGAAATCCTCAACAATCTCATCGGGTAGCTAGGCAACAACAGCTGAATGATCATGCTCCTTTCGACTCAAGGCATCTACAACCAAATTTGCCTTGCCCGGGTGATAGTGTATCTCCAAATCATAATCCTTAATAAACTCCAACCAATGGTGTTGCCTAAGGTTGCGATCCTTCTGAGTGAATATACTTCAAACTCTTATGATCCGTGTACACTTGACACTTGTTTCCCATAATATAATGTCTCCAAATCTTAAGCGCATGCACAACGACTGCTAGTTCTAAGTCATGTGTGGGGTAGTTCAACTTGTGTTTTCGCAACTGACGAGACTGTAGGCAATCACATGTCCTTCTTGCATAAGTACACATCCCAAGCCTTGGCCGTAGGCATCACAATAAATATCAAATCCCTTCTGTAGATCTGGCATAACCAACACTGGTGGCGATATCCATCTCTTCTTCAATTGATCAAAGTTGTATTGGCACTTCTCGTCCCACTTAAACACTCTTTCCTTCTCCAGAAGTGAAGTCATAGGCTTAGCGATCTTAGAAAATCCTTCAATAAATCTCCAATAATATCCTGCTAGTCCCAAGAAACTTCGAACTTCAGTAACTGTAGTGGGTATGCTCCACACCACTATCTTATTGACTTTAGCAGAATCCACTGATATTCCTCCGTTAGAAATGATATGTCCAAGGAATGACACCTCATCAATCTAGAACTCGCATTTACTGTACTTGGCATAGAGTTGATTATCTCGTAGCTTCTATAGTACCATATCAGATGTTCCTCACGATCACTATCTCTCTTGGAATAATAAAAAAATATCGTCGATGAAAACCACGACGAATCTGTCCAGATCATGGACACCTTATTTTTCAGATCCATAAAATAGGCTAGTGTTTTAGTTAGTCCAACTGACATAACGGTGAACTCATATAAACCATATCGGGTCGAGAAATCCGTCTTGGGAATATCTGATGGCCTAATCTTTATTTGATGGTAACCCGATCGGAGATCAATCTTCGAGAATACCCTTGCACCTCTCATCTAATCAAATAAATCCTTAATACAGGGCAATGGACACTTGTTCTTCACAGTGACATCGTTAAGGGACCTATAATCCACGCACATCCCTTGAGATCCATCTTTCTTCTGTACAAATAGAACCGGCGCTCCACAAGGTGAAGAATTCGGACGAACGTACCTAGCCTCTTGTAATTCCGTTAATTGCTTCTTAAGTTCCTTTAGTTCTTCTAAGGACATCCTGTATGGCCGTTTAGAATTAGGAGCAGTCCCAGGTAAGAGATCAATGACAAACTCAACTTTCCTATCTGGTGGCATCCCTGGTAACTTCTCTGGAAATACATCCGGAAAAATCTCTAACCACACGGATGCTGTCACCCACAAACTTCTCATCTACTAAGAATGCCACTAGTCTGATGGTGGTAGTTACTGCAACTTCAACTTCAAATTTTTGTCCTTTGGAATTGGTGAGTTCTACGGTTCCTTTAGCACGGTGTATATACTGCCTTTGCCTTTCTTAACCATGACATACCAAGGATCACGTCTATAGTGCTCTCTTCTAACACTATAGGGGTAGTCCATCTGGGTTAGAAACACAGGGTAAGAAAGGAAGAATTGTAGACAAGGCGAGTAATTACAAGGAATGTTACTACGGGGGGATTTATTAGCTAAGTAGATTAGTGTTTTATCCACTAAAGCTAATACATTACCTTATGGTGGTACATGCTAAGATGCCCAACTATAATGTCTCAATCAATCAAAGAAGCAAATCAAGCATTGATCATTAGAACAATCAACCAACATTTCTAATAGAGAAAATAATTTTAATTTCGTCTTAGGTTCCCTATCTTTTAAAAAAAGTTCATAAATGTAGGATTCCAAGGTATGAAATCCATCTTGTCTTAGAACAGAAAAGATAAGAGTAATCAGAGTATGACAGCAAAAGGTGAAACAGGTTCAAGATAAGATAAGTATGGAATGAATCAGAGTAAGATAAGTAGGTAAGGGTTTGTCCATTTCTATCTAGGTTTCGTCCTACAGTCAACATTTCCTCTGATACCACTTCTGTCACACCCGGGCTTTAAGGGACAAAGCCGGGTGCATCTCATACATGCGCCAAGAAGACAACATATATAATAACAGAGTGTATAGAGATAAATGTCACATTAATCAGAGTATTTATTACATAGCGGAAGACTTACAAAATAAAAGATAAATATAACACGAACTAAGGATCGTCGGCGCCAATGTCAACTGAGAAACGCCACCTAGATCAGATCATACTCCTCGCCTTGTGGCTCCTCCTGAACCACCTGTTCTTCTCCTGTGGGGGGGGTGTGAGACAGCAAGGGTGAGCTCACACATGATCATAGCTCAACAAGTTGTGGGGAACTAGTGGACATGAACTCACAAAGGTGGGAGTTCATGTGATGTGTAAGGCTAATCAATGACAGGGGTTAAAGCTGAGCATTGCTTTTAAATAGTTGGTCAAAATTTTATTAGCAGTTACTAAGTGTAAGTGAATACCAAACCATAATAAAGTAATAGAACAAAATTAATAATAATCCCATGCAAATGCAAATGACAAATTGAGTTTAGGTTCCATAATTTAATCATCGGAGAGTCCTGAGCCACTCATGACCGTGAGCTCAGCTAGTATACCAGTTTTACACTCTACAGAGGTTGTACCCTTTACCCACAAGTCGTGTTTCCCATGTCGCCAGGGTTAGCTAGGCCCTTAGACACTACCAAGGTGAATGGCTAGGGATCCACTACGAGGCCTTTACAAAGTTCCACTAGCTTCCGAAAACCCACTACAGTTTATGGGAAGAGCACTTGCAAGAATCCCCCGTCTGACCGCCATCGCAGCAAAATCAACCCGAGAACCTCCTTGCATGCAACTCCCCTACTGCCCTTGCCCCTTTTGGGTAAGGTAGTCTTCCACTAGCTTTGCTAATTAGTCAGCCAAGGGGTCCCATTCCTCCCTTGTGCTGGCACGTGTTTCTCAAGTTAAGCTCCATGTTCCAATTAACAATAATATAATGATCTTGACATGAACATAAATAAAATAACATAATAACTGGAACATGGATATAATAAATGTTAACCCAAAACCATATAAAGCAATAGCAAACTACCCAAGTGATTCAGGGGTAAACAAGGTAATGAGATAAACAATCTAGGGTGACCTATCGGTTCCCATCAAAATTAAACCTATGCATGGTAAATGATTATAAAGAACATTATTGGGTAACAAATGTGAATCAAGGGCACAACTTGCCTGGCACTTGAGATTCCAGGTAACCAGGGTGATTCTTCAGATCCTCGAAACCACACTGCTAGTCGTATCCATACAAACATACATGGTATAGACAAAATTAACATCACACCAAACATAAGAACATACTGCAAAATAATGATCTACGCGTTGCTACGAGATCGTGGGAACGAGAACCACTAAAATCGGAGTTACAGTCACCGAGTTATGATTTGATGTAGTTATTAAGTACATAGAATAGAGTAATTCATGTGAATAATTTTAAATCAAGTTTTATGGTTAGATAAATGTACTAGGTGATAAACAATACTTAAACAAAATTAATGCCACTGGAATGAATCAATTTGGAGTTATATATTTTAAGTTATGAATTTCTAAAGGTTTTATGTGTTTTATGCAAGATTAAATAGGATATAAATTTTATTGTAACATTCATGTGAAAACAGTGGTACTAGATGATAAACCATATTATTACAAAATTGTAGGAACTGGAAGGGTCAATTTGGACTAAGTATGCATTTTCTATGAATTGAACAAATTCTAGCATTTATTTTTGCATTAATAATCATTTTCTAATTACTTTTACTGGATTTTATAATTCTCTGGACTGGGCACAAGATAACCAGAGAGCACAGGGGCTAACCCGCAAAAGTCTCAAGACTCAGTGGACAGAACAATGGACTGCGGGTTTAATTCTAAAACGCCTAGGGTCTCTTTAGAAAAAATGGCGCCGCGAAGGGGTATCATCAGTTTCTGGCCGCACAATCTAAGATCAAGGGCTGGGATTAGATTGGGTCCCTAACGAACCGGTGCGCAAGGGTAGCCACAGGATAAGAATCCGACGACTTTGATTTTATGGAGCTTGATCCTCCCCGAACCGTCCGATCAAAGGCGAACGAGTTGGATTCAATCGCGTTAAAGCGTTAAGCAACTCTAATCCTAGTCGTTCAACTACGAACCAACGTCCAAGATCCGTTTGCCCCAGTTGACTAGACTCCAGCGGCGGAGCGATGCCCCCGCGGCGGTGCGCCATGGCCGGAACTCCAAATCAGCCCACGGTGCACGATTCTACTGAACGCTAGGTGCTACACGAAGCCTATACGCTGGCGAATGCGATAAGGATGCTCTTACCGGCAGATTATGCCGCGGACGAGGTTGGCAACGCAGTGAGGTGGTCCACCGCAAGACACGAACTCCGACGAGCGATCGATGGTTCCCCCAGCCACGATTCCGACCGGCGAAGCCCCCAACCGACGCGGCATACGCCCGGGATGCCCAGATACCCCCCCGATGTGAACAGAATGCGATCCTTGCCGTAGGTCGACGATGGCTACCCGACATGGTTCGGTGGTTGTGGGGTGCAGAGGCTAGGATTTATATTCCAGAGCTAAGAGCTTCAACCGAAGCTGTTGCAATCCACCCGGAGCAAATCACGGCAAGATCCGCTATGATGGGGGCCAGCTCCGAGCGGGTCCTCCGGCTATCCCGACAGATGCGCGCGCGTGGGTGAAAAGCGAGTCTCTCGGGTTGTTGGGGATGATTCTGTCGAAGTGGCCCCACATGCAGGGAGACCAGAGTGCACGTGGGGGGTATTGGGCGTTCTGTTGCGCGGAGGTGGAAGAGGAATAGTAGTCAAGGGCCCCACACGATTTCCCGACGCAACAACCCCCGCCCAGGTAGGCCATGGCGGCCATGAGACCCGCCGTGCCCGCGGGCGCCGCGTGAGGCATCCGGATGAGGACCAAGTCCAGACCTGACCGGTAGGCCCAACACATCAGGGGGCACAGCGACGTGAGCGGAGTGGCTAACAGCTGGGTCCCGCACGTCAGTGTCGGAGCGCAGGTGTGTGAGCGCGGGTAGGGAGGCCGACACGTGGGACATGTTGTCGGTGCCCAGGTCTCCCAGCCGGACTGGCGCTGTGCGAGTCCAAATCGGGCCGACCAGATTTGGCCCAGACACAGGTATGGTTTCTCTTTTTTTCTTTTATTTCTTTCTATTCCAAATTCAGATTTAAATTCCAGTTTAAATTCAAAGTTGTAATAGTTTTATCCTCAGATTATTTTGCACCATACACAATACCACTTTGGAGATATATATATATATTATTTTTACCTTATATCTTCATATATCTTCTCTTTTTTCATCTTATATAATTTCTTTTATATTCTAAATTCCACTTTGGGACTTAAATATGTTCTTCTCATATGATTTCTTATATGGTCACAAGATGCACACAAAAATGAAAACCAACATGATACAAATTATAGTGGCTTTTATGTTATTAATTATTTGTTTTTTTACATAGGGTGTTCACATGTGATGATGCATATAGGTAACACATATATGTATACAGGAACATAATTTCTCTTTTTAGACTTTGCTTATAAAGTGGGTATTACACGAAGACCTCAACGCAGAGAGCTTCGTCAGGACGATTCCTACAATGATGATGAATGGTATGATAATTTCCATCATGGAAATTTTGCTTTTGATGATGCTTCTCCTCTGTCAGCAGAACTGCAGGCTACTCCATGGCCCCCATCATACAAGCCACCCCAACTTCCCATGTATGATGGCACTCAGATCCGAAGCAGTTTCCGATGAACTACAAAGCAACCATATCTTTATATGGTGGCAACACTACAGTCATGGCGAAATCCTTCATCATGGTAGTCAAGAATGTCGCACAAACCTGATACTCTTCCCTTCGGTCAGGAACAATCACATCATGGCAGAAGTTTAAAGACATGCTGATCACTAGCTTTCAAGGGTTTCAGACGAAGCCAGTTACTGGCCAAGCTCTGTTCTAGTGCACGTAAGACCACAAGGAATACCTTCAGGTGTATGTCCGAAGGCTTTTGCGTCTCAGAGCACAAGCACCTACAGTGCCCAACGAAATTGTCATTGAGGCCATGATCAAAGGGCTTCGGCCAGGACCCGTGGCCCAGTACTTTGCCAGGAAACCCCCTCAGACCCTGGAGAAGCTTCTTCAGAAGATGGATGAGTACATCTTGTTGTAATAAAGTACCTTTCTGCTATTTACTTTGAGCAATGTGTGATGATGTCCAATTATATAATCGATGTGTATCTGAGTTCCTGATCCTAGCACGTATATGGTTCGCATTCGGTTTGCCTTCAAAAAACCGAGTGTGACAAAGTCTACAGCAATGCATGGAACATAGAACAGCTACATTGCTTTTATCCTAAGGAATATAGGCCTAATTGTACTAGGATTCTCACGATTAATAAAGTATAGCTTTCAAGGGAGGCTCGGCCTTGCTTTCAATACCAAGCCTCCCTTGGGGGCTAGTAGGGGGAATCCCTCCTCTGTGTTGTTTTTCTCGCAGTTTTAAAAACATGTTTCATACCCTCGCCATAGTCATAATGCAAAACCCTCAAGAACAAGGGACATCCTGTCGGTTTTTTGTATTCGATCACACACCCGGGGTTACCCTCATGGTGCTTTTGGGTAGGATGACATCACAGATTGTGACTTGATGGTTCACGATCTCCCTACTCATATCCTAATTAGTAGCAAACAACCTTCACTATCTCGAGGAAAATTCGGTGCTCCCATTGAGAGCACCTAGAGGGGGGTGAATAGGTGATCCTGTAAAATCAAACACTAAATAGCCACAAACTTGATTATTAAGGTGTTAGTAAAATCAAGTGGCTATGGAGCACGCTCGTGCAAACAAAACAATCACAAGAAGCAACACACGAGACACGCGATTTTTATTACGTGGTTCAACCAAGTAACACTTGCCTGCTTCCACGTTGTGGCGTCCCAATGGACGAGGGTTGCACTGAACCCCTTTCAAGTGATCCAATGATCGACTTGAATACCACGATCTTTTCCTTTAGAGTATTTTTCCTGATTGTGATGAATCTCCATAATTTGGAGTCTTTCGCCCTTACAATAGAGATCACAAAGAAGCACAAGAGTAAGGGAGGGAAAGCAATGCACACAAGACTCGAATCCACTGCAAAACCACCCACACAAGTGAAGAAGTGAGCACACAAACACAGCGCTAGGAGTTTACAACTTGAAAGTGCTCAAATCTCAAGAACTATGATCCGATTGCGTGAATGCAGAGTATAGGTGCCTTAGGATGTTTCTTGTAAGCTTGGTGTTGTGCTCCATGTGCCTAGGGGTCCCTTTTATAGCCCCAAGGCAGCTAGGAGCCGTTGGCGATCAATTTGGAAGGCCATTCTTGCCTTCTATCGAGTGGTGGACCGGATAGTCCGGTGCACCACCAGATAGCCACTGTTCTTGTCCGGTGCGCGATCTCCTTCCATATCGGGTGCAGCCGAGCGTTGCTCCTCGGGGCCGGTTGGCGCACCGGACACTGTCCGGTGCACACCGGACAGTCCGGTGCACCCAGTCGACCGTTGGAGCAAGCCACGTGTCACACGCTGATCGCACGGACAACCATTGGCCGCTGGCGTCGTTGGCTCACCGGACAGTCCGGTGCACCACCGGACAGTCCGGTGAAATTTAGCCACATCGCCTTTTTCTTTTCCCGAGAGCGACGAGTTCATCGCGGATGACTCAACGGACAGTCCGATGCACCATCGGACAGTCCGGTGAATTATAGTCGTACGACTCCATCATTTCCCGAAAGCAGTCGATTCACCGTCGGCCAGCCTGGGGCACCGGACACTGTCCGGTTCACCACCGGACAGTCTGGTGTGTTAGGCCCGAGCAGGTGTTGGCTGTACACAACCAACTCTTTTCCAATTCGTTTCTTCTTTTCTTGGCACTGTTTCTAGCATTTAGATAAACATGTTAGTACTCAAAAACAATTCACTATGTCTAGAAACATACCTTGTCTTTGATTTGCACTTCTTGCTTGTTTTAGCAAATAAGAGTTCAAAACATTTGTTTTGGACATTTAATCACCAAAATAATTATAGAAATGGCCCAAGGGCACATTTCCCTTTCACCCATGCCGAGCTATCATCGGCGGTTTAGGATGTCGGGTGAGCAAAAACAAACTGGCCCAACATACTTGCACCTATGTCATGACTAGCTTGGACGTGGACCTCTTTCGCCTCTAGACCGGCCTGCCTCCACTGTCTTAGTTCGCCCGGTCCATAGCCGGACACTACAAAGGGGCAACTGTTGTGTGGGCCCGAGCGAAATTTCACCCTTGCGTGGACCCGAGGAATATCCATGCCCCACAAGCCCCCTATCTTTGAATTGATTTTGAAATAATCGACTCAAAGGTCCTTGCCACTTGCTTTTGAGTTCAGTGCTTGGCTTTGAAACATTACAACTCCGTTGGGTGCACCAAAGGTGCACCTGTTGTGTGTACCCCAGAGCTTTGATTTGATTTTGAAATCATCAACTCAAATGTCTTCATTTTGTCCTTTAGAGTTCAGCACCCGGCTTTAAAATTTTGTGACTCCATTCGGTGCATTGAAGGTGCACCCAATGGGTGTAGCCCCGAGCTTTGATTTGATTTTGGAATAATCATCTCAAAGGTCTTCATTGTGTGCTTTAGAGTTCAGCACTCGGCTTTGAAATTTTTGTGACTCCATTGGGTGCACTGAAGTTGCACCCAATGGGTGTAGCCCCCGAGCTTTGATTTGATTTTGGAATAATCAACTCAAAGGTCATCATTGTGTGCTTTAGAGTTTAGCACTCGGCTTCGAAATTTTTGTGACTTCGTTGGGTGTAGCCTCCGAGCTTTTATTTGATTTTAGAATAATCAACTCAAAGGTCTTCACCGCTTTGCTTTTTCAAAATTGTCTTTTAGAGTAGCTCGGTGATGACATCTGTCCATATCCTGCTTGGTTTAGAGTTACTCCGAGTAGCGACGAGTTGGAGCCCGGTCAGTTGAAACAGAGGGAGCCTAGCTAGTGGCACTCGACCATGGACTTCAATGCCTCTACAGATTGGACTTGTGCTTGGTACAATCTAGAATTCCTCCCGTTTGATCGATCTTCTCTCTCGTCGTTGTATATTCATTGCGCATATGTTGCAGGTCTCACCGCTTCAGAAAATCCCAGAAAATCTAGATGGTACACCTAATGGGTGTGCCCAATAGGTGTCTGCCCAGTGAAAGACGTCCATCGTGTAGTCCTAAAATAGTAATCTGATGCGACAGGGAGGTGTAACGCTGCGTCTGAGCGGTTGACTTTGATTCCATCCGATGTCGTGTTATGTGAAACGGCGCCAGATACCTAACTCATTTCTTTGAGGCTTGAGCCGCTATTGAAGTCTTGCGACTATTCAGTGAATGGGTAGGAAGCGAATGGTCGTCTCTCGGCTTCTTCAAATAGCTCGCTTGCTCTGGTTGCTCTCCTCACTTGTTCTTATTTAGTCATTCTCTCCTTCTTTGCTTCCTCCACATCCAAAAGAGCGATGGCTAGAGGAAAAGGAAACAGGAACGGGCGCTGCCTAGCCGAAGGGAAACATAAGCGTGCACCAAGCCCTCCCTCGGAGGACTTCGGTGACTCGGTGTACTCAGAGGATTTCTCCTCTGAGTATGATCGCTCCCCCGCTCCGGCGTCCCCGTGGCATTGTCGGCTCCATGGGGTTGTCGGCTACAGAGTGAGCATACATTCGATCCATCGAGCGTGCAGGGCTCGGCGAATCGGATGAGTCGGAGGGGGAGGTCTCCTCGGAGGACGAGGACTCCTCGAACTCCAAGGAGGGCAGTGACGGTGAGGGCAATAGCGACGACGACGTGGGCGGTGATAGCAGCGGCGAGGGTGGCAACTGCGAAGGCAGCGGTGGCGCCGGTGGCAAGATGCCACCGTCTTAAATAGTAATATATTGCAGTTGTAGTCATAGTTGTTGTAGCAGTAGTTTTAGAAGTAGTAGTTTAGTAGTAGTAGTTTAGTAGCATAAGTAAATCAAGGAGATCAAAGGCCAGCTCCTAAAGAGTCGGTCTTTTTGCTTTTGTAATGGTTTCCGACCTCTTAATGAATGGAATTTGTTCACTGCCCCTTTGCTATTGCGTGCCCTGTTCTTTTGCCTTCTTGATTGATGAGCTTAGCTTTCTAGAGTACTTAGGAAATGCCCAACTAGAGATACTGTTATGCCAAAACTCACCCAAGCTACTAGCCTGTCACGCTGCGCCCGACTTAATGTGTCAACCTATATTTTTGTCAATGTTTTCTTGGCCCATGAACCCTAGCTTTTGTTTTTCCTCTGCTTCTTTCTAGCTTCCCGAGCTCCAACACCTTCTCGCATTTGTTCTTGAGCCACTCTGCCTATGGGATCGCGATGGCACCTAGGAAGAGAAAATAGGGTGCTGATGTGCCAGTTATCCCTCCGATTAATCCTGATAGCCAACTCCCTTTCTATGGTAACCACATTTCTGTTGTTTTTGAAGATGATCACTTCCACCTTGTTGAAATCAATGTTCTTTCGCCCAAGGAATTATGCTCCTGGTGGATCTGGTGGGGAGTCACCGTCCCAATGGAGGATACTCACGAGGCGGTTATTTTTGTGCCTTTTCTCATCCGAGGACTAGCCCTGCCAGTTTCTCCCTTCTTTCATGGCCTCCTTGATTTTTATTCTCTGAATCTTACGCATCTGAATCCCAATTCTGTGCTTCAAATTGTCGTGTTTGTTCACTTATGCGAAGCCTTCCTTGCAATTCTTCCACACTTTGGGCTATGGAAATACCTTTACTATTGTCGGCCCGGGATGGTCGAAGGGCAGCATCAGCTAGTTGGAGGTGCCAGTTTGGAACTTCGATGAGGCAGGAAAGCTGAATACCTTGACATTCCTTTGAAAGATAATATTAAGGGATGATGCTTCGAGTGGTTTACCATGGAGAATCATAATAAGTTGCTTCCTACTCGCTCAGGGAGACAACCTGACGTCCAAACGCCAAGCTGGACAGATGTCCCGACCGACTCGGAGCTTGCTGCGGCCAGGCTTTTGCTCGCCGAGATATCTGTATTGAAGAACAGAGGCCTGACCGCTGAAGATGTCATTGTCGACTTCGTTTTCAAGAACATTCAACCTTTGAAAGATAGAGAGTACCTGGCTAATCTATACACCAGTGTTAACGACCCTTCTCGAGTTACCGATAAGCGGATATCTGAGGAGGACGTGCTGAGTCGGGTTGATTCGATGCTGAAGGGTAAAGCTTCGAATGCTGGTGGTCCTCCTTCATACTCTACCTAGAATATTCCCTTGTGGGAAGCGCCGTTGTGTACGAATTTCTATACTGTCATGCGTAGTACCCTTAATGTGCCATTTTGTCATTGCAGAGGTCCTTTCCAGAGTTCGTGTCCAACCCTCCTGTTCAAGATGGGAGCCCAGGCCATAGAGTGTGACCTTCTTCGGAGGAGATTGAAGCCTTCATTGCTGCTTACCGAGGTCTCCCTGAAGAGGAAAAACAGACTCACCTCCAAATGCAGCCTGTCGCTGATGAAGCCGAAGCAAACGATGTTCTTAATATGCTGGCTGGTGAGTCATCCGAGTCTGCTCGAGCTGAGTCGGCGGGTGCTGCAACCGGACATGTGTTCGATTGGGAGGAGAGAGTTTTGTAGCCCTGGTAGTGCTTGTTGTAAGCGAACACGTCGAGTAGGTTCCCCGGCCATGTCCACCGAAACAAATAGGAGGAAGAGAAAACTTTGGCACTCATCTGGCTTAGAGCTGGAGGCTGACTCTGCTGCACTAGACCTTGGTTGTGACCCAGCGAGTGTCGATCTCGAAGATGACAATGAGAGTTGTGGTGTCACTAGAGCTGGTAGGCATGCTTTGGAGGAGGAGGAAGAGGAAGAGGAGGAAGATGTTCCTTCTTTGATTCATAGGAATCGTCGTAGCAAAGACAACAACGTTGTCCCAATTCAAGCTCTCTTGGGGCTGGTTAGCCTTTAGGGGATGACAATGTCTACTGAAAGGGAAATAGGGTTAACCTTTTCCTACAATTGATTTTGGTGGTTGAATATCCAACACAAACATATGGACTAACTAGTTTGCTCTAGAATTCTTGTATTACAGGCGCATAAGGTTTAACACAAACCAATAAATATTCAAGTTAGGGACCCAATTCAAAAGGAGCAAAAAGAACTTGAGTGTGTTGTGGACTGGCGCAACGGACTGTCCGGTGCACCACCGGACAGTGTCTGGTGCACCAGGACCGTACAAGTGCCAACCAGCCACTCTCGGGAAAACATAGGCGCGCTCTGCTATGATTCACCGAACTGTCCGGTGTGTCACCATACTATCCGGTGAGCCAGCGAGAAACGGCTCTCCAGCGTGCAACAGTCGACTCTAACAGCGTGAATAGTGCAGCACAATGAAATGCAGAAGTCAGAGCAGCGAGTCAGAGGGGCACCGGACTATCCGGTGCCACAAGAAGACAAAGGCGCCAATGGTCAACTGCTCCAGAACCCTAATGGTTGGGTGACGTGGCGGCGCACCGGACACTGAACAGTGAGTGTCCGATGGCACACCGGACTGTCCGGTGCGCCCATCGACATCAGCCTCCCCAACGGCTACCTTGGTGGTTGAGGGCTCTAAATACCCCCCAACCAGCATAACTCCAAGTATCCAAGTTTTCTGCACATCTCACTCAATACAAGAGCTCTAGCATTCACTCCAAGACACAATACAAAAGATCAAATCCTCTCCGAGTCCCAAATTCACTCCAAACACTTAGTGGCTTATGAGAGAGAGATTTTTGTGTTCATTTGAGTTCTTGTTGCTTGGATCGCTTTCTTCCTTTCTCATTCTTCTTCCCAAGTGACTTGTAATCAAAGCAAGAGACACCTAAGTGTGTGGTGGTCCTTGCGAGGTCTAAGTGACCCGTTTGATTAAGGAGAAGGCTCACTCGGTCTAAGTGACCGTTTGAGAGGGGGAAAGGGTTCAAAGAGACCCGGTCTTTGTGACCACCTCAACGCGGACTAGGTTCTTTAGAACCGAACCTCGGTAAAACAAATCACCGTGTTCATTCGCTTGATTCTCATTTGATTTGTTCCCCCTCTCTCCCGATCTTGAATTTAAGTTTATAAATTTCAAGTTTGGCCTATCCACCCCCCCTCTAGGCGACTTTCATCTACCACCGACCATGCATTGGAGGAGATCATTCAAGAGGGCCTCTTGTTGGAACTTTCTGAAGCTAGAGGTGCTGACATCCGTATAGAGGTCTCGGATGGTGCTCCTTCTGCTAGTCTTCTGGCTGTGCAAGAAATAACCAAGGTAGTTTCCCTTGCATCTTCAAACTTTGAGGGCGATCTGATTCGTGAGAATACTCTCGTCCCTGAGGTTACACATGAGGGTTATCCAGCCCACGAGGGTATGACTGAAGATAACCCAGCCCCCGAGGGTATTGCTGAGGATGACCCAACCATCGAGGAAACTACTGAGGGTGATCCAGCCCCTGAGGGCCCTAAACCTCGTTCTTCTTCGACAGCTTCTGTGGATGTTCATGTTGGGTCAGCACTGGTTCAGTCCAAGGAAGCTATGGTGACGAGTCTTGATCTTCCTACTGCCCTTGTTGGTCTGGCTACTTTAGAGGTCAGTAATCCGGGTGTTGGGGATCCGCCATATGCTGTTGGAGCCAATATTCCACTAGACGTTGCCCTAAGCATGAATTATAACCCTCCTTTAGTGTTCAAACCTCCTTCTTATACTGCCTCTATCAGTGCCCTGCCATCTGATAGTATCTCAATGCCTCCGACCTTGGGATTTCCTTTGTTCCTGTCCAACCTGTAGGTGAGTTCATCCTTACCATGTTCTATCTTCGTTGATAGATGATTCCCTTGCAAACTTTTTATATTTGCATAATGTTCTAGACTCGGTTTCAGCTCAGCTAAAGGCATGTGGTGCCCCCGTTCCTGATTAGATTTTATCTTTATTGCAATGGAACCCTCTTCTTCTTCAGAAACAGATAGATGACTCGAAAGCTTCGAATGTCAGTTAGTAGGTCGATAACTATTTTGGTGTTTGTTGCTTCTTTGCTTACACCATGGATCATTTTCACTTGCTTTCTCAGCGCTGATACGACGGTGCTCTCATGTTGAAGAGAGGTGCACTCAGAGTCAAGCTGATCTGGATCATGTTTCCACATTCCTTGATGGTGCCCGGGCTATGAATTCTTCCTTGAATGCCCGGCTTGATTTAGAAAATAAGAGACCACGGGGTAACCTCTTTGAGTGCTCATAGTATTTTATGCTGTGTTTTTGCTTGGATATTTTACTATACTTCTTGTCTGTATGAGGAGATGCGGAAACTTCTTTATTCTCGGGACAGTCTAGATAAACTGTATCACGATGCCAACGTCTCCCTCACCACTTTGGAGAGGAGTCACCATTTTACTATGTTAGAGCTCGATCACCATAGAGATGAGTTGAAGACTTCCCAGAATGAGGTGTCACGGCTTAACATGTTGCTGTCTTCAAGAGATTCCGTTATCAGAGAGTTGTGTGCCTCAAAGAAGCTTGTTTTGTAGGAGTTAGAGGTTGCTCATCGCGATGTCGAGGTTGCTCATCACGATATCAAGGTCTTAGAGGGCGACCGTGATATTATGAAGCCATGGTGCGACAAGGCGATGGACAAGGCTGTCCATGCTGGCTAGATCCTGATGAAGAGGCCTGGCGTTGTGGTGCCTGATGACATTGTGGCTGATGTGCTCATTGTGTCGGTTTATTCAAGTAAACCTTCTGCCTCCGGTGATCTTGTAGATAAGGTTCCTTGTGAGGATTCTCCTGCACAGTAACTATGCAGTGAAAATAAACATTGATTTGCTCAACAGAGAAACCTTTTTCATTGAAGTGTCATGTTTATAATTGATCGTGTCGCTCCGACTTAAGGCATTTCTGATTTAAGCCATTGCTACACAAGTAGGGCATAGCAATCACCCTTAGCCATGTGCGTGTGAGCATGTCGTATCGACTTAAGGCGTTTTCGGCTTGAACCAGTTGCTCTGTTAGTAGGGTGTAGAAATCACCCTTAGTCATGTATGCGCGAGCATGTTGCACCGACTTAAGGCATTTCCGACTTAAGATGATTGCTCCCTTAGTAGGGCATAGTAATCACCCATAGTCATGTATGCATGAGCATGTCGCACCGACTTAAGGCGTTTCCAACTTAAGCTGATTGCTCTGTTAGTAGGGCATAGTAATCACCCCTAGTCATGTATGCGTGAGCATGTCGCACCGACTTAAGGCGTTTCCGACTTAAGCCGATTGCTCCGTTAGTAGGGCATAGTAATGACCCCTAGTCATGTATGCATGAGCATGTCGCACGACTTAAGGCGTTTCTGACTTAAGCCGATTGCTCCATTAGTAGGGCATAGTAATCACCCCTAGTCATGTATGCGTGAGCATGTTGCACTGACTTAAAGCGTTTTCGACTTAAGCCGATGTTGGTGACTTGTTCTCAAATGCTATGAATCAAGAACAAGGCAACATAAAATGTTAAATATGTGGCGGAACCGCCCGAATTATTCCAACTTAAGTGCCTAAGTCCCGCCTTAGAGGCTGGACCACACTTAAATAGGAATAAGCCGTCAGTCCCTCGGATCTAGTCCGATAAAGCCACATATCCAGGATCGAATACCACTAGCTCACTCGAGGGTGAGGCACAGAGAAATGCAATAAAACATAATACCACAAATTTAATAAGTATCATTAGTGATTACATTTATCGGAGTTTCAGAAATAATAACCATAAATTTTAATGCAGCGGAGATAACTAACGGAGAAGAACCGAGTAACATGGCGAAGCCTGGCCACGCTACTCCTCCTGGTCCTCTCCTGCGGAAGCAATAACCCACTTGACCGTCTGTCCCGGTGGCAGGGACGAAGCCAAGTCACACCATCAACCAAACATCCTAAGAAGTACCTGCAAAAATTATGCCACAAGCAAGGCTGAGTATACTAATACTCAGCTAGACTTACCCGGTGTGAGGAGTCTACTCCTCTACCTCTAGACATGCAGCTGTTTGGCTGAGGGGTTTGGTTTGCCAAAAGCACTAGCTGAGTCTAAAATCAAGTTTTAGCTTTTCAAGTTTTAGTATGCTCCTTTTTAAACTAGGTGAGTACCTAGCTACTCATACATGGTATCAAACATTTTATCAATCAACATCTTTTGCCGGTCACCTTATTTCTACTTATTACTCAATGCAGTACAATGGATCAAGCAGTCTCATTAGCTGCGAGAAGCAGACGATTCGAATCGAGTTTTTATCCTTGCAAGGTAAACCTAAACACACGACATGTAGGGGCACTCCGTCCCCACACACATCAACCGTCCCCATCGATTCCCCATCAGCAGATCAGGGCTCACCGCCTTGGCGTACAATGCCTCACTGACCCCGACTGGCCGTCGTGCAGTGACCGCACTTGTACCCACCATAACCGGAATGGGAGACCACGTCTCAGGTCGCGTGAGGGGTAAAGTCCACTGCCAGGTTCAATCAGGTACTAGGCTTACCGATTTACCATATTTCTCGGCATCTGTTTAGTACGTTCAAACGCTTGACATAGGTATCCGCACGTTAATCCTTATTCCAATTTTCATCTCGTAGACCACGCGTCCCCATGGACCCGTGTCCACAGACCATCACCATTCTGTTATCAAAGTGGATACAACCAATTCCTGACCTCGCGCGAGTGCTAGAAAAATCACTCGACTTCTACCGAGATCCTAATTAATAAAGCAGCTACTCGACCTAGCATACTAGTATTCATCTCAATAGGATTCCTGAGATCATGCAACTAGGGTTTAAATCAACTCCTACACTTAAGTGCACAATACAAGCCTACAAATATTAAGTGTAGTAAAATATCATATAGAACAGGTTATGCATAAAACCGGGGCTTGCCTTTAATTTTAACACTTAGATAGTGTTTGCTGGGGGAGGTACTCGCTTGGCGAGCATCCACTGGTTATGTCCATTCTTCAGGTCGTCCATCAACTGTATCTTGTGGTTGGCACCATATCAGTTGCTCGATCATCATCTCTCGGTCCTATATGAGATGCAAGGTGCATATGTATGAATATAATGAAAATAACACAAGATACATTAAGTACACGCTAGCGAATTAAACACTAAGTAGCGAGACATCACAAGCAACCACACCCACTAGCGTTAGCTAACTATATTTCGTCGAGCGCACAACATTAACACCACTAAAAAGGCGATCAACATTTTGGATATTTACGCAACACAACACTACATCACAATTAACTAGAGAAAGAAACGTATAAAAATATGACACACATGTTATCTCAAGCGTAGTCATGATAATTCTATATGAATTTAGTGCTAACCATCCATTTTAGCCAAAAGGGTGAACTAACAATCAATTAAGCATAAGCAGAATTTTTTGGACAGCAATGCAGCAGCTACTTGTTTTAATCATAACTTTTCAAATATTAATCCAAAACTAGCAAACTAGGACTTTATGGAAAGCTTAGAAAGTTCTCTACAACTTTGGTATTGTCATTACAACATGATTCAGCACTTAGCAAGGTCAAAACGTGCTAATACACAGCGCTGTCCAGATTTGGACAGATTCAGGCTAGCAACTTCAAAAATTCACAACTGAAAATTCAGACATCCAAACAACGTGATCCTAGACTTTCTGAAAAGCAAATTAAATGTTCTACAAATTGTTTATAAACATCACAGGGTGATTCAATATTTAACTAAGCGTAAATATCACTAAAAGACCTTGCTGTCCAGAACTGGACAGATTCAGTCTTCATAATTGTAACATTCATAACTTAAGCTTCAGACCACCAAAAAGGGTGATCTAAGACTTTTTGGAAAGCTCAGCGAAAGCACTATATAACTTTTATAATCACCAAGAAGTGATTCCAGGTTTATTCGAATCAAACATTACAGTTTTTGAAATCTGTTCTGACAGAGGACAGAACACAGCAACCAGTTTGAAAAATTCATAACTCTTAAACTATCAGTCCTATGGTTATGAAATTTTAACACAAGCAAGATCAGAAAAGCCTCTACAACTTTCTTATAATCGACAAGGACTGATTCTAACATTAACTTAAGCAAACAATGCAGCTTCTGAAATCTGTACAGAATTTGGACAGATTCAGTTACTGAATTTGTAAAAAGCATAACTCCTAAACTGTCAGGTCTGTGGCTGTCAAATTTTAACACCAGCAAGATAATAAAGTTGTCCACAACTTTCTTGTGACCACCAATCACTGATTTCAATATTAACTTAAGCAACCATTGCAATTTCTGAAATCTGTCCAGAAATTCGACAGATTCAGGTGCTGGGCTAGTGGAAATCACAACTCCTAAACGATCAGGTTTATGGCTGTCAAATTTTTGTACAGGTAAGATAATCATGTTATCTACAACTTTTCTATAGCACATATCCACAGAAAACACAATTTAATTCATCAATCATACAGCACACCGAAAATGGTACGTGCAGCCCAAAAACAGAAATTAATAAATTTTAGCTCCTATACAATTCAAGAATTGCCATGTTCTAGAGACTTGAATTATTCTAACACTTTGACAATTGTTAGAGTTAAAATAACTAAGTGAGAACTAACATGTAGACTTACTAATTTTTATACAAATTATGTCGCGCACTAAAAGTACCATACTCAATTAACAATGCGTTCTCTATAACAATCAATATCGAAGCGCTTTTCACCAATAGTTTGCATTTTAATTTAGACATCACCTGAGCACTACTACTTTTCATCCGCGACCATAATCATGCGCAATTTGGCTACAACATCCCAAACGGGTGTAAGAACACTAGTTTCTAGTTTTAACCCCATGATTATTCCATTAATCATTTTAACTACTTAATCGGCATCGACTGACTTAACCTTCATCTCGACGGTCCGAGCACCACAATTCACGAAAGTCTACCTAGACATCTAGCATCACATAGAGAGTCTACTAATTAACTTGCAACCACTTGAAGTACTGGAAACACATACATATAACAATTACTTAACGCAATTTAATTCCTTTATTTAACAAGAGTTGGCTAACACAGCATAAAAATAATAATAATTCATACACAAGTTCATATTTTTCTCAATCATAACCCCACGAGACCAACAAAACTAGTTTCACCATTTTAGACATCTTAACTTAAAATATAGCAAAAAGTAATTCGATTAGTTTTCTTAACTACTTTTCTATATTAGGTCACTTAGCTCCTAATTAATCCACACACCATATTTCCTTTGACGCAATAGGTAGAGCACGATTTCTTGTTTCTAACAATCTTTGGGTACCAACAATTAATTGCCTACGGTATTTATCCGACTCGAAAACATGGAGAAGGCGACGACTACTACGACATGTCGTCACCTCATCTTAATCGCATAATCAATTTTAGCTTTACTGATCGAGTCTGCCGACTAACCGTTTAAACTAGTAAAACCTATCCTTCGCATCAAACAACACATCGCACATCTTCCTATCGAAACGTAAAAACATCCGAGTTCCTTTCTACTTCTTTTTCTTTCGCCACAAACTTCCATCCATACCAATACAATTTTTAAACACACACCACATCGACCAATTTATACGAATCGACGACCACCAATCTCTAACTCGAAATCATGAGCACGACCATATTACGAACTACCGCCGAAACATTTAAATCACATCTATATAATTCATTTATCGAGTCAATCGAGAGCGACATGCATCGGCTCACCATAAACAAACCCAATCGGCGTTTGCAAGAACGACGGTGATTCCGATTTGTGCATCGCTTCGAACATCGACGGGCGTCGAGCGGCTTGCCTTCTCCACGCAAAACACGGGGTTCTCTCCTCCACAAAAATAAAACAAAGCAGCACACATACATAATTAATCATAGGAAAAAATAATGTCGATGCGGAATCGAACAAGGAACGTCGCGGTCTCACCGGGGTGAATGGCGGGGCTGCGCAGATCTGGCGAAGTGAGACACATAGACGGTCGAACTGCGCAGATCAACGACGCGTCATGGGCTGTCCCAAACACCAACGCGACGGCGTGGGTCGGGACTGCGCAGATCGGATCAATGCAAGCGCCACCGACGGGATCTCATGGCTGCTGCTCGCTGCGTCATTTCGACGAGCACTAGGAGAGCATGCGTAGCGCGGGACTGCAGGGAGAAGCTGCTGCAGGGATCGACCATGGATTGCATGGAGGGAGAGGGTGTTGGCCGCCGTGCGCAAGTGAAGTTTTCATGCCAGCTGAAACTCCCTGGTCGCGGACAGGGAAGAGCAGGGGGCGCCTGCTGCAGGTAGAAGGAGCTCGGCTCCTATGGAAAATGGCAGGAGCAGCGGGAGGTGGCCATGGGGAGGGGAGCGAGGAGGGAGACGCAGGGAGGTCGGGCGCCCTGCGCAGAGAAGAAGGATGCGGCTTCCTGCAGCCCAGCGCCATGGAGAACAGGGAGCCGACATGGCTCTCATGGCAGCCGCGACCACCTAGACCGGCCATCCAACATGGAGGAGGGGAGCGCCTAGGACAGGGGCATGAGCGCCATGGGAAGCAGGGCGTCCCGCCATGGCTGGCCGAGTGGAGGAAGGGGAGGGGCTGAGCTCGCTTGCTGCAAGAACGCCAAGTCAGAGAGGCTGAGCGCAGGGAGGTGCTTCGGTGCGCCGGAGGAAGGGACGCCCGGCCATGGAAGGGAGCATGGCGGCCATGGAGCCCCTGCTGGCGACCCTTGGAGCTCCTGCGCTGGCTGCTGTTACCGTGGGAAGATTCCTGCGCGAGGTAGAAGAAGACAGGGGGAGAAGGAAGTGGCGGCTAGGGAAAATAGAGGGGTGGGAATGGAAAATTCCCAAGTGAGCACCCCTATTTATAGAAGATGGCTAGGGTTAGGGTTTCCTTAGTGGGCCTAATGGGCTGGGTTTGGGCTGGCCCAAAACGCTAAATCGTGTCGCGCTGAATTATTTCCGGAATAAAAATGCTCGTGCGGAATTCGTCTGTACGCGGAACAGAGTGAAACAGAGTTCGGACAAACGGACGATTGAGCGATTAATTCGGCCGAGAGTTGGATTTGATTTCGCTCGGAAATAATTCCTCGCACACTATTTTAAAAATAAATGTTTCTCTCAAACTTCTGATCGGCTTCGGATTTTTAGTCGGAGAAATCAGATTGTGACATTTTAAAATCGTTGTCGATACGGGGTTTTGAGTTCAGTTTGGACATGAGATATTTGGCCGAGTCGGATAAAATTGATTTGAGGACGACATATTGAGTATTCCGTTTGAGAGTACGGACTCAGATCAAAATAGTCGGACATCGATCGAGGTTCGAGGAATTAGACTAGGGCTCAGATCAAATAACAGTCGTCGAGAGTTTGATTAAATGAGCTTCAGATGAGATTTATAATTCGAGATAGATTATCAAGTTCGCATTAGTTCCGAGAATTAAAAGTTTTAACACACTCCAAAATTGGTTGTTTCTCGCGATCGATCACTCTGAATTCGGTGAACTTCCATGAGAAAGCCTGATAGACAGAGATAGACACGATCGAGAAATAGAAATTTTCACTGAGCATCCGAGATTAGGATAAATCTTTCGACATAACCCGAAATAGACACCTGGGGTGTCACAAAATATTAATGCCCTTTGTCTTTCGAAACATTATTTCCCTTAGGATATAATGATCTTCAGATGAAGGTCATGAAGGATGTAACACCCCAGGTGTTTATATTCCGCTCGACAACGAGTATGGACTTACGCACGAAATATCAGTGAATAAAACAGATGCTATATTCTAATTATTTTCGCCATCGCAATTTTAGGATCGCATCTGTTCCGTCTGTCGCGAGTGCGACATCGTTTTTATTTTTATCCATCCGGGCTCTTCCGAAATTTTCGCAATGTTCGGAACATAGTCGTTCCAAAAATCGGTGAGTCCGGTAATTACTTAAAATACATCGCTCGCGCAAACACGAATTCGGAAGCCCAACCCACTCTGATAATTTCTATCCCGACTAAATTTATTTAGCACTTGATGACTAAAGTTTTTGGAACAAATTATCGGTGCTGGAAATCAGTTCAATTCGGTCGGTTGCTTCTCGCCCAGGTCCGACCGTTCGGATATAGAGTATTCACGAAAACAAATCCTAATTTCCGAACCAAGAAAATCGTGCGCGAAATGATTAATTATATTGTTTCCAGCAAAATATTCAAAAGTGAGTTAATAGTACGAATTCATCCGAGTTCAGAGAATCTACCAAATCAAATCATGACCCAAAATATCTGTGATCTCTTGAAAAGAAGAAGAAAATGTAAAATATCTCGTTCCCTGCTGACAGATTTTTTTCGGACTCGATCTCATCCTCATGCCGGGGAAAGAAAATCTTCTTACCGCGCATGAGATTTTTCCAAGTCGCAGCTTAAGCCTGCAATAAATACCTTGCCGTCTCCATCCAGTCGATGCGTGCCTCTGCACCATCGTTTCCCTGGCCACGCTGCTCCCTCTTCTTCATCTCCCTCTCGTCTTCCTTCCCTGCCATGGCGCCTCTCTCCCTGGTGCTTTCCCATGGCCGCCTCTCACCCTCCTCTGCCATGGATGCTAGTCACCGCTGCTTTTCCCTGTAGCTAGGTTCCTCACCGACGGTTATCCCATCTCCATGGCCATGGTGCGCGCGCCCCTATCCCATGTCCGAGTTCCACCAGCCAGCGCCCATCTCCCCCTCGCCTTTCCCTGCTCGCCAGCCATCTCCCTAGCGCTCTTCCTCGGCTCCCATGATCGAGCTCGTCCCGGCGCTGCCCTCTCCGTCCTGCAGTCTGGCGCTGAAGTCCCCAACCTCCTCTCTGCTCGACGCCCAACACCGCGCCCACCCAGCTCCTGCTTCCTCCCTACTCTCAGCTCGAGCGCTCCTCCTCCCAGCTCCTTCCCTTAGCTTGCCCTCACTCCTCTCTGCTCGCCGTCGCGCCCCTATTCCTCCATGGCCGCGAGCTCCCTCTGCTGTCTGCTTCGCCGCGTGCCAAGTTCCTAGCCGAAGCCTCCTCCCTGCTCGGATTTGGTCTTGCCGCGCCCCTCTGGCTCTGAAGCTTCCTGCTGTCGCGCCCAGCTCGAACCTTTTCCATAGCCGCGCCGTCCCTACTCGTGTCTTCTCCCATGGCGCCCGAATTTCTGCTAGCCCCAGTTCTCTGTGTCGCGCGCTGCCGTCGTCTAGTTCGTGTTCGTCGAGTTTGCTAAAGTCCTGTTACGAGTGCCGAATTATACCTATAAAGCCTCGCCGGTGAAGTCCGCCGCTGTCCTCTAATCTCAGCTCTCCCCAACACTGTACTTGCCTTGGCTGCGCTCATCGTGGCCGTTGTCTCATTCTCAACATCTTCGTGTCGCCCTATGTGCTCGACTTAGTCTTGTCGCAAAACTTCGACGCCGTCGAGCCTTGCTGCCCATCGCGAAGTTCCCTGCTCAGCCAGGATAGTCGCGCCGTCGATTCCGCTTGAGCCCCTTCACGTTTGTCGATGCCCCCTGGCTCGACTCTTCCCAGTTCGCGTCCTGCTCGCCTTTGCGTCACGCGCGTAGCGTTCCATTGTTCCTACGCGTGCTGCCGCGAAGCTCTCTATTCAGTTCACCTCCGTCGCGTTGTCGTACACGCGAAACTGCTCGTGGTCGATATCAAGTCCGTGACACGCGCGCTAGACACGGTGAAACGTTGCGTGGGCTTGTGTCCGAGCCCGCCCGACCGTGACCTCGCCTTGCTTCTCGCATCGCTACTCACCAAATTCTTCCCCAGTTCATGCCATAAAATTCACTCAGACACGATCTCGTCGTCGTTCCACGCGTCAGCAAGAAATCCCAAGAATCGGGTGAAGACAAAGCTAGCAGCGTGATATTCCCCAAGCGCTCAACAAATTGCCTGGATCGGAAAATCGCTACCGATCTCGCGGATTCGTGTTTGCTGTGGAATCGGTAAGCTGATAAATTGTTTAGAATGGTTCGATCGTTAAATAAATTAATGTACTAGTGTGATGCTCATTAGGTGCTCGATAAATTGTGTAAGTCACGAAACTCTCGTCGACTTCGCAGTTCTTGCGATTATCGAGCCAGGTTCAGTTATAGCGAGTTATTTCGTTATTCTAGTCAATTAGCTGAACTAGTGTACCGAGTAGAATTTTAGTAGGCATGTATGTTGATAAAATATTTTAATCACTTATAAAGATGTAGTATAATTTATAAAGCAAGGGATAAGTTTAGAACTTAATTAATTGATAAGTTGTGATTAGGCTAATTGTATTTCATGTGTATAGTTTGGGGTTCGTGATGTTTGCGTTAGGTTCGAGAAACGTAATTATTACGCTTAGTCATACGTCAATAACTAGTATTTTCGTATAAAATTATACAACGCCACGCCGATAGGCATTTAAATCCGCTATCGCGTAACACTATTTAGGTTTGTAATATTTCCGTCGATATGCATTCATGTGCATAATGCATTCCATTCAGGTACGTTAATTAATCGCGTGATGTGGAAGACGAGCCAAGTCGACCCCAAGCGCGGGCTACTCTGCATGATAATGCTGATGTATGAACCTAAAGATGGATAAACTGAACAAGTATGGGAACACAAGCTTATCACCAAGTGGTCGTTGTCTAACAACACTAACCTAGTGTTACCCAGGCAAGCCCCGGTGCATGCAACCCCTTGTGTTTTTAAATTATTTTTACACACTTTAAGTCTAGTGAATGTGCATTAGGTTTATAGGAGTTGTTTGGAAACCCTTGGATGCATTGCCTACCTTGAAATCCATCCCTTTATAGATACTTCTGATGAAGTATCAAAACATGATTTACAAAAATGCTTAGCTCTGCTTAGATCTTGTGGATCGAAGTTGTCTTTCGCAATAAGGCCTAGCTCAGGGGTTATCCTGAGAAAAGATGGCTTCTACCTGCAAGAATATTTTCATTGAGAGCGTGGTGGGATCTTACTGCAAAGTTCCCTATAATGCTCTTTTCATCCTAAGGAACACAAACAATCCTAAGGGTGGAAGTACTTAAATCGGGACTTGGGCTAGGAACAGGTGATGTTCTACCCAGGTTGATTAAGGATTGGATGCGTATGTAGGCTTGATGAACGAGGACCCTTTAACTGGTCACATGCCTCGTCATGGGTAAGGTTTGCCTCGGGCAGACTAAGGCCAGAATAAGATAACACGCAATGGGAGTGGAGCGGTGGCGAGAGTAGCGTGTACCCTCCGTGGCAAGAGGCTGGACGGTGGTGTATCTGTGCTCTCGGTTGATGTGAACCTGATCTGGTCTTAAGAACCCCGGTGGCAGGTTGACATATGCAAGGGTTAAGTGCTACATATGTCGTGTGATCGGAGATCCTCAGCTGAGTATAATCGATTCGGATCGCCGTACCTTCGCGGTTATGAAGACTTGGTCACTGACCTACAATCTAAGTCAGGATGTGAACCTCATGAATAAAAATGATGTTGTATTGATGAGATGGTGAAATTAGACCAGATGCAAACAGAGTCTATTAATACTTAATCTGGCGTTAAAATATTGAAAGTAAGGACTCACTTTAGTAAGCTATTTCTGCAAAAGTATCTAAGTTGATTCTTGCTAAAGCCTCTCCTTGATTCCCAAATCCAGCATATCCTTGAGAGTCTTTTCTTTAGTCGGGTAAGTCTTGCTGAGTAATTCCATACTCAGGGTTTTATTCCATGTTGTTTTTCAGGATATAACTTTGTGCTGCTGTGATGGTGTTAAGTGCCGGTGGGCTCGGCCTTCTTATATAAGTATACCCTGTCTTTATCTTCTTATTGAGGATGGTCACTTGAGCTAGCATATATTTCAAAAACTACAAATAATTTATAACAGTTCAAAGTTATTTCGTTGAATCACCTTTGTAATCACTCCGATCATGTACATTATAAAATTTGATGTAACTTGTAAAATTTGGTAATAAGATTTCCGCTGCAAAATGTTGGTGTGTGATTTGTGTTTACTTAATCCCGCGGTTCTGGTTGTAAGTGGTTTATCCGGTGTCCTTGGGGCAATCGGACGGATCCTGTTAAGTTATCTGGTGCACATGCATAGCAGTCTGAGGTCTTTGAGACAAGGACAGGTGCATGTGGGCTCGATATCTTGGGAGGTTCTGCCACAGCTGGTTTATACGGCCACATACGTATTTTCAAAACAATAATTTTGGTTTTAGAAAACCTATTTTCAACTAAACACATTGTTTGGCTTTGAAAAACAGTTTTGAAAAACTATAATGCTAGCGACATCCTCTATTAAGCCCTAAGTTAAGGACTATCAGGTGGCTTAGTTGAAAACCACAACCGGGGGTATTGCATACATGTTTATTGTTATTTTTGAGGCCACTCAGTTTTGAATGGATCGACGCTCAGGTAAGGTGAGATGTGAGAGCATGACCGAACAAACGTCGGTCTAGGGAAGAGTATAAAAAGCGCTTGATTATATACATGTTCTACATATGTATATATGAAGGCTGCGATGTGGAGTATTTACTTTTCTGGGAATTCAGTACCCCATGGATGTGTATGGGTATACAGACATGGGAATACTGAGAAGTGTGATGTACTTGCAACGACGCACCTACGCTCAGGTAAGAAGGTGAGTTACCATAATGAGTTTCCCTATGGTTAAAGTGTGGCAACGACGCCTATGCGTGGCTCGGCGCTTAATGATGAGCTGGCCTCCATATAGAAATATATAGAGAATAAATTGTGATAAACTGTCATGTGTGAATTGCATCATGGGAAATTGGGCTGTGATGAAATTTTCTGCAGGTACACTAACCTCAAAAACGTATGTGTAGCTGACGACTAGCAAAATACCGTGAGAGTCGTAAGTATGCCACCGAGATAGAACGCTATTGTCATATTAAATTGGCAAAAATTCGTGAGGATGTGTAGGACGAGCATGCATCCTGATTGTTGCATCATGTTTGTCACCTATACACCCAAAATGCTTCTCTCGCCCCTATTCCAGTAACCATTGATTGTAAATAATATGGTGTCTTAAAGCTACATGTTTAGATAGCTTTCAGGCTGTTAAATTTGACCATTAGTGCAAATGTGTTTGCCCTTGTGCTTGATGTGTCGATAGAAGGTTAGTGACTTGTTTGCCTAAACCAGAATTAGGCCATGTTCTTATTTGGTGAACCAAGACCCAAATTTAAATTCTCCATTATCACTCCATGAACAAACACATACAAATGAATGCTTAGATACTTTCTTTGTTGTACATAAAATGTACCCAAGCTTAAAACAGGAATCTCAAGTCATGTCTCCTTCTAGAACCATTCCCTTGTTCAGTTGATGCAGGTTGAGGTCTCTATTGTATTTGGCCTCTCCTTGCGGATTGTCTTGTCACTTCATCAACCTAACCCAAAAAAGACCTGTCCGAGTATTTTCTTGAATTTGATGCCTTTGGTTTCCCCATATCTATCAAAGGCATACCGACTTAATCCTTGACCTTGTAATCTCTATGATGGGCATACAAATATGCTTGGGGCTGAATTAACAGTTTCCCATCTTACTCCTTCCATCAAATTTAGGTTATGGCCATGCCTTGTTCATTTCATCGGGCCATGATCTATTTGGCTCTCTACTTGTAACCGTTTTGACAGGTAGAGTTTCTTTATATATTGTCACCCTTGACCAATCCAGTTGTGTCGCGCGAGATTTCTTATTGGTTACGTCTGGTAATGGTGTTATGACTAAAGCCGATGGTGCCGCGATGAAACCGACGGCCTCCTGTGGGTGATCAACAAATGGTTGCGCTACTTGGCACGCGTTGGTATCACTGTTAGTAGTCATAATCCATTATGAGACTATATCGATATGTTATCTCTGCACAAATTGTTCTTACCATGTGAGGTTCATTATGGGTGCCAGTTTTGTAATGGTGTCATGGTTAAGGACTTATGGTACCGCGACGAAACTGAGAGCCCCTTGTGAATGTACACGCAAGGTTCTGCAGCTTGGCGCTTGCCGATATCGAAGTCTCTAGTCATGATCCGTTATAGAATTACACTAGTGTGTTATCTTCCGTGGATATCTTCCTTGAAACGAATTCTATGTTGTTTGTCAATTGATCAAGCAACATCTATCATCTCTATTGGATCAAAAGGGCATACCCCTTTCATGTGTGGTCTCTTTTCCTTGACTTTGATGGTGACTTCACACATACAAGTTCCCTTTATGTCCTTTGTGTAAAGGTGAAGCCTTGGAGCTTTTAGTGTCGAGAGGCAACTGAATAGCTCTCAAAAAGGAGATTTGTTTCCCCTGCTGCTGAGACGCAGGAGTTTGTTCATTCGCTCTCTTATTTAACCCATATATTCCCAAAACAAGCCAGTTCCTCCCGCATCGAAGAAACGAATGAACAACATGACCAAATAGATTTTTAACCAAGTACAGGATTTCCTGATAGCAAATGTGAACTCTCAACCCTTGGCTTACCGATGGTACTGAGAGGACTTGCTCAATGTCAAAGGTAGTTCAACAAGTTGGTTTTACTAACTTGTAGCTGCATTGTGAACAAAGGTTGAGTTTAGAGATCATTTTATCGAGTTGTCTAAACTCACTTTGGTTCAACCCATTCTAAGAAATTACTTACAAAAATCAAGTCAAGTCGACTGATAACCACCTAATCATCGCCCTTGTCATGCTTTGATTGCCTCACGTGTGTTTGTCTAGCATGAGTGATCCAGTCGAGTCATGCTTAGTGCTCGATAAAGTGAATTGATTGTAAAGTCAACATTTGTTGATCATCTTCACTAATGCGTTCCTCGAATTTTTATTATCTTTCTGGAACTTGAATTCCTCTAATGGTAAACCTCTTTCTGTGTGTTTTACCTAAGAGGTTGCATCTGGTTCTGTTTGGGTAAAATCGCATATCTACTGCTCACCCAACAAACTCAGATAGTACAGTGTTATCAGAAAAAGCAAACTGCACACATGGAACCTTATGTGTTTTTCTGGTAGACATCGTCTCTACTGATGGACATCTCTAATTTAGCTTGTGGCGATACATGATACGTCCACTAGAGAAACTACATCCTGAGGCACTTGCCTTTACTTGGACTGTTTTAGGATTATCGCTGATATGAACTTGGTTACATACTTCTCTACCCTTAGAAGTCTTTCGCTCCGAATCTCGGGACGAGATTCTTTTAAGGGGGGAGGACTGTAACACCCCAGGTGTTTATATTCCGCTCGACAACGAGTATGGACTTACGCACGAAATATCAGTGAATAAAACAGATGCTATATTCTAATTATTTTCGCAAAAGTAATAGAAGAAGCATGTCAGCGTGAACAGTACGGGGTAAGATGGTAATAGATGGTAATAGAAGAAGCATGTAAAATACAAAAGATAACATAAACAACCATATAACATTATAAATTGATCTCCATTATATTATCATGAGAAAATAAAAACAATATTGAATTACATTTGGTACCTTCGACTTGATAGACAACAAAGGTACGAGCGTGATGCAAAAGCAAATGCCAAGTCAGCGTGAACAGTACGGGGGTACTGTTCATCTATTTATAGGCATGGGACGTAGCCCATGTGAAATTACATTCATGCCCTTTACATTTGCTAATGACTATAAGGTAACTCATCGGGGTCTAAATAGCCTTTTCCCCTTTAAGTCGGTTCCCTTTCCTGCTGTCATGTCGAAGCTCCTTTGCGCGTAGCTTCGACGCTGCATCAATCTTCGTATTATTCCTGCTTCTCCCACTGTGGTTCTAGTTCGAATCTAAAGGTACCTGTTCATGTATTACAACTCCGGAAACATTGTTAAATCATGTTTTTGAGGACCTTCGGAAGACGAAGGCCCCCAACAGTAGCCCCTCGCAAGGTTAATTTGTTTGAATAACGAATTCAGATTGCGATATGGACGAAAGGCCTAAGCCGAAGGTCCGAAAAAACACGTTCCCTTTTCTAGAATAGCAACAGTCAATGACAGACAGGGCCCTCCAACTTGGAGCGCGCTGGGCGTATAAATAAGAACTCACCCCGAGCACATTTGGTACGTTACTTGCCGCCTGCTTTGCTTTGCTCAATTTCTTAGCTCTTGCTTACCAACAGTTGCTTAGTTTCTTAGATTTTCTAAGCTTCGGTTCTAAGGACACATTTTTGCCATTTCCAAAGAAGAGATGTCTCAAGACAAAAAAGTTGCTGCTAAGACGAAGCTAAGCGAGGAGGAGAAGCTCCTTGAGGAGAAGACTGCTGGATTTATTGAGTCAATTGCAAAAACAAACACAGAGAAGATAACTAAAGAGATATTAGAAGGCTTGTCTAAAGATACTAATGATAGCGACAGCTATGATATGGAGAGTGGAGGCGAAGACTCAGAAGATCGTCCTTGGCGACCAAGTCACACAGTCTTCTGGAAATCAACTATCAAACAGAGTCAACTTGATAATATGAGAGGAAGGTACTTTCGAGATATTTCTATTGTGAGGGCTGACGTAGATAGAGCCGTTCCTGCTCCTGAAGAAGACGAAGTTGTAATCTACCGAAGTTTCTTCAAAGCTGGACTTCGGTTCCCATTAAGCAGATTTGTGGTTGAAGTTTTAAAGATATATCAGATTTTCCTTCACCAGATCACTCCCGAAGCTATTATCAGAATGGGGATCTTCGTCTGGGCTGTGAGGAGTCAAGGTCTAGAGCCAAGCGCAAGATGTTTTTGCAGTATGCACGAGCTTTCGTATGAGACGAAGCCTTGGGGTAAGGAACAATATCATAACAACTTTGGGTGCTACAGCTTTGTTGCTCGCTCTAGCGCAAGCTACCCAGTGCCAACGTTCCGGAAGAGGTGGCCCGGGGCCTGGATGGAAGAATGGTTTTACGTGAAAAATGATTTGAAAGCAAGAGAAGATATTAAAGAAATCATTATGTGACCCATCTGGTCACGCTTCGGCCTCCGGAAACCGAAGGTAGAAATTGATGAGGCAGTCGAAGCATGCCGAAGGGCCTTTAGTACAGTTCGTTCTTTTATCGGGACAAGAGATTTGGTTCAAGAACATATAGCCTACAGGATATGGCCACTGATAGACAGCTGGGAAATGCCAAAGGAAACCATCAATAACCCTAGCGAAGGTGGTTTGGTTCGATTGAAATATACTTTCACGTTTGGAGACCAATTTATCGAACCAGACGATGATTGGCTGAAGTGTGTTGAAAATACTAGTGATGAACTACTTGGAGCATACTCCAAGTCTGAAGATAATGCACTATCTGCGGCCTTCGGGAGCCGAAAAAAGAAAAGGCTAAATAGAGTTTTTGATGCTATCAGATTTGTGTACCCTAACTATCGCTACCCGCCACGGGGGCAGAAAAGAAAGGGTGCAACTTCTGGGAAGGCTGCTGCTTCGGCTACCTCAAGCGAGCCCGCACCGAACAGGAAAAAGTTGAAGGTCCTTACTCACCGACCGCGCTACATTGAACCGGCCATAGTGCCTGAATTTGGTGGTGAGACTTCTTCAGCTAGTGAAGCCAAAGGACCTGCTCTTACGCAGAGGATTGAAGAGCTGGCTGCAATGCCGAAGACTGACAAAATTGAAGAACCGAGAATCGAAGAGACGAAAACATTAGAAGTTCTAAGCCCTTCGGCAGGAGTGGAGGTGTCAAAGACACAAAAAGGTCTAGCAGCGACCCCTAAGAGGAAAAGGATGGCTAGTGTACTAGATGTGCTGGAGACAATAAAAGCTTCAAGCTCTACTCCAGGGAAAATTGCTAAGGCTTCGAAGGCGCAGATTGAAACCGAGGCAAAGGTAACTGAAGCCGAAGCTACAATGAGCCAGGCCGATGCCGAAGCTGGGCCTTCAGAGCCCGTCAAGGAGAAATCCTCGAAAACTGGAGAAAAGGCAGCGGGAGAAGAAGCTATAAAACAGATTTTGCTTGAAAAAGCTGTCGCACCTACTCCCGAAGCGTCTTCCGAAGTCCTTGATTATATTATTCGACACGCTTCGGGAAAAAGATTATCTGATGAAGAAATTTTTGAAGCTAAACACTATGCCCGAGAACTGAAGTACCCGAAAGGGCCTTATTGTTTAATGGCACAGATGAAGACAACTTCTTGTATTGCCTCCCAGAGAACAAAGAATTATTTGTCTCCCGGGAGATGGCCAGAAGTATGGGGTTCCCGAAGCTTGAAGCTGGCCTCTGCGCCATGACGAGGGACGATCTTGCGGATAGCCTTGCATATAACAGTCTGATGGTACAAAAATTGTGTATTTGGAAGTTTATGAATTTTGAATTATTCTTTTGTTCTTATATTAACCCATTCATTTTTTCATATAGGGTTTAATACTTAGCAATGCCTTAAGGGCGCAAAAGAATGCCGAAGACAAGAGTTGCACTATTGCCCTCAACAACCTTCGAACAGAGGTTATCAAGCTAAGGAACGAAGCTTTGGAAAAAGACAAAATTCTACTTACATTGGTGGACAAAGTAAAGGGGGATGAAGCTAACTTCAAGGCTGAATCTGAAATCCAAAGGAATGAGATTGAAAACCTTCAAAAACAACTGTCCGAAGCCAAATTGAAATGCGCTATTGCCGAAGTTGACCGAGATGCCAGTGAGTACTGGAAAAATTATTTTGAAAAAACAGTTGCAGAGCTTCGCTCATCGAAAGAAAGATGTTTTGAAAAATCTGTAGAATGCGTCAAAAAGATAAAAACTAGCTCCGCCAACGTGGGTGCATACTCAAGCGAAGACAACTTCATAAGAGGCGACTCTGAGGGCGTAATTGAGTGGATCAGCAGCGAAGTTGAAGCTTTTGAAGAAATTCTGAGCGACCGCGGGGACGTCTGCACATTCTCTGGTGCGAGGGGAGTTGCAGCTATTTTGGAGAAAGCAGGGTGCGGTCATGTTAAAACTTTGGCCCAGGCCAAAGCTGCTTTGTCTATTGATGATACGAAGGACCCCTCGGCCGAAGCAAGCTTAATAGGTGGAAAATTTTTCACTGATATTTGGGAAAATGGCGGCCGAGGGATGGCGCATGAAATAATGAAAAAGAGTGAAAAAGACATTCATGACGCTCGAGAAGCAACAAAAGCAGCTGAAAAAGCTACAGAACTTGAAAAACGGATAGGTATTACTTAATGGCTTTTAACTTTATTGCTTATTTTTGTGATTTCGAACTAATTTATATCTTTTATTGCAGCTGAACTATCTCCTCCCCCAGAGCCCTTCGACCCACTGGCTGACCCAGAGACAAAGAAGACAATAGAAATTGTTAATATGGCCGAAGCTATTGTGGACGAAGTTGTCACGAAATTATTAACCGAAGCTGCAGAAGAAGTCCTGAAGGAAGAAGAATAGCTATTTGTAAAAACATTGCTAGAATATTAATGTAACATTTGCTGGAACATGCTTGTAATATTCGGTGCTCGTAGGTTTTGAATGTAATATATTTATTGGTTTTGCAATTCATTTCTTTGCGATGCATGAAACTTTTATGTACATACCGTTTTTGAGCCTTTAGCGAAAAAACACCTTCCCTTCTTTTCATGCTTCGTAAAGAAGAGCTTCTATGCTTCGTAAAAAATCCTCCAAGCGTTGCAAAAACATTAATGCTTCGTCAATAATAGATTTGTTCCTCCACATCAGAGCTGATGAACATGTATTGCTTCAAAACTTATTTTGTGCCTTAGCACAATTTCATTTTTTCGAAGCATTCTCTGAAGGTCAACATTGTATCCCCTTCTTGTGCCATTGATGCAATATGATGTATGATGTTATGTTATGCAAAATGATGTGATGATGTTATGTTATGCAAAATGATATTTATGCCGAAGACACACACTCACACCCCCATAGTGGAATACACAATCTCTTTGCCGCTTATTTTTCGGCTTCACCGCTTATTTTTCGGTGTATCAGCGCTGACTTTTCGCTGTAAGTTCTGCATTCCCTTTGGAACGTCTTTTGAACTTCTTTGCCTTCTATTTCGGCGGTATTCGCGTTGACTTTTCGCGCTTAGCCTTATATTTCGGCGGTATTTGGCTCTGCATTCCCTTTGAAACGACTTTTGAGCAGAAAACTTACACTGCGCTCCCTTAGGAACGACTTTTTGTATCTTCGGCAAACTTACGCTGCATTCCTTAGAACGACTTTTTGTAACTTCGGTGATATTTGTAATGTGATTTTTAGCCCTGCGTTCCCTTAGGAACGACTTTTGTGCTTCAACGATTTTTTGGACTTCGTGAGCCTGTGGAGAAGATATATTTCGCTATGACAAGAACGAAGCTATTACAGGAAATTGAAAATGACAAGGGAACTAGGTTTTCAATAATTGTTCCTTATTAAAAAAGAAAATGACAATGAATGTAAAAACTGTTTCAGGGGTAGGATATCTCTCAATAGATATGCTTCGATTCTGGCACAGTACTGTTGACTGTGCGAGCTTTGGACTCCTCCCTAAAATCTCACAGCTGATGGGTCTGTTGGCTCCCTTCTGACTGCTGGCCTCGTGAATACACAGGTTGTAGTGGTGGCAGAGGTGGGGGCTGTGGCCAAGATGCCTGTGGCTGACTAGCCGAAGCAACAGATGCTACAGGATGGTTACCCACATACTCTGGTATCTAGGGTGAGTGATACGAAGCAGTATGCATGACCTGCTTCGGCTGGTTCTGCTGAGCTACGGCTTCTGCTATTTCCTTTTGTTTCTGAATGGTGACATGGCACATCCTTGTATTATGGCCCTTGTCCTCACCACAAAATAAGCAATAAATTTTTCTAGGCTGATCCCCAAACCTTCCTCCGAACCCCTGGCACCTCTGCCTCTTGGAGTTGGCGGTCGGAAAGAGCTTTGTTGCTGCCCCGAAGCGTGCGAGGAATACTGTGGTATCTGTTGTTGACTTCCTCTGTCATCACTCTTGGTGGAATGAATTGACCTGACATGTCTTGGGTGGATTCTTCCTCCGAAGACCCTGGTCATCTTAGAGAACCTGTAGGCTTCCTCTCTTCTTTGGCGAAAGTCATTGTCAGCCCGGATGTATTCATCCATCTTTTGAAGCAGCTTCTCCAAAGTCTATGGAGGCTTTCTAGCAAAATACTGGGCAGTAGGTCCTGGACGAAGCCCCTTAATCATGGCCTCAATGACAATTTCATTAGGCACTGTAGGCGCTTGTTCTCTCAGGCGCAAGAACCTTCGGACGTATGCTTGAAGATACTCCTCATGATCTTGTGTACATTGAAAGAGAGCCTGAGCTGTGACTGGCTTCGTCTGAAAGCCCTGGAAACTTGTCACCAGCATATCCTTAAGCTTCTGCCATGAAGTAATAGTTCCTAGCCGAAGAGAAGAATACCATGTTTGGGCCACATTCTTAACTGCCATGATGAAGGACTTGGCCATGACAGCTGCATTGCCTCCGTATGAAGATATAGTTGCTTCATAACTCATCAAAAACTGCTTCGGATCTGAATGTCCATCATACATGGGGAGCTGAGGTGACTTGTATGATGGAAGCCATGGGATAGCCTGCAGTTCTGCTGCCGAGGGAGAAGCATCGTCAAAGGTAAAGGTATCATGATTAAAATCATCATACCATCTATCCTCATTGAAGAAGCCTTCTTGGTGAAGCTCACTATGTTGGGGCCTTCGCTCTTGTTCGTCTTGGGCAAGATGGCGTACTTCTTTAGTGGCTTCGTCAATCTGCCTTTGAAGATCGGCTAGTCGAGCCATCTTCTCCTTCTTCCTTTGTACTTGTTGATGAAGCATCTCCATGTTTCTGATTTCTTGGTCCAACTCCTCCTCCTGGAGTGTTGGACTAGTGGCCTTCCTCTTCTGGCTTCAGGCCTCTCGAAGAGAAAGGGTCTCTTGGTTTGGGTCCAGTGGCTGCAGAGCGGCAACCCCTGTCGCTGAAGCTTTCTTCGGTGGCATGACGAAGGTCAGTGCTTGCCGAAGGTGGTCGAAAAGGATTCACCGGAGGTGGGCGCCAATGTTGGTGACTTGTTCTCAAATACTATGAATCAAGAACAAGGCAACATAAAATGTTAAATATTAACGCCTTTCCCTTAGGATATAATGATCTGCAGACGAAGGTCATGAAGGACATACCTTCGAATATCGAAGGTAAGATGGTAATAGAAGAAGCGTGTAAAATACAAAAGATAACATAAACAATCATATAACATTATAAATTCATCTCCATTATATTATCATGAGAAAATAAAAACAATATTGAATTACATTTGGTACCTTCGACTTGATAGACAACAAAGGTACGAGCGTGATGCAAAAGCAAATGCCAAGTCAGTGTGAACAGTACGGGGGTACTGTTCAGCTATTTATAGGCATGGGACGCAGCCCACATGAAATTACATTCATGCCCTTTACATTTGCTAATGATTATAAGGTAACTCATCGGGGTCTAAATAGCCTTTTCCCCTTTAAGTTCCCTTTCCTGCTGTCATGCCGAAGCTCCTTTGCTCGTAGCTTCGGCGCTGCATCAATCTTCGTATTGTTCGTGCTTCTCCCACTGTGGTTCTGATTCGAATCCGAAGGTACCTGTTCATGTATTACAACTCTGGAAACATTGTTAAATCATGTTTTTGAGGACCTTCGGAAGACGAAGGCCCCCAACAGCCGATTGCTCCGTTAGTAAGGCATAGTAATCACCCCTAGTCATGTATGCGTGAGCATGTCGCACTGACTTAAGGCATTTCCGACTTAAGCCGATTGCTCCATTAATAGGGCATAGTAATCACCCCTAGTTGTGTATGTGTGCTGCATCGGCTTAAGGCATTTCAGACTTAAGCTGATTGTTGTTTCTGACTTAAGCCGATTGCTCCATTGATAATGAGACCCCTTGTTTACAATGTGTAGCTTGCCAACTGGAGTTTGTGGTATTGCTACAGGTAGAATTTCTTGAGGTGCTCAATATTCCACGAGTTTCCTACTTGGGTTCCATCCATCTGGGTAAGTCGGTAGGACCTAAGCCGCATGACTTCTGCAATGATGAATGGTCCTTCCCATGGTGGTGATAATTTGTGCTATCCTTCTCCTGCCAATATGCGGCACAGTACTAGGTCTCCTACTGTAAAGGATCGGTGCCGCACTGCTTTGTCATGGTAGCTCCTTAGAGTTTGACGACATTCAAATGTTCTAATTCCAGTACAACGACATCCTCTAGTCTGGTTTCTTCTGCTTTAGCTATGCTTTTGAATGTTAACCCGGGTGCTCCGAAAATCAAATCTACTGGCAACATAACTTCTGATCCGTACACCATGAAGAATAGAGTGTTTCCATGCAGGGCCTGGCTTGTTTGGGTTCGTAGGCTCCAGACTACATACGGTAGTTCTCTGATCCATTTCCCTGCAAAATTTTCACTCTTGTTGAATACTTTCTTACTAAGTGCATCAAGTATCATCCTGTTGGCTCTTTCTACTTGCCCATTAGCTCTTGGGTGTGCCACAGACGCATACTTGATCTGGATGCTCCTCTATTCGTAGAAATCAAAGAATTCTGAGCTAGTGAAATTAGATCCTAGGTCTGTGATGATGTTGTTAGGTACCCCGAATCTAAACATTATTTCCTGAATGAATTCCACTGCTTTTGCCGAGGTCAAAGAGGAGATAGGTTTGTACTCTATCCACTTTGTAAACTTGTCGATAGCAATGAGCACGTGATTATATCCTCATTGAGTCTTTTTGAATGGCCCGATCATATCCATCCCCCAGCATGCAAAGGGCTAGGTTACAGGGATAGTTTGCAGATGCTGGGTGGGTAAGTGTTGTTGCTTCGATAGGAACTAGCACGCTTCGCACTTCTGGACCAGGTCTGCTGCATCCCTCTTCGTCGTTGGCTAATAAAAACTAGACCTAAAAGCCTTTATTACCAATGTTTTTGATGTTGTGTGTATTCTGCATTGCCCTGCGTGGATTTCATCCAGCAGCTGCCTCCCTATAGCTGAATGAATACATTTCATGAGGACCCATGCTGCACCTCTTCTGTAGAGCAAGCCCCCTATGATGGTATAGTGAGCTGACTGCCTTGCAATACGCTCTGCAGCGGCCTTATCATCCGACTCTTCCTCATTTTTTATATACCTAATAATTTGCTCTCTCCAGTCATTTGGATATGTCTCTTCCTGGTCTACCATGTTGCAATCTTCAGCATGTCCTGCGGTGATGCTTGGTTGCTGCACCTCCTAGACAAAAACTCTAGGCGGAACCTGGTCCCGACTGGACCCCAGTTTAGACAATGCGTCTGCTGCTGCATTGCGATCCCTTTCCACATGATGGAATTCGAAGCCCTCGAATTTATCTTCTAGCTTCCACACCACGGCACAGTAGCTGCCCATTGTGTCGGTTGAGCAATCCTAGTCCTTGTTTACCTAGCTGATGACCACTAGCGAGTCGCCATATACCATTAGCCTTTTGATGCCTAGCAAAACGGTGATGCTTAACCCATGAATTAAGGCCTCATACTCTACGACATTGTTGGAGGCTGGGAACAAGAGATAGAGCGTATATTTGAGATCTCCTCTAGGGGCAATGAAAACGATTTCTGCCCCTACCCCCTGTAGCCTCAACGAAACGTCAAAGTACATATTTTAGACTTCAGCTGCCTCTGGGTTCTCCAGAACTTGGTGTTTGGCCCACTCTGATATGAAATCAACCAATGCTTGAGTTTTGATTGCAGTGTGAGGTCAGAATTCTATGTCATGAGCTCCGAGTTCACATGTCCACTTGGCCGTTCTTTTAACTGCTTCTTTGTTGTGTAGTATATCTCCTATTGGAAATCTCGTGACTACAATGACTTTATGGTCGTCAAAGTAATGACAGAGTTTACGAGCAGTTAGGAGTACTACGTATAATAGCTTCTGAACTTGAGGATATCTTATCTTCAAGGGACTGAGGACCTCTGTAACACCTCAAAAACCATCAACTAAAAATAACGCAATTAGATTATTAGTGGTAATTACAGTAAAGAATTTAGTGTTTGATTTTATTTGCCTTTAGAATAATTTTTGTTTGCTCATATATGATTTATGGTTGTTTGTAGAATTTCTTTTATATTGAAAGCCCAATTAATTAATATGAGAACATTGGTCCAAAAATTAATTCTTTAATGAGAAATATTTTTGGATAATTATTATGAATTTTTAGAGATATTTGAAATATATTTATTTAAATTTTTAATGGAAAAGAAAAGAAAAAGAAACAAATCGGCCGAAACCCTAGCCTGCCCAGCAGAATCGGCCATCAGGGCCCAACTACGGCCCAGCCACGCGCCCTCCACTCTCCTCCTCGCCCTCTCTCTATGGCGTGTGGGGCCCACCCTAGCCTCACCGTCTTCCTCGCGTGGGCGCGTTTCTACGCGTCGTTCCACGCCACCGCCGACCACACGCGTGGGCGCCGAGTTGCCACGTCGTTCGACCTCCCCGGCCGCGCCCCCTTGACTCCCTCCGAGGCGCAAACGCCCGGCTCTCCCTCTCCTCCCCACTCCCCTCTCCTCCGGGCCATAACTAACGCCATTATGGCCAATGCCATCAATGGCATTTTGATTGCCAACAACCATTGATGACCGATCATTCTTCCCCTCCCTCGGCGCCCTCTCGGTTTCCCCTCACCCTATATGGAACTGGTCGAGCCCCAGCTTCTCTCCCCTCCCCTCGCCCAAGCCTCTGCTTCTCTCCGTGCCCGCGCCCGCACTCTGCTCACTGGAACCTCGCCGACTACCGCCGTGATTCCGCCCGAAGCTGTGCCTCGCCTGAGCCGAGCCACCCTGTAGGAGTCGCGCTGTGCCCCTACCATTCGAGCAGCCCGGACCGTCCGCGCCCGCTCGACGTCGTCGGAGCTGTTCCGTTCCCCTCCCCTGTGCGCGGTTAGCTCAAGGTACAAGACCGTTTTGCGATTTGGCCCCTGGATTTGTGTAAACCTAATTCCGAAATATCCAGTTCATAAACTATTAAAAAGAGACCCTTGATGTATATGTTTAATTATATATCAGCCCTGCAACAATATTTTGGATATGGAAATTTTTGTATTTCAAAAATAAATAAGTTATGTCACGATTCTTTAATTTTGTGATTAAGTACTAAAAATGTTTGCGATTAACTTCTCATTTTAACACATGAAATAATATTATGTTAGTAATTATTTAAGCATAGTTTTAATGATATAAGAAAATAAAAGAGGTACTAGGCCACATCTTTTCGGTCAGGTTAAAATATAGATTTTCTTTCTCTAATCATGATATTTGTGTTCATGAGCATACCATTTATTCACTAAGAATTAGTAAAATACCTATTTATGTCGAAATAACCATGATTATGTTACTAAAGTCAAAATTTGTAATTTATATTAATTCTTAGAATATTAATGTTATGTGATTTATAAATAAACATTTTAGCGACACATATAAATTCTATTTAGAAAAGAAAGGATAAAACCAAAAGATTATTATTAGTCATAAAGAAAATAATTAATTAGTAATTTATTTCCATAAAATTTGTCAAGTCAGTTTATCTAAGCTTTGTTAGATAAAATACCTTCTTAGTCACATGCCCATATACTTTTCACCTACGATAATTTAAAGTGGAAAATTTAGTGGATTAATAAAATAATTATTTAGGCATTATTTATAAGTAGAGTATGCGTGGTATGTGATTGTTTATGTAATTGTGAATGTTACCTATGTAATGGTGGATGTTTATTTATTTGGTGTATGGTTTCTTTTGTATGTGCGATATACGAATCGATATTAGAAGCTGACTATGTGGTAGAAGAACCAAAAACAATTGAAGACGACCTGCAGGACACAGTCGAGCAAGGCAAGTGGATTCTCCCTCTTTATTTCTATTTGTACCCAAGTAATTCATATAATAATGTTTACTTTTTTGGATATTTACAAAATTTGATGGGATTTGCATAAATAGTATTTCCTAGAATTACCAACCCAATTCCTTGATTACCCTGGGATAAACACTATTCTTAGCAACTTGTGCTACCGCTTAACTTGATAATTATGATGTCACTCGTTAATGAAGTTTATATTATGATGTTAACCCTGTTGGGACCAAGCTTCGTCGCCAAAGGTCCTGCAGAAAGAAACAGCTGTGGCTGAAGCTGCTCGTACGTGACGACGAAGGTATCATTCATGAAGCTTCGGGGTTATAACATATCCGAAGATGAAGGGTCGAACCGACTTAAAGATAGAATGAGCTTTTAGCCTGTAGGGGTCTAAGTCATTGTTGTAAACTTCTATGAAGGGCATGATTGTAATTCCTCACAGGTTGTGTCCTGTGCCTATAAATAGTGAACAGTATTCCTTTACTGTTCACGCATTCCTGTAATTGCAAGAGCATCACTCGGGAATTATTGCTTGTCAAGGCGAAGGTATAAGCATACCTTGAACATTGTATTCAAACATTTTAGATTCAGATAATAAATATGTGAATGGTGCCATTTATCTCCAACATATTTATCTTTAATATTCTACATTTCTTATCGTTTTATATTATTTTTATTACCTTCGTAATGTTATGTTTGTGACCTTCGTCCGAAGTTCATTAAACCCTCGAGGAGATAATGCTTCAGCGGACGAAAGGTATTTAATATTTAACATCTTTGTGTTGCCTTGTTCTTGATTCGAAGCATTTGATAACAAGTCCCCAACATTGGCGCCCACCTCCGGTCAACTCACTTCCACCTTTTTTGAGCTAATGGCTTCGTTCAACGATCAAGCTGGAGCTGCTTCGGCTCCGAAGCTGGTACTCCCCATAACAGGCGGTTCATGCTCAGAGCCAGCTAACAAGAAGCAGAAGAAGGAGGCACAAAGAAGGGTACAGCATGTCGGGGTGCAAGGACCCTTCATCAAGTCAAGATGGTCTCACATTCCAATTACCTTCTCTCAAGAAGATCTTCAACTCAAGGACTATCCACACAATGATGCTACGGTTATCTCTTGTGTGATCAAAGGATTTCTGGTCCATAATGTTTTGGTTGATACAAGCAGTGCTGCAGATATCATATTTGCTAAGGCTTTTAGACAAATGCAAGAGCCCAAAGACAAGATCCATGATGCTACGCACCCTCTCTGTGGCTTCGGAGGGCGGCAAATTGTAGCACTTGGGAAGATTACCATGCCGGTAACCTTCGGATTTGTTAACAACACAAGGACTGAGCAAATTGTGTTCGACATTGTTGACATGGAGTATCCTTACAATGCTATCATTGTTCGTGGTACTCTCAATGCCTTCGAAGCAATTCTTCATCTAGCTTACCTTTGCATGAAGATACCTTCGGACCAAGGGCCCATTGCTATTCATGGAAGTCAGGAAGCTGCCAGAAGGGCCGAAGGAAATTGGACAGATTCAAAAGCAATCCATAACATAGATGGAGTTGAAGCTTGTGAGCAGTACAAGTTCAGAAGGGAAAAAGCTGCTTCGGCTGATCAGCCGAAGCCCATGCTCTTATGTGAGGATGTAGCAGAGCAGAAGGTACTACTAGGATCTCAATTGTCCGAAGAATAGGAGAAAACCTTGATAAGGTTTCTGTTCAACAATAAAGATGTCTTTGCTTGGTCAGCTAATGATCTTTGTGGAGTTAACAGGGATGTTATTGAACACTCCCTTAATGTTGATCCATCATTCCGACCCAGGAAGCAGAGGCTTCGGAAGATGTCTGATGATAAGCGGCTGAAGGTGCTCGGAATGAAGTAAAAAAGACTCCTCAGTGCCGAAGTTATCAGAGAGGTAAAGTACCCAGAATGGCTGGCTAACACTGTCATGGTAAAGAAGGCCAATGGTAAATGGAGGATGTGTATCGACTTTACTGATCTCAATAAGGCTTGTCCGAAGGATGAGTTTCCATTGCCAAGGATAGATTCCCTAGTTGATGCAGCAGCTTCATCAGAGCTCATGAGTCTGTTGGATTGTTATTCAGGCTATCATCAAATCTGGATGAAGAAGGAGGATGAGCCGAAGACAAGCTTCATAACCCCTAGTGGAACATATTGTTATCTTTGGATGCCTGAAGGGCTTAAAAATGCTGGAGGAAGCTTCAGTAGAATGACAGCAAAGGTTCTCCATTCTCAGATAGGCAGGAATGCGCTAACTTATGTTGATGATATTATTGTGAAAAGCACAAAGCAAGATAATCACATTGCTGATCTGCAAGAGACCTTCGCTAATTTCAGACAGGCTGGTTTAAAGCTGAATCCAGAAAAATGTGTCTTCAGAGTGAAGAAGGGGAAATTTCTTGGTTGTCTAGTTTCAACAAAAGGAATTGAGGCTAATCCAAGCAAAATCGAAGCTATCCTTCGAATGGAACCACCAAGTACAAAGAAGGGGGCTCAAAGATTGACAGGAAGACTGGCATCTCTCAACAGATTCATATCTAGATCAGCAGAGAGAAATTTGCCATTTTTCGAAGTCCTGAAGTCAGCCGAAGTTTTTCAATGGGGACCAGTCCAGCAAAAAGCCTTAGAAGAGCTGAAGCAATATTTAATAGATCTAACAACATTAACTCCACCAACGCCAGGGGCTCCTCTGTTATTATATGTGGCAGCTTCGCACTCAGCGGTAAGTGCAGCACTTGTTCAGGAGAAGCTGGAAGGCCAAGTCAAAAAGCAGGCCCCAATATACTTTGTATCCGAAGTTCTTAGTTTATCAAAGAAAAATTACATAGAATTGGAGAAGGTACTGTATGCTGTTCTGATGGCCTCCAGCAAGCTTCGGCATTATTTTCAAGCATATAATATAATTGTTCCTTCTTCACAACCGTTGAAGGATATTATGAGAAACCGAGAAGCTACTGGAAGGATCGGAAAATGGGCTGCAGAGCTCAATGAATTTTGTATTGATTATGTGCATAGATCTTCGATTCAGTCCCAAGCGTTGGCAGACTTCATTGCTGACTGGACGCCAGGGGCTCAGGAGGAAGAAACGAATAAGGATGCCGAAGCATGGACAGTGTTTTGCGATGGGTCTTGGGGAACCTTCGGAGCAGGAGCGGCTGCTGTGTTGGTTTCACCTTCCAAAGTTAAAACTTGTTATGCGGCAAGACTTGATTTCAGTTGCACAAACAATATTGCTGAGTACGAAGCTCTGCTATTAGGTCTTCGAAAGTTAAAGGCAATGGGAATCAGAAGGGCCATTCTTAAAACTGATTCCCAAGTTATTTCTGGTCATATTGACAAAAGCTATAAAGCAAGAGATTTGAAACTTGAAAAATATTTAGATACAGTCCGAAGGATTGAGGCTTCCTTTGAAGGATTCTCTGTTAAAAACATTCCTCGTGGAGAAAATGAACATGCTGATCTATTGGCCAAGTCAGCAGCACAGAGGCTGCCTTTACCTTCGGAAGTATTTTTCGAAACAATAAAAGCACCTTCGGTCGAGCTTCTTGAAAGAGCGGTCCTCAACATATCCCCTGTCTATAGTGAAGATTGGAGAACTGAAATCATCTCTTTTCTTCAGGGTAATTTTCTTTCAGATGACGAAGCTTATAACAGGAGGATAGAAGCAAGAGCCCGACCATATGTCATTATAGAAGGGGAATTATATAAGCGTGGGGTTTGTTCCCCGTTGCTCAAGTGTTTATCCAGAGCCGAAGGCATAGAATTGATGAAAGAATACATGCAGGCCTGTGTGGATCTCATATTGGATCTAGGCCTTTGTTGGGAAAAGTTTTTCGACAAGGATTTTATTGGCCAAAAGCAGCTTCGGATGCAGCGGAACTAGTGCAAAAGTGCGAAGGTTGTCAGAAATGTGCAAGAGATCAAAAACAACCTTCGTCTTTAACTCAGTTAATACAACCCACTTGGTCGTTGCAAAGGTGGGGCCTTGATTTGTTAGGACCGCTACCACCAGCACAAGGAAATTTAAGATATGTTGTAGTGGCAGTGGAATATTTTTCTAAGTGGATTGAGGCAAAGCCTTTAGCCACAATAACTTTGGTCACTGTCCAAAAGTTTTTCTGGCAAAATATTGTTTGTCGCTTCGGAGTGCCGAAGGCCATTACTGTGGACAATGGAACGCAGTTTGACTCCGAAGCTTTTAAAGAGTTTTGTGACCAAATTGGCACGAAGATCCATTTCACGTCAGTTCGACATCCAGAATCAAATGGATTAGTCGAAAGAGCTAATGGGATCATAATGACAGGAATAATGAAGTCAATCTTCAATCAGCCCAGGGGAAAGTGGCCAGAAGTATTAATCAAAGTGGTGTGGAGCCATAACACAACAGCGTCAAGATCAACAGGCTTTACACCATTCAAACTATTGTTTGGTGACGAAGCAATAACCCTGGAAGAAGCCAAAGCAGGGTCAATAAGAACAATAGCTTCGGCAAAAGGCGAAGATGAAGCTGACTTCTCTGTGGAAAAGGATGCTATAAAAGGGATCAGGCTTCAGGCTGTGGAAAACATCAATAAATACCAAGCCGAAACAATAAAATGGCATGATAGAAAGGTCCGGTTGAAGAACATTAAGCCAGGACATTTGGTGCTTCGAAGAGTGGCCAACCCAGACACAGTAGGCAAACTACAGCTGAAGTGGGAAGGCCCTTTTTTGGTAGTATCTTCGTCAAGACCCGGTTCCTACAGATTGAAGGATATGGACGGCAACGACATCCCTAGATCGTGGAATGCGGATGAGCTTCGGCGATATTATGTTTAGCTTGATGTAATTTTTTCTATTCTTTTTTGTGGCACTCTTTTCCTTTCCAAAGGGGGAGAAAGGTTTTTAATGGGGCCACATCATGTAATTTCCCTTATTTCAATTCTATAAGAATGATATCCCCCAAAAATGTAAATGTAAATGCAAAGGAAAAAGAAAAGAATTCAGAGAGAAGCTCAAAAGTCATTCCTAAGGGAATGCAGAGCTTACAGCGAAAAGTCAACGCTGATTCCGCCGAAAGTAGAAGGCGAAGAAGCTCCTAAGGGACGCTTACAGCGAAAAGTCAACGCTGATACCGCTGAAAGTAAAAGGCGAAGAAGCTCCTAAGGGAGGCTTACAGCGAAAAGTCAACGCTGATACACCGAAAGTAAACGGTGAAGCCGAAAAGTAAACGGCAAAAAGATTTGAATCATTCCCAAGGGGATGAAAGGCTATAATTATGGTGTTTGAATATGTGTTCCACAATTCATTTGCATGATACATTACATCATGTCATTTGCATTCATAAACATTCATTTAGACATATAGAATCATCATCATACCACACATAAAAGACAGATGCTTCGGCAATCAGGAAAAACTTTGTAGAAAAGAGGAAGTTTTCATGCTTCGTTGTGTACGAAAAGAAGGGAAGGTGTTTTTCGCCTTCGGCTCAAAAGGAGAAGTTTCGTCCACAGCAAAGCAGAATGCACACGGATAAAGGAGACAGAATATATTACAAGTGTTGCAGGAAAGAGGTGAATCGTCAGGATTTTTACACCAAGCAAACGATTGCTTGCACCCGCTGAACGGTGGACCGCAAAAACCAGAATAGTGAACTCGCATGGTGGAATCGCTACGCGCTCGAAAATTGTATCTTTTCTCGACAACGAGCTCAGGGAAGGTGTTTTTTGGACCTTCGGCTTCCCGAAGCCTGAGAGACTATTCTTTTTTCACGGATCAAGCTCGTTACGAAAAACAATCTAGCACCGCGAAGGGGCTACTGCTGGGACCATGCTTCGTCGCCGAAGGTCCTGCAGAAAGAAACAGCTGCGGCTGAAGCTGCTCGTACGTGACGACGAAGGTATCATTCATGAAGCTTCGGGGTTATAACATATCCGAAGATGAAGGGTCGAACCGACTTAAAGATAGAATGACCTTTTAGCCTGTAGGGGTCTGAGTCATTGTTGTAAACTTCTATGAAGGGCATGATTGTAATTCCTCACAGGCTGTGTCCTGTGCCTATAAATAGTGAATAGTATTCCTTTACTGTTCACGCATTCCTGTAATTGCAAGAGCATCACTCGGGAATTATTGCTTGTCAAGGCGAAGGTATAAGCATACCTTGAACATTGTATTCAAACATTTTAGATTCAAATAATAAATATGTGAATGGTGCCATTTATCTCCAACATATTTATCTTTAATATTCTACATTTCTTATCGTTTTATATTATTTTTATTACCTTCGTAATGTTATGTTTGTGACCTTCGTCCGAAGTTCATTAAACCCTCGAGGAGATAATGCTTCAGCGGACGAAAGGTATTTAATATTTAACATCTTTGTGTTGCCTTGTTCTTGATTCGAAGCATTTGAGAACAAGTCCCCAACAAACCCGATGGTTAAACAAGATCATTTCATATTAAGTGGAACATGGAGTGACCACCTAGGATAACAGTGCAACCACGGGTGCTATAATGGCTCTGGCTTTGGTAATTAGCTCTATAAACTTAGTGCTTAGCAACCCTATCTGAAAGATGGGCAAGAGGGGGTGGTAGTGGTTAGAGGGAACGATAGTGGTTTGGTGGTAGCTCATGTTAACATGGGGTGGTATTCATGGCTAAGTTACCTCGCCCAGAGGGCCATCAATACGGACGTGAAAACCTTAGCGGGTGCCTTTGTACTAAGGATATTTTGTGAAAGCCTCATAGTGAATCCCTAGCCATTCACCTAGGAAGTGTTTATAGGTCCGATAGACCCAGGCTAGATGGGATACATGGCTTATGGGTAAAGTTGTACCACCTCTGCAAAGTGTAAAACTGATATGTCAGCCATGCTCACGGTTAAGAGCAACCTAGACCCTCACATGATAATTGAACTTAAAGATGGAAAATAAATCATGATTCGATGATTCACAGATGGTTTGCTTAAGTTGTTTCACTTAAGTGCTTTTGATATAATCATGTACTTATGTTTAATTGGAAATTTTGAGATACACTCACAACTAGTAAGTCAGGCGTTGTTAATAAAATATTGACCTACTAAAATGATTACCGCTTATCTATAGCCTACCTTGTTGACTTTGCATTATTCCTCCCACTTGGTGAGCCTCGACCATAAGTGAGCTCACCCCTTGCTAATATTTTCATCAGAGGGTGATGATGAAGACATTGCAGATGATGTCGACAAGTACTAAGTCTAATGATGCACTAGTCACCTTCCTATGGAAGAGTGTCCATGTTTAATTCCGTCATACTTTGATAATGGTACTTTTTAAGATACTATGATCTGAATGATGTAATAAAGTTACTCTACTCCCTTTACACCTTTATTGCATTGTCTTTTGATATATTACACTTATGACGTCAACATATGTGTCGAAAATGGATCCTGGCACACATATGCTATGCATTCGGTTTTGCCCCCAAAACCGGGTGTGACAGAAGTGGTATCAAAGCTATGCTAACTCTAGGTTGTCAGACAAGTTAGAAATGGAAAGCCTAGTCTGTTCAAAATATGCTTAATTTGTTCTCACAAATTTACTTTATTAATCTTACCTCTTTAAAATTCAACTAAGTTGACATTTCTCTTGTAGATGGTGCGTACAATCCAAACTACTCGAGTAAACACCAATTAGATCCCTCTGCCATGGCTAGTGGCTGTCACACCCGGTTTTAGAAGGCAAACTGAATGCGAACCATGTACGTGCCAGGATCAGCAATTCACGTACACAACAGTTACATAACTGGACATCATCACACAGCTCTCAAATCATAATATAAAAGGGGAATAATAGTCGATTACATCATATGTCTGAGACATCCACATAGTCTTTACAATAATCAAAGTGCAGAAAAGAAACATAGATACACGAGGCCTTCACAGGCAGCCAACTGGGGTTGCCGCTAACCCACGCCTAGAACTCGTCGTAATCTTGGAACTCCTAGAAGCCTCCTTCCACGGCTTCTTCTCCTAAGCAGTGGTTGCAATGCTGACAACCTAGGGATGGGGGGTTTGGTGTGTAGAGCAAGGGTGAGTACACATCAACATACTCAGCAAGTGTCCTGTTTGGTTGTAGTGGACTAGCTTTATGTGGGGATAAGTCAAGCAGTTGCTTTTAGATGGTCAGATTATTATTACTAGTACAGAAAGCCAAGTTTTAGAATTAACCCACATTATTAACCCAAACGTACCCTTTCCAAACGGAAAGAGTATCACTTACCATCACTAGAGTCAATACCAAAACCATTATTCTCGTTGCCACCTATAATCCGAACATCTCTGATCAAGTGCCACTAATCGATGTAGCTCCCTTGGCCGCTCATAACCGCGAGCACGGCTAATATATTAGTTTTCAAACACTCTGCAGAGGTTGCACACTTTACCCACAAGCCGTGATTCCCTTTCTGCCCGGAGATCATGACTCTCCATTGATCACTACCAAGGTGACCCAGCAGGGTATCACTACGTAGCCTTTACAAAGATTCCCAGGGGCTGTAGCCACCCGTTAGGTTTCCTAAATGCACCGCACTCCTCCCCAAGGGGCGAACCAAACTTGGCGAAGCGAGCTGCATACACCGAGCCCCATTAATGGCACGACGGCTAAGCGAACTACACCCCGGTTCCTCTAATTATTCAGCTAAGGGAATCCCACTCCACCCTCATGGTTGCACTGTTTTCCCAGGCGGTCATCCAACGAACAGGTCCTTACGGAGAGGCACTCGAGAAACCGCTCAAGCCCCCTTAAATGCCACAAGTATATCATCATAAATAAGAAGGAAAACAGCGTATCATAGATAAATCTCATCATGTTCATTGATTAATGTTAAGCACTAGCATAAAGCTAAACCATAATAATCCAACCCAAATAGGTAAGCAAGGACATGGATAACAAAAGCTAGTCAATCCTTAGGTATAACTGTGTAAATGCGGGAAGTGAATCATAAAATGTATAGGACAAAGATAGGTCAAGGGACACTTGCCTCCACCAACAAGCTGTTGCTCAGGGGCTTCTCCTGCGAGTTCTTCGAGCTCCTCAACCAGATCGTTCTCTATGCGAGCGCAAACATACATACATCCATCCATTCGAATTAGGAAATAAACAGTACACCATACAAGAGAGCAGATAAGTCAAATATGCATAAGATATGACATACGATATTGGGTTCGCCATGGCTAGAAAGAGAAGAAGGAAGGCCTCGTAGTGGTTAAAGTTATAATCGAAGCGTATTACGGGTAGATGCATAACTAATCATTACGTGATCTAGTTCCACCTAGTTACACTAACAAGTATTAGTCACATGCACTAATATAATTATAACTATTTTCAATTGGTCAACATTAAAGAAGGTCAATGATTAACTACATGAAATAACTAACGTAATCAATTTCTGAATTGAGTTTCCATTTATTGATATAAATAACGTGATCAACGCGTATAAAATATAGGGGGGGGGGGTAGATGGGCACGTCTAGGGGTAGACGAGTGCGCCGAGGGCACGGCGAGTCGTGCCAATGCACCGCGCGCACCACGCGCCGCGCTACGCAGGGGCACCGCGGCCGCGCGAGCCGAATCCGTGTTGGGCCGAGGCCGGGGCCGCGCTGTGCAGGGGCCACGCCGTGCAAGGGCAGGGGCCAGGCCGTGCCACCATGGCCGAGGCGAACGCGCGCCGCGCCATGGCGAGCATGTCGGGCCACTGCGAGCGCGCCGGGGAGGACGGGTGGGCGTGGGCAAGGGCGCCGCATCGAGGCTGGACCGCGCCATGGCCAGGGCAGGCTGCGCAGGGGTGGGGCGAGACGCCGGGGCCGCGCGCCGGGACGGGGGCCGTGCGAGCCAGGGCGGCGAGCGCCATGGCCGCGGGCGCACCGCGCCGGGCAGGGGCAAGGGCCGGGGCCTAGGCCGCGCTGGGCGAGGTCGCGTGCCAGGCCACGCCGAGGCAGGCCGGGGGCGAGCGCGCGCGCAGGGCGCCGCGCCGGGGAAGCCGCGCTGTGGGGACGGTGGAGGAACGCCGGGGGCGGGCGTGGGCGCCATGGCCGCGCCAAGGGAGCTCGCTGGGGTCGGGGTAGGGGAAGGGGGGACGCGCCGGGGCAGACGGGCTCGAGAGCGCCGGGGAGGATGGGTGGGCGCGAGCGCGAGGGAGCCACGCTGGGACGGCCGCACCGGGCCAAACGGCGCCGAGGCCGCGCGCTGAGGGCGGGCCGCCATGGCCAAGCGAGCATGGGGAAGAGGGAGGGAGGCCACGTCGGGCCAGAGAAGGGGAGGGGGAAGGCGGGGAAGAGAGGGGGAGGGAGCTCACCGGTCGGGGTCGGAGCGGCGAGCGGCGACGGGCGAGCCGGGCAGGAGCAGGGGAGCTGCACGAGGTAGGGGAGAGAGGATATCATGCGTGGGGGTTAGGGGAGGGAGAGAGAGAGGGCAGTTTTAGGGGGTGCCTGGCGGGTGGGCCCCACACAGCAGGGCGGCGGCAGCTCCAACCGCCCGCGTAGGGCGCGGCGTGCGCGAGGGGGGGGGTGGCTCGGCCGCGAGGGGGGCACGGGGCAGGCCGCGGCTGGGCCGCCAAACGGGGCCCAAGGCGGGGAGGGGGGCGAGCTAGGCCGCAAGGCCGTGGCTGGGCCGCGCGCAGGGGGGAAAGGGGAAAGAGAGGGGGGAAGCTGGGCCGCACCAAGAAGCCGACCCAGGGAGAGAGGGGGCTTTTCTATTTTCCCTTTTTTATTTATTTTCCTATAACCTTCTACTAAGTGCATACTTTATGGAAACCAAGCGAATACTCACAAGGGAAAATGATGCGTGGATCGGCATGATGCAACAACCAAAGAAACCCACTTCTAGGATTTATTAATACACGACATAGAGTTTTGGAAATGGGTAAGGTTTAGCGAAAGGAAATGGAAAAAGAGAGGTAACGCCCGAATTTAGCGAGTGAAGGAAAAAGAAAAAAATTCAACTCCAAAATTTGGGGCGTTACAAACCTATCCCCTTAAAAGAATCTCGCCCTCGAGATTCAAGGTTGGCTAGCAAAGACCTCAGGATATTTGGCCATCAGATCATCTTCACGCTCCCAGGTTGCTTCTTCTTCAGAGTGATGACCCCATCTGACTTTGCACATTCTAATAGTCTTCCTTCGGGTGACCATGTCTGCAGTCTCAAGGATTTGCGTTGGCTTCTCAATATAGGTCAAGTCCTCTTGGACTCAAAGACCTTCCACTGGCAACTGCTCTTCTGGCACACGCAGGCATTTCTTCAACTGAGACACATGAAAGACATTATGCATAGCAGACAAATTTTCCGGCAGACTGAGCTGATAGGCCACTTCTCCACGCCTTGCGAGAATCTGATATGGACCGATGTAGCGGGGTGCTAGCTTGCCTTTGACTCCGAATCTTCTGACTCCTCTGATCGGTGACACTTTCAGATAGACAAAATCTCCAACTTCGAAGCTCAACTCTCTTCTTCTTGTGTCTGCATAACTTCGCTGCCTTGATTGTGCTATCTTCAGGTTCTCCCGAACCATCTTGATGTTCTCTTCAGCTTCGAGCAGAATGTCTGGCCCAAACACTTGCTTTTCTCTAGGCTGATCCCATTGCAATAGAGTTCTACAACTCCTTCCATAAAGCGCCTGAAATGGTGACATCTTCAAGCTGGCCTGGTAACTATTGTTATAGGAGAACTCTGCATAAGGTAGTCTCTTGTCCCATCCAGACTGATCTTGCAACACGCAGGCTCTCAACATATCTTCGAGGATTTGATTTGTTCTTTTGGTCTCACCATCTGTCTGCGGATGATAAGCTGAACTGAAATTCAGATGTGTGCCTAAGGCTTCATGCAACTACTGCCAGAAATGAGAGGTGAATTGCGTTCCTCTGTCTGACACTATCTTCTTTGGCACACCATGAAAACAAATGATCCGGGACATGTACAATTCTGCCAATACTGCACTGTTGTAGTTGGTCTTGACGAGTATGAAGTGGGCTGACTTGGTCAAGTGGTCCACCACTACCCAAATGGAATCATAGCTGGCTCGAGTGCGAGGCAATACGACTATGAAATCCATATCGATTTCATCCCATTTCCACTGAGGAATTTGCAACGGTTGCAACAATCCAGCTGGCCTCTGATGCTCTGCCTTGATCCATCGACAGCTATCACACATAGCCACATTCTCTGTGATTTCCCTCTTCATTCTGTACCACCAGAATTTCTTCTTCAGATCTTGATACATCTTCTCACTGCCAGGGTGTATCGAGTAAACTGTCTCATGAGCTTCCTTGAGGATCAATTCCCGAATAGACTGAACATTGGGAACACACAAGCGGTCTTTGAACCATATCACACCTTCTGCATCTTCCTGAAAGTCTTTACCTCTGCCTCCTAGAATCAGTCGCCAGATTTCACTGATCTTCTCATCATTCTTCTGTGCTTCTTTGATTTCCCGCTCCAAGTGGGTTCTAACTCAACTGTTACTCCTCGCATATTGTTCAGAAATCCGAGACACAGCCTGTCAAACTCTTTGGCCAACTCATAAGGCATCGGATGGGCGACCATCAAATTGACCTAACTCTTCCTACTCAAAGCATCTGCCACTATGTTTGCTTTGCCTAGATGATAATGAATCTCCAATTCATAGTCTTTGATCAACTCTAACCATCTTCATTGCCTCATATTCAGCTCCGACTGAGTGAATATGTTCTTCAGACTCTTGTGGTCTGTGTAAACATCGCATTTCTGCCCATACAGATAGTGTCTCCATGTCTTCAGTGTGTGAACCAATGCTGCCAACTCTAGGTCATGGATTGGGTAGTTCTTCTCATGAACCTTCAGCTGTCGGGACGAGTAAGCCACAACTCTTCCCTCTTGCATCAACACGCATCCCAAACCAGTGTAACAAGCATCACAATACACTGAGAAGGGCTTGTGCACATCAGGTAAGACTAAGACAGACGCTGTAGTCAACTTCTCTTTCAGCACTTCAAAGGCTTCTTGGCATTTCTGGGTCCACTTGAACTCAACTTTGTTGCCTAGCAAAGCTGTCATTGGTTTCGCAATCTTTGAAAACCCTTCAATGAATCACCGATAATATTCGGCCATTCCAATGAAGCTCTTGATTTCTCGGGCATCTGTTGGCGCCTTCTAGTTCAGAATGTCTACCACTTTCTTCGGATCCACAACCAATCCTTCTTTGTTGATTATGTGACCCAAGAACAGGACTTCTTCAATCCAGAACTCACACTTGCTCAACTTTGCATACAGCTGGTGCTCTCGCAATCTCTGCAAAACCATCCTCAAATGATCTGCATGCTCTTCTTCGCTTTGAGAATATATGAGAATATCAACAATAAATACCACCGCAAACTTGTCAAGATAATCCATGAATACACTATTCATCAGATTCATGAAGAAGGATGGTGCATTTGTTAGACCGAAAGACATCACAGTGAACTCATACAACCCATACTTGGTAATGAATGCCGTCTTCGGAATGTCTGAAGGTCGAATCCTGAGCTGGTGATAACCTGACCTCGGATCTATCTTGGAGAACATGCTGGCTCCTCTCAACTGGTCGAACAGATCTTCTATTCTGGGCAAGGGGTACTTGTTCTTGATGGTGACCTCATTCAGAGCTCGATAATCGATACACATCCTTTTGGTGCCATCTTTCTTTCTTCTCCACGAATAAGACAGGGGCGGCCCAAGGCGAGGTGCTTGGCCGGATATATCCTTTCTCTGACAGCTCATCAATCTGCTTCTTGAGTTCAATCAACTCAGGTCCAGATATTCTGTAAGCTCCCTTAAAGATAGGGGCAGTTCCAAGAAGAAGCTCTATGGCAAACTCAACTTTCCGCTCTGGTGGCATACCTGGTAGGTCCTTTGGAAACACGTCTGGGAACTCGGACACAACCTTGATAATCTCAAGTGGACCTACCTCACTGCTATCGACAGCCATCTGATAACAACTTCCTTTCTTCGGCTCAGGCGGGACTAACTCGGTCACCACCCCCTCTCCTAGTGGAGACATCAACTTGATTGTCCTCTTATCACAACTGATAACTGCCTGATACTTATCTAGCCAGTTCATCCCTAGGATGACATCTATTCCTTGAGTACACATTACTATGAGGTTAGCGGGAAACGCTATCCCCCTTATCTCCACACTTACATTCAAGCAAATGCTATCGGCTCGAATTCTACCACCGGCTGAGTCAATTTGAATAGGTGTTGACATGGTAGTTATTGGAAGATTATGTGCTTCTACCCATGATGCAGTAATAAATGAATGTGTTGCTCCAGTATCAAATAACACCTCTGCAATATGGGAGTCGACTGGAAACATACCTACTATCATGCCAGGGGTTTCCTGAAATGCTTCAGCCTCCAAGCGGTTCAGTCTCCCATGGTTATAGCGTGGCTGAGAGCGGTTGCCTGCTCCAAGTTGAGACACATTCTGCTTTGCTAGGGCACTGGGGCCTGAATACTGCTGGGCTGCCTTCTTCAAACATTGCATCACCAAATGGCCTTGCTCTCCACAGTGGAAACATGCCCTGCTTTCGCCTTGAACTGGTGCTGCTTGACTATTCTGCTGGTTTGCTGGGGCAGGGAGACGAGGTGCCTGCTGATTCTGCCTCTGGAACTGACCTCCTCCTGATTGATTGTTCTGACGATTCTGCTGCTGGTGCTGAGGATACTGCCTTTGAAACTGCTGCTACTGAGGTGGACGCTAGTTCTTCCTGAACTGCTGAGGAGGATTGCCCGAGAAACAAGGGCGATTGCTGCTTCTAGACTGAGGTCCACTGATCATATGCTTGCGATCCTCCATCTCTTTACACTTCCTCTCTGTGATGATTGCTCTGTCAATCAGGTGCTAGAATGTGGGGAAGGTATGATTCATCAGCTGATACTGCCGAGGGTCGACCAAGCCTCTCAGGAAACGATACTCACTAGTACAATTTGGCTCTATAAAAGCGGTAGGCTTTTTACATCACAGGCGGTTCGGTTAGAAAACCGCCTGTGATGTCCCAGGCGGTTCAGTACGCCTGTGATGTAATAGTATCACAAGCGGTTTTTGTTTAGAACCGCCTGTGGTGCTCTATCCTTTTCACAAACGGACCCTAAGGAAAAACCGCCTGTGATTGTGAAAATATGAAAACTACTATTTAAATATGAAAATATTTTAATTTTTAACAGAAATATGCAAATACAATTTAATTGAATTAATATTTAATTTTTAACAAAAATATGCAAATACAATTTAAATGAATTATAATAGCACACATAGATAACTAGAGAGATTTTAAATTAATTGGCAACCACAATTCATAGTCGATCATACATGATAACAAATACAATTTGATTCATACAATTTTTCATGAACTACCATTTTTCCGCATGTATGGCTTTAAGTTCTTATCAATTTTCTTTTCCACACGCTTGATTCTCTCTGGACCGTTAAAGACGAACATCTCTTCATACTTATTGTATTCCTCATCTTGGTCTCCCACATTCTCAACTCCAACAATTTTTTGCTTTCCAGAAATAACTACATGCATCTTCTCATCTGCTGGATCGAGTACATAGAACACTTGTGCAACACATTCGGCGAGAACCCACGGGTCATCTTTGTATCCTACTTTCTTTAAGTCTACCAGTGTGAGTCCATAGTTATCCACTATCACCCCCACAGGATGTTGTACCCATTGGCACTTAAATAAGGGTATTTTCATGCTTGGGCCATAATCAAGTTCCCATATTTCCTCTATGAATCCAAAATATGTGGTCTTCTGTCCATGTAGGTCAAAAGCATCGATACGAACACCGCTATTTTGTGCAACACTTTTCATGTCTTTTGATTTAGTATAGAATGTGTACCCATTGATGTCATATGCTTGCCATGATGTCACAAAACACGATGGCCCAGAAGCCAAATTCTTCATTGTTTTCTCTTCCAAAGAGTCTCCGAATGGGATGTTTTTGTCCATTAACCATTCGCTGAAACGATGTTTGTGCTCCCTCATGATCCAGTCCTCTGTGCGGTTCTGATTTTCTTTACGAAGCTCATCCAGGTGTTCCTCTATGTAAGGCTCGGCTATCGTGAGATGTTGTAGTACACTACCATGAGCACAATGTACTAGCTTGTAATCCTCAACGCAAAAAGTTTTCTTGCCCATTCCCCCTCTCCCACATAGTTTACCCTCATGTTTAGGTACAGGCACACCTATCATTGTTCTGTCACTGATGTAATCTATACAGCTCTCAATCACTTCTTCTGTAGTGTATCCCTCCATGATTGAACCCTCTGGGTGAGCGCGATTTCGCACATAACCTTTTAATACTCCCAGGTATCGCTCCAACTGAAACATATGATGTAAATATAGTGGCCCTAATATTTTTATCTGATCCACGAGATGTATGATTAGGTGTACTTGCATATCAAAAAATGATGGAGGAAAACACATTTCAAGCTTGCACATAGTCTCGATGATGTATGCCTTTAGATAGTCCAAGTCTTCTAAAGCTATTACTTTTTGTGAAACCGCATTGAAAAAGTAACACAAGCGTGTGATGACAACTTTGATATGCTCTGATTGTTCTCTCCTCAACTGACAAGTTGTAGCTAGCTAGGGGGAGGTAAGGCTTCCCTTTTCCACTATCCACTGGATGAAGTTCCGGTCTGATTTGAAGATCTACTAGATCATTGCGTGATTTGAGTCCGTCTTTTGTCTTACTCGGCATGCCCAGCAAGGTTCCAATGATGCTGTCAAAAACATTTTTTGTTACATGCATCAAATCAATGCTGTGGCAAATTTCCATATCCTTCCAGTATGGGAGGTACTTGAAAAAAATTGATTGCTTCTTGAAAGTTGTGTAAGTTGAAGGGTCAGTTCTCTTTCTCTTTTCTCCTTTGTTTTTTTCCTTTCCGAATACAACATGAATGTTCTTTACAATTTCAAAAACAAGTTTCCCACTATAAGGCTTTGGTGCACCATCACTTTCCAGTTGATTGTTAAATTCCTCTTTCATCTTTTGGTACTTATGCTGCTTCATCAAGAACCGTCTGTGTCCCATGAACACCAACTTCTTGGATGATTTAAGGTACATGGAAGCAGTTCCATCGACGCACACTACACAACCATTCTTTCCTTTAGTCTTTTGCCCTGATAGTGTGGCGCCACCGGGAGAATCATGGATGGTAACAAATATAATTGCTCTTAAGTTGAAATACTCATGGCAATACTCATCCCATATTCTAACTCCTTCATTCCAGAGCTTTGCCATATCTTCCATAAGAGGTTCTAGGAACACATCAATATCAACACCAGCTGATTTCGGACCTTGAATAAGAATAGTCAACATAATGTACTTTCTTTTGTGACACAGCCATGATGGAAGGTTGTATATCGTTAAAGTCACGGGCCAGGTGCTATGTACACTTCTTTTTTCACCAAATGGATTCATTCCGTCTGTACCCAAAGCAAATCTTACATTTCTGGTTTCTTTGGCAAACTCAGGATACATAAGATCAAAATTTTTTCATTGTGATGCATCAGCAGGGTGTCGAATCTGTTTGTTATTCAGCTTGCGATTTTCAGCATGCCAATGCATAAGCTCAGCCTCCCTAGGATTTGAGAACAAACGTTTTAAGCGATTGTTGGGACTATGCTTCGTCGCCGAAGGTCTTGAAGGGAGAAACAGCTTCGGCTGGAGTTGTCCGCATGTGATGACTGAAGGTTCCTTTTCATGAAGCTTCGGTATTACAAACCGACTTAATAGTAGAATGACCTTTTAGTCTATAAATGTTTGAGTCGCTGTTGTAATCCCTTATGAGGGACATAATTGTAATTCCTCACAGGCTGTATCTCGAGCCTATAAATAGTGAACAGTACTCCTTTACTGTTCACGCATTCCTGTAATTGCAATCGCATCATTTGGGAATCAATCTTTGTCAAGGCAAAGGTATAATTGTATTCAATGCTTAAACATATTAAATCAATTTAATGTGAAAGTAAAGTTGTTCATTTGTAATTTTATTGCTTTTAACCTTTGTCCAAAGTCCATTAATCCTTAAAGGAATAATGCTTCATTGGACGAAGGGCATCAACATTTAACACTTTGTGTTGCCTTGTTCTTAATTCATAGCATTTGAGAACAAGTCCCCAACATTGGCGCCCACCTCCGGTCAACTGACTTCCACTTTTTGAGCTGATGGCTTTGTTCAGCGATCAAGTTGGAGCTGCTTCGGCCCCGAAGCTGGTGCTCCCGATAACAGGTGGTTCATGCTCAGAACCAGCCAACAAAAAGCAGAAGAAAGAAGCACAGAGAAGGGTACAGCATGTTGGGGTGCAAGGACCCTTCATCAAGTCAAGATGGTCCCACATTCCAATTACCTTCTCCCAAGAGGATCTTCAACTCAAGGATTACCCACATAATGATGCTATGGTTATCTCTTGTGTGATCAAAGGATTTCTGGTCCATAATGTCTTGGTTGACATAGGCAGCGCAGCTGATATCATATTTGCTAAAGCTTTCAGACAAATGCAAGAGCCCGAAGACAAGATCCATGATGCTACACACCCTCTCTGTGGCTTCGGAGGAAGACAGATTGTAGCACTGGGCAAGATTACCATGCCAGTGACCTTCGGATTCATCAACAACACCAGAACTGAGCAAGTTGTGTTTGATATTGTTGACATGGAATACCCTTACAATGCAATTATTGGTCGTGGCACCCTCAATGCTTTCGAAGCAATTCTTCATCCTGCTTATCTTTGCATGAAAATACCTTCGGATCAAGGACCCATTGCTATTCATGGAAATCAGGAAGCTGCCAGAAGGACCGAAGGAAACTAGACTGACTCAAAAGCAATCCATAATATAGATGGAGCTGAAGCTTGTGAACAGTACAAATTCAGAAGGGAGAAAGCAGCTTCGGCAAATCAGCCGAAGCCCATGCTCTTATGTGAGGACATAGCAGAGCAGAAGGTGCTGTTGGGCTCTCAATTATCCGAAGAACAGGAGAAAACCTTGATAAGGTTTTTGTTCAACAAGAAAGATGTTTTTGCATGGTCAGCTAATGATCTTTGCGGAGTTAACAGGGATGTTATTGAACACTCGCTCAACGTTGACCCATCCTTCAGACCCAGAAAGCAGAGGCTTCGGAAAATGTCTGATGACAAGGCCGAAGGAGCTCGGAATGAAGTCAAAAGACTCCTCAGTGCAGGAGTTATCAGAGAAGTAAAGTACCCAGAATGGCTAGCTAACACTGTTATGGTAAAAAAGGCCAATGGCAAATGGCAAATGTGTATCGATTTTACGGATCTCAACAAGGCCTGTCCGAAGGACGAATTCCCACTGCCAAGGATAGACTCCTTAGTTGATGCAGCAGCTTCGTCAGAGCTTATGAGTCTTTTAGACTGTTATTCAGGCTATCATCAAATTTGGATGAAGAAGGAGGATGAGCCGAAGACCAGTTTCATAACCCCTAGTGGAACATATTGTTACCTTCGGATGCCTGAGGGGCTCAAGAACGCTGGAGGAAGTTTCAGCAGAATGACTTCGAAGGTTCTTCAGTCTCAGATAGGCAGAAATGTGCTAACTTATGTTGATGATATCATTATAAAAAGCATGAAACAAGAAAATCACATTGCTGATTTGCAGGAGACCTTCGCCAGTTTTAGACAAGCTGGTCTAAAGCTGAATCTAGAAAAATGTGTCTTCGGAGTAAAGAAGGGGAAATTTCTTGGATGCTTGGTTTCAACAAAGGGAATTGAAGCTAATCCAAGTAAAATTGAAGCTATACTTCGAATGGAGCCACCAAATACAAAAAAGGGGGCCTAAAGATTGACGGGGAGGCTGGCATCTCTCAATAGATTCATATCCAGATCAGCAGAGAGAAATTTACCATTCTTTGAAGTGCTGAAATTAGCCGAAGTCTTTCAATGGGGACCAAGCCAACAAAAAGCCTTCGAGGAACTGAAGCAATATTTGATGGATCTAACAACTTTAACTCCACCAACACCAGGGGCTCCTTTGTTATTATATGTGGCAGCTTCGCACTCAGCGGTAAGTGCAGCACTTGTCCAGGAAAAGCTTGATGGCCAAGTCAAGAAGCAGGTCCCAGTATATTTTGTATCTGAGGTTCTTAGTGTATCAAAGAAAAACTATACAAAACTGGAGAAGGTGTTATATGCTGTTTTGATGGCATCCAGGAAGCTTCGGCATTACTTTCAAGCATACAATATTATTGTTCCTTCTTCGCAACCGTTGAAGGATATTATGCGAAATAGAGAAGCTACTGGACGGATTGGAAAATGGGCTGCAGAGCTCAATGAATTTTGCATTGATTATGTGCATAGATCTTCGATCCAGTCTCAAGCGTTGGCAGATTTCATTGCCGACTGGACGCCAGGGGCTCAGGATGAAGAAACAAATAAAGATGCCGAAGTATGGACAGTGTTTTGCGATTGGTCTTGGGGAACCTTCAGAGCAGGAGCAGCTGCTGTGTTGGTCTCACCATCCAAAGTTAAAACTTGTTATGCGGCAAGACTCGATTTTAGTTGCACAAACAATATTACTGAGTACGAAGCCCTGCTTTTGGGTCTTCGGAAGTTAAAAGCAATGGGAATCAGAAGGGCCATTCTTAAAACTGATTCCTAGGTTGTTTCCGGTCATATTGACAAGAGTTGTAAGGCTAAAGATCCGAAGCTCGAAAAATATCTAGACACGGTTCGAAGGATTGAAGCCTCCTTCGAAGGATTTTCTGTCAAAAATATTCCTCGAGGAGAAAATGAGCATGCTGATTTGCTAGCTAAGTCAGCGGCACAGGGGCTGCCCTTACCTTCGGATGTGTTCTTCGAAACAATAAAAGCACCTTCAGTGGAGCTTCTTGAAAGAGCAGTCCTCAATATATCTCCTGTTTATAGTGAAGACTGGAGAACTGAGATCATCTCTTACCTTCAGGGTAATTTCCTTTCAGATGACGAAGCTTATAACAGGAGGATAGAGGCAAGAGCTCGTCCATATGTCATGATAAAAGGGGAGTTGTACAAGCATGGAGTTTGTGCTCCATTACTCAAGTGTTTGTCCAGAGCCGAAGGCATAGAATTGATGAAAGAAATACATGCAGGCCTGTGTGGATCTCACATTGGATCTAGGCCGTTACTTGGAAAAGTTTTTCGTCAAGGGTTTTATTGGCCGAAGGCAGCTTCGGATGCAGCGGAATTAGTTCAAAAGTGCGAAGGTTGTCAGAAATGTGCAAGAGATCAAAAACAACCTTCGTCTCTAACTCAGCTGATACAACCCATCTGGCCATTGCAAAGGTGGGGCCTTGACTTGTTAGGTCCGTTACCATCGGCCCAAGGAAACTTAAGATATGTTGTAGTGGCTGTGGAATATTTTTCTAAATGGATTGAGGCAAAGCCTTTAGCCACAATAACTTCGGCCACCATTCAAAAGTTTTTCTGGCAGAATATTGTTTGTCGTTTCGGAGTACCAAAGGCCATCACTGTAGATAACGGAACACAGTTCGACTCCGAAGATTTTAGACAATTTTGTGATCAAATTGGCACGAAGATCCATTTTGCATCAGTTAGACATCCGGAGTCAAATGGACTTGTTGAAAGAGCTAATGGCATCATAATGACAGGAATAATGAAGTTAATCTTCAATCAACCTAGGGGAAAATGGCCAGATCAATTAATCAAAGTGGTGTGGAGCCACAATACAACAACATCAAGGTCAACAGGCTTTACTCCATTCAAATTATTGTTTGGTGATGAAGCAATAACTCTGGAGGAAGCTAAAACTGGATCAATAAGAGTAGTAGCTTCGACAGAATCAAATTCCGAAGCTGATCATTCTGTGGGAAAAGATGCTATAGAAGGGATCAGGCTTCAAGCTGTGGAGAACATCAATAAATATCAAGCCGAAACAATCAAATGGCGTGATAGAAAGGTTCGGTTAAAGAATATTGAGCCAGGACATTTGGTGCTTCGGAGAGTAGCTAACCCAGATACAGTGTGCAAGTTGCAGTTGAAATGGGAGGGACCTTTTTTGGTAGTATCTTCGTCAAGACCCGGTTCATACAGATTGAAGGATATGGACGGCAACGACATTCCTAGATCTTGGAATGCAGATGAGCTTCGGTGATATTATGTATAACTTGATGTAATTTTTTATATATTTTTTATTTTTCTTTTATGGCACCCTTTTCCTTTCTGAAGGGGGAGAAAGGTTTTAATGGGGCCATCACATGTAATTTCTTTGTATTTCAGTTCTATAAGAGCAAAATCCCCCAGAGATGTAAATGTAAAAACTGAGAACGCACCATCGAGTGCCGAAAAGAAAAAAAAAGAAGAAACAGGGAAGAAGCTCGAAAACCGTCCCTAAGGGGATGCGGAGTACGACGAAGCTACTAAAGAAGTCGCCTCAAAGGGGGCGCAGTGTAAGTTTTTTGCTCAGAAGTCGTTCCAAAGGGAATGCAGAGCTTACAGCGAAAAGTCAACGCTGATATCGCCGAAAGTAAAAGGCGAAGAAGCTCCTAAGGGAGGCTTACAGCGAAAAGTCAGCGCTGATATGTGATTGTTTCTAAGGAAATAACAGTTGTGATTACTGCTTCGGATATGTGTTTGGACATTCATTTGCACACCACATTACATCATAACATTTGCATTCATAAACATTCATCCAGGCATATGTAGGATAACCATCATCATAGCATAAGTAGTTGCTTCGGCAAAAAGAAAAAAAAAAAACTGTCTTTTGTACTTCTTTGTATATGAAAAGAAGAGTGTCACACCCGGCTTCAAGGAACAAAGCCAGGTGCATCTCATACATGCGCCAAGAAGACAACATATATAATAACAGAGTGTATAGAGATGAATGTCATAAAACATCAGAGTATTTATTACATAGCGGAAGACTTATTACAAAATAAAGTAATAAAGATAAAACGAACTAAGGATCGTCGGCGCCAATGTCGACTGAGAAACGCCACCTAGATCAGATCGAACTCCTCAGTGTTAGGCGGCTCCTCTTCGACCACCTGCTCTCCTCCTGTGGGGGGGGGTGTGAGACAGCAAGGGTGAGCTCACACATGATCATAGCTCAACAAGTTGTGGGGAACCAGTGGACATAAACTCACAAAGGTGTGAGTTCATGTGATGTGTAAGGCTAATCAATGATAGGGGTTAAAAGCTGAGCATTGCTTTTAAGTAGTTGGTCCAAATTTTATTAGCAATTACTAAGTGTAAGTAAATACCAAACCATAAATAAAGTAATAGAACAAAATTAATAATAAGCCCATGCAATGCAAATGACAAAATTGAATTTAAGTTCCATAATTTAAACATCAGAGAGTCCTGAGCTGCTCGTGACCGTGAGCTCGGCTAGTATACCAGTTTTACACTCTGCAGAGGTTGTACCCTTTACCCACAAGTCATGTTACCCATCTGCCAAGGGATCGCGACTTCCCATATACCTCTACCTAGGAAGCGCGGCAGGGCAACACTACGAGGCCTTTACAAAGTTCCACTAGCTTCCGAAAACCCGCTACAGTTTATAGGAAGTTGCAATGCAGGGTTCCTGGCTGACCGCCATCGCAGCAAAATCAACCAGGGACCTCCCTACACTGACCACTCCCCTACTGCCCTTGCCCCTTTCGGGTAAGGTAGTCTTCCACTAGCTTTCCTAATTAGTCAGCCAAGGGCGTCCCATTAAACCCTTGTGGTGGCACGTGTTACTCAAGTTAAGCTCTATGTTCCAATTAACATTAATGATCTCAACATGAACATAAATAGAATAACAAAAAGAATTGGAACATAGAGGTAATAGATGATTATCCCAAAACCATGTAAAGCAATAGCAAACTACCCAAGTGAATCAGGGGTAACAAGGTAATGAGATAAACAATCTAGGGTAACCTATCAGGTCCCATCAAAATTAACCTATGCATGGATAAATGATATTAAGGAACATTATTGGGTAAAAAGTGGTCAAGGGCACAACTTGCCTTCAATGAGCTCCTGCTCAGCTACTTCAACCTGCTGCTCACCAGGATCCTCAGCAACGGGCTCTTCTACTCGCCACAATACAAACAAGCACAGTGCATATAGAGAAATTAACATTGCACCAAACATATATACAAAATACACAGTAATAATCTACACATTAAAATAAAATTCTAGGAACAGGAATCATAATTTTTGGAGTTATAGAATTTAAGTTATGCATTTTCAAAGGTTTTTATGTGCTTTAAATAGAATTAAGTGATTAATAAATTTCTTACTGTTTTCATGACATAACAGAGGCTCTAGGTGATAGATAATAAAATTACAAAATTTTAGGAACTGGAATGGATTAATTTGGAGTTAGTATGAATTTTCTATGAATTTATAAAGTTTTAGTAATTATTTTTCTATTAAAAATCCATTTATAAATCATTTTCCCTGGTTTTTATTATGTTCTGGACTGGGCCTCAATATCTGATAACAACAGGGGGCTCGGGGTAAAAATCCAGAGACACAGAGAATAGTCCCCGTGGATGGCGGGTTGATTCTCTGGAATCCTGGGGTCTCTTTTACAAAATCTGCTCAGCGAAGGGGTAAGTTCTAATCTGGACCGCTTAGATCTGATCCGAGGGCCACAAATAGATTTAATCTCTACCGAACGGGTACGCGCCCAGAGCTGTTGGATCGGTGATTGACGGCCACGATTTTAAAACGCAAGATCTAATCTCACCCGCCAGATCAGGACTGGACGGCCCACATCATCCTAACCCAATCGTGCCCCCCCCCCTTGATTTAATCTCCACCGCACACTTAAATCCGACGGTCAAGGGTGGTCTTCCCAATCCGGTTGAATCCCGGCGGCGGAGCGAAGTCACACGGCGGCGCGAGCACCCGCGGCGGACCCAATTCCTCCCCTCCGGTGCACCGCCCCTACTCCCGATACCCGCAAAATGAAATTGGCACGACGGCGGACATGGGATGGAGGTGCATACCGACAGTTGAAGGGTGAATTATCCTGTCCACGGCGCGGCGGTGATGGCACACGACGGTGAGGAATCCCGGGGTCTCCGTCGACCAATCGTGCACGTCGAGGCCATCGACACCTTCCTCGCGACCAGCGAAGCTCTAGGGGCCAGCACCTCGGCAGTGGCAACGGCGGCAGAGCGAATTTGGGTCGGCGGCAATGGTGTTTGGCGAAGGTTCTTCCGCCGCGCGCACAACTCTACGGCGGTGGTGGTTCTCAGGGAAATTGGCACGGGTGAGCTAGGAGGGAGGATACCCGGGACTAGTTTATTCCCCGGCCACGCCCCTAGGCCCACCAGATCGAGCTGGATTTCCGGCGACCGGTGCGCCATGCGCGGAGTCCGTTCGGGGAGGGGACGAGCCTGACAAGGCGGGGTCACGGTTCAGTGATACAGGCGCGCCAACGGGAAAAAGGGGTAGGCTGACAACCGGGTCCCACGAGGCAGAGGTCGTGAGGGTGAGCGCGTGCGCGACGAAACTGACAGCCGGGCCCTGGGTGTAAGTGGCAGCGCTGTGAGGCAGGCGCGTGCGGGCTGAAGACTTGGGCCGCGCGGTGGGGGTTTCCTGGTGGGCTGAAATGTGGTCAGCTGGCCCAGGTAAGCTTCCTTTACTTTTTCTTTTATGTTTTATTTTCTGTTTTCTTTTATAAGTATTTTGAATCCAATTTGAATTTGAATATGAGTTTCACCTTTGAGTAAATCTACCATTTCAAATCTTAATGCAGAAATAATATATTTTGTTATATATATTTTTATTCCCTTTTTTTTATAATATTCCCTTTCTTCTTTTCCAAACCCTAGAATTTCTTTTAGGGTTTAATTTTTCCCCTTTTTGGTCTTTAATATTTTCTTGTTACAAAATGCACACAAAAATAAAATATTCAGCATGATGCATGGATTTAGTAGCATATCTTTTTATTAATTGTTCTTGGACATGGTGTTCACATATGATGATGCATGAGGATCAAACTCACATAAAGAGAAAATGTTTCTCTATTGGTATTATTTCTAGCAATTTACAAAGTGGGTGTTACAAATCCTACCCCCCTTAAAAATAATCTCGTCCTCGAGATTTAAGAAGATCTAGGGAAAAGTTGGGGAAAATCTATGTGAAGCTCTTCTTCTCTTTCCCATGTTGCTTCATCTTCTCCGTGGTGACTCCATTGTACCTTACACATCTTTATCACCTTATTTCTTGTAACTCAAGTCAATGTATCCAAAATCTTGATAGGGTACTCCGTGTAAGTCAAATCACCTTGAACACTGAGCTCTTCCATGGGTAACTGTTCCTCAGGGACACGAAGACACTTCTTCAGTTGAGATACGTGGAACACATTATGCACATCCGATAGACTATCCGGTAACTCGAGTTGGTATGCCATCTCCCCAACTCTCCTAAAGATCCAGAATGGTCCAATATAGTGAGGGGACAATTTGCCCTTGACTTTAAATCTCCTCATTCCACGCAGTGGTGACACCTTGAGGTACACATAATCTCCTTCTTCAAATTCCAGTGGTCTCCTTCTATTATCAGCATAACTCTTTTGCCTGGTTTGAGCCACCCTCAAATTCTCTCGAATTATACGAACTTGTTCTTCTGCTTCTTGAATCAGTTCAGGCCCAAAGAACTGTCCCTCTCCAGTCTGATCCCAATATAGAGGAGTCTTGCACTTCCTCCCATATAAAGCTTCAAAAGGTGACATCTTCAGACTGGCCTGGTAACTATTATTGTACGAGAACTCAGCATAAGGCAGACTCTTATCCCAACTTCCTCCATGCTGAAGGGCACATGCTCTCAACATATCCTCCAATACTTGATTAGTCCTTTCAGTCTGTCCATTAGTCTGAGGGTGATAAGTTGTACTAAAATTCAACTTTGTACTCATGTTCTCATGAAAGCTTCTCCAAAACCTTGAGGTAAACTGCGAACCTCGATCACACACGATCTTCTTTGGTACTCCATGTAAACACACAATCCGGGCCATATATAACTCTGCTAGCTGAGAACCTTTATAAGTAGTCTTGATAGGAATAAAGTGAGCCACTTTAGTCAATCTATCCACAATCACCCATATAGCATCATATCCTTTCTGGGTGTGAGGCAATCCAGTGATGAAATCCATACCAATCTCTTCCCACTTCCACTCGGGTATCATCAGTGGGTGCAATAGTCCAGCTGGCCTCTGGTGTTCAGCCTTAACTCTTTGACATACATCGCACATAGCCACATGTGCAGCTACATCTCTTTTCAATCCATACCACCAATATTTCCGTTTCAAATCCTGATACATCTTGGTACTACCAGGATGAATAGAATAATCCGAGTCATGGGCCTCCTTTAAAATAGTCTCCCGAAGGCTTTTAATATCAGGGACACACATCCTGTCCTTGAACCATACAGTGCCCTGCTCATCTTCCGTGAATTCCGGAACTCGACCTTCAGTAATCAGATCCTTAATCTCTTTTATTTTAGCATCACCAATTTGTCCTTTGCGGATCTCTTGCTCCAAAGTAGGTTCCACATCAATAGTAACTCCCTCAGTATGAGCAACTATCCCCAGGTTAAGTCTCTTGAAGTCCTCAACAATCTCATCGGGTAGCTGGGCAACAATAGCTGAATGAACATGCTCTTTGCGACTCAAGGCATCTGCAACCAAATTTGCCTTGCCCGGGTGATAGTGAATCTCCAAATCATAATCCTTAATAAGCTCCAACCAACGACGTTGCCTAAGGTTGAGATCCTTCTGAGTGAATATATACTTCAAACTCTTATGATCCGTGTACACTTGGCACTTGGTCCCCATGATATAATGTCTCCAAATCTTAAGTGCATGCACAACGGCTGCCAATTCCAAGTCATGAGTAGGGTAGTTCAATTCATGTTTCCGCAACTGACGAGAAGCATATGCAATCACATGACCTTCCTGCATGAGCACACATCCTAAGCCTTGGCCACATGCATCACAATAGATATCAAATCCTTTCTGTAGGTCTGGCATAACCAATACTGGTGGCGACATCAATCTTTTCTTCAATTGATCAAAGCTGTCTTGGCACTTCTCGTCCCACTTAAATTCTCTTCCTTTCTCCAAAAGCGAAGTCATAGGCTTAGCAATCTTAGAAAATCCTTCAATAAATCTCCGATAATAGCCTGCTAATCCCAAGAAACTTCGAATCTCAGTAACTGTAGTGGGTACTCTCCACTCCATTATCTCCTTAACTTTAGCAGGATCCACTGCTATTCCTCCATTAGAAATAATGTGTGCAAGGAATGGTACCTTATCAATCCAAAACTCGCACTTGCTGAACTTGGCATATAGCTGGTTATCTCGAAGCTTCTGTAGCACCAACCTCAGATGTTCCTCGTGATCACTATCACTCTTGGAATAGATAAGAATATCGTCGATGAATACCACGACGAATCTGTCCAAATACTCCATAAACACCTTGTTCATTAAGTTCATAAAATAAGCTGGTGCGTTGGTTAATCCAAACGACATAACAGTAAACTCATATAATCCATATCTAGTCGAGAAAGCCGTCTTGGGAATATCCGATGGTCTAATCCTCATCTGATGGTATCCTGATCGGAGGTCAATCTTCGAAAATACTCTTGCACCTCTCATCTGATCAAATAAATCTTCAATACGGGGCAACGGATACTTGTTCTTCACTGTAACATCATTAAGAGATCTATAATCCACACACATCCGCTGCGATCCATCCTTCTTCTGTACAAACAGAACCGGTGCTCCCCAAGGTGAGGAACTCGGACGAATGTACCCAGCCTCTTGTAACTCAGTTAACTGCTTCTTAAGTTCCTTCAACTCCTCTACGGACATCCTATATGGCCGTTTAGAAATAGGGGCGGTTCCAGGTAAGAGGTCAATAACAAACTCAACTTCTCTATCAGGTGGCATCCCTGGTAACTCCTCTGGAAAGACATCCGGAAAATCTCTAACCACCCGGATGTTGTCACCAACAAACTCCTCAGGTATAAAGAACATTGCACGCATGGGTGAGGAGGTTACTGCAATATTAACTTGAAACCTTTCTCCTTTAGTGGTAGTGAGTTCTACGGTACCTCTACCACATGCTATAACGGCCTTTGCCTTTCTTAGCCATGACATACCAAGGATCAAATCTATACTGCTTGACTCCAATATTATAGCAGTAGCTCCAAATTCTCTACCCATAATGGTTAATGTCAATCTACGTGTCATTTGATTCGCCTCAACAGGCCCTTTAGGTGTAATTACTATCATGGGTTTTCTCATATTTAGCAGTGGTATTTCATTTGTGTTGGCATATCTAGCAGACATGAATGAATGTGTAGCACCAGAATCAAATAATATGGTTGCAGGAATTGCATTAACATAAAACATACCAATTACGAGGTCCCCTCCATCCGGAGTAGCATCAACGCTGACTTGATTAACCTTGGCAATAGAATATCCCTTGCCAGAACTTGGAGTTTGCTGCCTGTTCTGAACTGGAGTAGTAGCCATCCTCTGTGGGCAGACATTTGCATAATGACCAGTCTTCCCACACTTGAAACATGTGGTGCCTGGACTCTGTCCTGAAAACTTCGTCGGGGTGCCAGTAGGGGTAACCTGTCGAGGAGGTGGAGTCCTCAGTGGTGATTGCTGAACTGGGCGTGGTCCTCCTGGTCGAGTCGGTGTACCCTGTGGTGAACTGTAGCGAGGACGAACACTGCTGCTTCCTTGTCCTTGAGATATTGCCTTTCTCTTCAAATCTCCCAGCTGAACACGCTTGTGTTCAATAGCCAGGGCCTTATCAAGCAGCCTCTGAAATGACGGAAATGTGTGTGCCACTAGCGCATACTGCAGTGGTCCATTAAGTCCTTCAATGAAATGCTCCTGCTTCCTCTCGTCTTCAGCAACTTCTTCAGGGGCATATCTGGATAACTGAATAAACTTGTCGCGGTACTCGCTGACTGACATACTTCCTTGCTTCAGCGACAGAAATTCCTTCTTCTTGATCTTTATCATACCAGCTAGAATATGGTAGTTTCTGAACTGTGTACTGAATTCTGCCCAAGTAATAGTATCCACAGCATCATGGGCAGCAGTATAAGAATCCCACCAGTCAGCAGCAGGACCCGTCAGACGTCCAGAAGCATATAAAACCTTCTCCCGGTCCATGCACTGTGCAATACCCAGCATCTTCTCAACGGACTTCAGCCAATCATCCGCGTCCAGTGGATCAGGTGAGCTTGCAAATGTAGGTGGCTTATGACTCATGAACTCTCTATGCTTGTCTCGGGGTGGAACTGGTGGTGGTGGTGGAGGCAGTGGCACTTGTTGCTGCTGTTGTTGCTGTTGCATTTGTTGTTGCAGCTGCTGTTGTTGTGTCCTCCTTTCCTGGCGTATCTCATCTCGCTCCTGGCGCAACTCCTGTCGTATATCTTCTCTTTCCTGACGCATCTCCTGGCGTTCTTGCTGCATCTGGGCACGCATATCAGCCATAGTGTCCGCCATTTGCTGCATCACCGCCATCTGAGCAGCAACCAGTGGGTCAACTCCGCCTGGTGGAGGATTAGGAGGATTCATCTCTGCAGGTTGTGGCTGGGGTTGTCTATGTATCCACCGAGTGTGTCGATTAGGAGGCAAATCAATTCCACCACCCCGCCTGGTATTGACCATCTGAGTTAGATACATATGGTAAGAGAATAGCAGACAAGGCAGGTATTTACAAATCAGGTTACTTTGGGGAATTTTATTAGCTAAGCAGATTAATATTTTACCTACCATAGCTAATTTATTACCTTATGGTGGTACATATTAAGATGTCCATCTATAATAATTCAATCAATCAAAGAAGCAAATCAGGCATTTAGCATCAGCACAATCAAACAACATTTTTAAAGAAAGTAGTTTTGAATTTTGTCTTAGGTCCCCTATATCTTAAAAAGATCATAGTGGTAGGATTCCAAGGTGTGAAATCCACCTTGTCTTAGAGTAGAAAAGATAAGATTAACCAGAGTAGAATAGCAAAAGGTGAGACAAGATCAAGATGAGATAAGTATAGAATGAAACAGAGTAAGGTAAGTAGGAAAGGGTTTGTCCATTTCTATCTAGGTCTCGTCCTACAGTCAACATTCCTCTGATACCACTTCTGTCACACCCGGCTTCAAGGAACAAAGCCAGGTGCATCTCATACATGCGCCAAGAAGACAACATATATAATAACAGAGTGTATAGAGATGAATGTCATAAAACATCAGAGTATTTATTACATAGCGGAAGACTTATTACAAAATAAAGTAATAAAGATAAAACGAACTAAGGATCGTCGGCGCCAATGTCGACTGAGAAACGCCACCTAGATCAGATCGAACTCCTCAGTGTTAGGCGGCTCCTCTTCGACCACCTGCTCTCCTCCTATGGGGGGGTGTGAGACAGCAAGGGTGAGCTCACACATGATCATAGCTCAACAAGTTGTGGGGAACCAGTGGACATAAACTCACAAAGGTGTGAGTTCATGTGATGTGTAAGGCTAATCAATGATAGGGGTTAAAAGCTGAGCATTGCTTTTAAGTAGTTGGTCCAAATTTTATTAGCAATTACTAAGTGTAAGTAAATACCAAACCATAAATAAAGTAATAGAACAAAATTAATAATAAGCCCATGCAATGCAAATGACAAAATTGAATTTAAGTTCCATAATTTAAACATCAGAGAGTCCTGAGCTGCTCGTGACCGTGAGCTCGGCTAGTATACCAGTTTTACACTCTGCAGAGGTTGTACCCTTTACCCACAAGTCATGTTACCCATCTGCCAAGGGATCGCGACTTCCCATACACCTCTACCTAGGAAGCGCGGCAGGGCAACACTACGAGGCCTTTACAAAGTTCCACTAGCTTCCGAAAACCCGCTACAGTTTATAGGGAGTTCCAATGCAGGGTTCCTGGCTGACCGCCATCGCAGCAAAATCAACCAGGGACCTCCCTACACTGACCACTCCCCTACTGCCCTTGCCCCTTTCGGGTAAGGTAGTCTTCCACTAGCTTTCCTAATTAGTCAGCCAAGGGCGTCCCATTAAACCCTTGTGGTGGCACGTGTTACTCAAGTTAAGCTCTATGTTCCAATTAACATTAATGATCTCAACATGAACATAAATAGAATAACAAAAAGAATTGGAACATAGAGGTAATAGATGATTATCCCAAAACCATGTAAAGCAATAGCAAACTACCCAAGTGAATCAGGGGTAACAAGGTAATGAGATAAACAATCTAGGGTAACCTATCAGGTCCCATCAAAATTAACCTATGCATGGATAAATGATATTAAGGAACATTATTGGGTAAAAAGTGGTCAAGGGCACAACTTGCCTTCAATGAGCTCCTGCTCAGCTACTTCAACCTGCTGCTCACCAGGATCCTCAGCAACGGGCTCTTCTACTCGCCACAATACAAACAAGCACAGTGCATATAGAGAAATTAACATTGCACCAAACATATATACAAAATACACAGTAATAATCTACACATTAAAATAAAATTCTAGGAACAGGAATCATAATTTTTGGAGTTATAGAATTTAAGTTATGCATTTTCAAAGGTTTTTATGTGCTTTAAATAGAATTAAGTGATTAATAAATTTCTTACTGTTTTCATGACATAACAGAGGCTCTAGGTGATAGATAATAAAATTACAAAATTTTAGGAACTGGAATGGATTAATTTGGAGTTAGTATGAATTTTCTATGAATTTATAAAGTTTTAGTAATTATTTTTCTATTAAAAATCCATTTATAAATCATTTTCCCTGGTTTTTATTATGTTCTGGACTGGGCCTCAATATCTGATAACAACAGGGGGCTCGGGGTAAAAATCCAGAGACACAGAGAATAGTCCCCGTGGATGGCGGGTTGATTCTCTGGAATCCTGGGGTCTCTTTTACAAAATCTGCTCAGCGAAGGGGTAAGTTCTAATCTGGACCACTTAGATCTGATCCGTGGGCCACAAATAGATTTAATCTCTACCGAACGGGTACGCGCCCAGAGCTGTTGGATCGGTGATTGACGACCACGATTTTAAAACGCAAGATCTAATCTCACCCGCCAGATCAGGACTGGACGGCCCACATCATCCTAACCCAATCGTGCCCCCCTTGATTTAATCTCCACCGCACACTTAAATCCGACGGTCAAGGGTGGTCTTCCCAATCCGGTTGAATCCCGGCGGCGGAGCGAAGTCACACGGCGGCGCGAGCACCCGCGGCGGACCCAATTCCTCCCCTCCGGTGCACCGCCCCTACTCCCGATACCCGCAAAATGAAATTGGCACGACGGCGGACATGGGATGGAGGTGCATACCGACAGTTGAAGGGTGAATTATCCTGTCCACGGCGCGGCGGTGATGGCACACGACGGTGAGGAATCCCGGGGTCTCCGTCGACCAATCGTGCACGTCGAGGCCACCGACACCTTCCTCGCGACCAGCGAAGCTCCAGGGGCCAGCACCTCGGCAATGGCAACGGCGGCAGAGCGAATTCGGGTCGGCGGCAATGGTGTTTGGCGAAGGTTCTTCCGCCGCGCGCACAACTCTACGGCGGTGGTGGTTCTCAGGGAAATTGGCACGGGTGAGCTAGGAGGGAGGATACCCGGGACTAGTTTATACCCCGGCCACGCCCCTACGCCCACCAGATCGAGCTGGATTTCCGGCGTCCGGTGCGCCATGCGTGGAGTCCGTTCGGGGAGGGGACGAGCCTGACAAGGCGGGGTCACGGTTTAGTGATACAGGCGCGCCAACGGGAAAAAGGGGTAGGCTGACAACCGGGTCCCACGAGGCAGAGGTCGTGAGGGTGAGCGCACGCGCGACGAAACTGACAGCCGGGCCCTGGGTGTAAGTGGCAGCGATGTGAGGCAGGCGCGTGCGGGCTGAAGACTTGGGCCGCGCGGTGGGGGTTTCCTGGTGGGCTGAAATGTGGTCAGCCGGCCCAGGTAAGCTTCCTTTACTTTTTCTTTTATGTTTTATTTTCTGTTTTCTTTTATAAGTATTTTGAATCCAATTTGAATTTGAATATGAGTTTCACCTTTGAGTAAATGTACCATTTCAAATCTTAATGCAGAAATAATATATTTTGTTATATATATTTTTATTCCCTTTTTTATAATATTCCCTTTCTTCTTTTCCAAACCCTAGAATTTCTTTTAGGGTTTAATTTTTCCCCTTTTTGGTTTTAATATTTTCTTGTTACAAAATGCACACAAAAATAAAATATTCAGCATGATGCATGGATTTAGTAGCATATCTTTTTATTAATTGTTCTTGGACATGGTGTTCACATATGATGATGCATGAGGATCAAACTCATATAAAGAGAAAATGTTTCTCTATTGGTATTATTTCTAGCAATTTACAAAGTGGGTGTTACAAAGAGCTTCGGCAGAAAGGAAAAACTGTTTTTTATGCTTCGCTGTGTACGAAAAGAAGGGAAGGTGTTTTTCGCCTTAGGCTCAAAAAAAGATAATTTCGTCCACATCAAAGCACCTCATACATTAACGGAAGGGTAAGAGTATATTACAAGGTATGAACAAAATTCATTAAGAATAGTTTAGTTATATTTACAAAAGTTATTTCAAAAGTTTCTTGAGTTTTTCTACAGTCTACTCCTACTGATCTTCATGGGGCCTCAGCTTCGGCGTCATACTCTTCAAGCATCGGTCTCGGCTTCGTCACCCTACATGAATTAAGTTGTGTCAAGACCAAGTTTGAAGGAAAAGGTAAACACAAGGTATGATTTCTTACTGGTTCAAGATGACTCCGAGCTTCGTCTCCAGCCTTTTCTCGCCCGCCTTTTGTCCATATCATCTTTACAAATCTATTAGAAATGCTTCGGGCGAGGTCAGGAATGTCATCTAAAATTGATGGTGATAGAGTGAAATTGGGTCTATTAACAATTTTTCCATGGTCGCAGCCAGCTTTCAGAAAAGCTGCAGCAGTGCCCCGAGAAGCTACCCAGGCACAGAAGTCACCGTGCCCGGCTATAACTTCGTCAAGTTCATCAATTTCACCCTCAATATGTTCGAAGGTCTTTTGTAAATTTTCAGTTGACGGGGTGAATTTCTCACTGCTAGCCCCAACTGAGTGGAATATCTTTCTCAGTCGTTGAATACATTTATTGCTAAACTCCAAACATTTGTCTTGAAGGCTTGCCAATAATTTTTTCAAATCTGAATTTTGTTGGACTTCGGCTTCAAGTTTCGCATTAACTTCTTGTTTTTCTTGTTCAAACTGTTCAGATTGGCAGAGAAGCTTCGTATTCAATTCTGCTATTTTAGCTTCGGCTTCTGCCAATAAGCCTTCAGTTGACTGAAGCTCGAAGTCTTTCTTTTCAATAGTAGCTGATTGCTCTTTTATTTTGTTCTTTAAATTTCCAATTATAACCTCGTGTTTTTTGTCTTCCAGATCTTGCTGCATTTTCAAAGCCTTACTCAACAGCATACTCTGCACATAAACAACCTTCGTTAGAAATGTCTTCATTATTAAAAACAATAAAAGTCAAGGGAAAAGTAGTTCACCTTGAAATTGGAATAAAATAAACTACCAACGATATGCTGTCGTCGGTAGCGGCTAATATCTGTTTCTAGCTTCGGAAAACCGATACCCTTTGATAGAGTACCGACAATCTTAGCTCCAATTTGATCCCGGATATAGCCTAATTTTTCATCGTCAATACCTCCGAAGAGGAGTGCTCCTGGTTTATATCCGCAAGATTTCGCATATTCTTTAAGCTCTTCTATTTCGGTTTTTGTCAATTCTTGTCCAACCAAATTTTGAAACATGAAGGTTTCGTCCTCCGAAGTATCGTCAGCTATTTCCTTTCCTTTCCCAGACACTGCGGTCATGGTCTCTTCGGCGGCAGTAGTAGCTTCTTCTGTGGCCATCTCTAGCAGTATTTTGTCGATATGTTCGATTGTGGTTTCCAAGATCAAATCTTCGGCTGAGGTAGCTTCGATAGCCGCGATTTCCGAAGGTACGACTTCAATATTTGATATTTCCTCAGCCGCTGGTGTCTTCCGAGCTGAAGTTCTCGGTGGTGTCTTGTCAATGACTTCGGTCACTGCGATGATTCTTTGTCTCTTTGTTGTTTTCTTCATTTTTCGGGCTCCTTTTCCTTCTGAAAAAACTTCGTCAGTTGAGGCCCTAATGGACTTAGCTTCATAGGCAGGGATTCAGTCATTACCTTCAAAATCTCTTCCACGTCAGTGGCAGAGCGTGATGCGGCAGTCTCTTCTTCGTCAGATACTTTTCGCTTCGGAGACGTTACTTTTCTCTTCTTCAGAATATTCTTCTCTTTTGGTGGTTCTTTCTCATCTTCATTTAAAGCTTTGGCTACCCTTCTCCTCTTCCGGCCGTCGACAATTTTATTCAGTTGTTCGTAATCAGGGTATTCAAAACCCAAGGCGTCCAGTACTCGATTCAGTCTTCGCTTCGGACGGGTACCGAAGGCCGCAGTCATCAACTGATCTTCTTTTTTGGAGTAATTACCGAGTATTTCATTGCACATTATTTCAATTGTGTCCAACCACTCTTGACAAGGTTTTTTAAAGTATTTCTTAAACTTGTAATAATAAGGTAACCGCACAAGTTCTCCTTCTTTCTTCTCCCCCTCTAGCTTCGGCATCTCCCATTCTTTTAAAGTAGGAAAAACCCTGAAGGCCAAAAACTCTTGAACCAGGTCCCTAGTGCTGATATGTTCTGAAATAATTTTAAACTCAGCCAGTGCAGCCCAAGTGGGACCTTCTAATGACATTTGGCATCGCGGTCTTGTTTCTCCGAAGATCAATTCAAGAGGGCTTTGTACCAGCTTCTCTTTGTCTTCGTCAACTTTCACATAAAACCATTCTGATTTCCAGCCTGCCGGCCATTTGCTTCGGTAGCTGATTACAGGAAACTTTGTGGTTTTCCGATAGGCAAAATTGTAGCAACCAAAGTTATCGTGTAATCCATCTTTTCTAGCCTTTGTTTGGTAATGCAGCTCATGAACTCGGCAAAAGCTATCGGCAAACGGCTCCACCGCCTGGCTTCGGAGGGCCCAGATATAAACACTAAGCCTAACGATAGTGTTAGGAGTCAGCTGATGAAAGTAGATTCCAAACTTCTTCAATACATCTGCAATAATCCTATGAAGGGGGAATCTCAACCCAGCCTTTAGAAAGCTCTTGAAAATGACTATTTCATCCTTCTCTGGCTTCGGGGTAGTTTCTTCCCCCCCGAAGCGAAGCAGCTTCTTCTGAATCTCATTGAAATAACCCGACTTCACCATCTTGGACAGATCAGCTTAGAGACAGTCGACTTTCCGAAGTCCAAGTGGCTGGGCTTACTTGGCATGGCAATATGATAATCATCTTCGGAATCAGTTTCCTCAATATTTCCTTCTTCTGCTTCAGCAGCAACTTCGGAGATGGGAGCAGTCTGCTCTGTCTCGGCGGTACGGATTCCTTCCGAGGTCACCAGTCCGGATCGTTGCAGCACTTCGGAGATAGGAACAGTCTCCGAAACTGCAGCTTCGCCTCCCTCACGCTCAACCCTAGCGGTAGAACGCACTCTGGCCATTTAATTCTGAATTTTTTGGGAACTAAATATTTTTTTCTTCCGAAGCTTTTTCTTTTGACGAAGTAGGCTTCAAACTAGAGCTTCGTTTGATTTCGAGAGTCAAGCTTCGGCTATCGTTAAAAATTTTGGCAGCAAAACAGTGCAAATAGCAATGAATGCTGTGGTAACTTCACACCTATCCGACTGTTTATATAGTGATGAAGGTAAGAAGGTGAATCGCCAGGATTTTTTACACCAGGCGAACAGCTGCTTGCACCCGCTGCAAGGTGGGACCGCTACGCGCTCGGAAACTAAATCGTTTCTCGACAACGAGCTCAGGGAAGGTGTTTTTCGGACCTTCGGCTTCCCGAAGCCTAAGAGACTTTTTTCACGGATCAAGCTCGTTACGAAAAACGATCTAGCACCGTGAAGGGGCTACTGTTGGGACTATGCTTCGTCGCCGAAGGTCTTGAAGGGAGAAACAGCTTCGGCTGGAGTTGTCCGCATGTGATGACCGAAGGTTCCTTTTCATGAAGCTTCGGTATTACAAACCGACTTAAGAGTAGAATGACCTTTTAGTCTATAAATGTTTGAGTCGCTGTTGTAATCCCTTATGAGGGACATAATTGTAATTCCTCACAGGCTGTATCTCGAGCCTATAAATAGTGAACAGTACTCCTTTACTGTTCACGCATTCCTGTAATTGCTATCACATCATTTGGGAATCAATCTTTGTCAAGGCAAAGGTATAATTGTATTCAATGCTTAAACATATTAAATCAATTTAATGTGAAAGTAAAGTTGTTCATTTGTAATTTTATTGCTTTTAACCTTCGTCCAAAGTCCATTAATCCTTAAAGGAATAATGCTTCATTGGACGAAGGGCATCAACATTTAACACTTTGTGTTGCCTTGTTCTTAATTCATAGCATTTGAGAACAAGTCCCCAACAGCGATCAATTACTGGAAGATACCTGTTGGGGACTTGTTCTCAAATGCTATGAGTTAAGAACAAGGCAACACAAAAAATGTTAAACGTTAAATTCCTTCGTCCTTCGAAGCATTATTTCCCTTGGGATATAATGATTTTCAGACGAAGGTTATGAAAGACAAACCTTCATCAACACAACATACCATAATGAAGAAGGGATCATATGTAATATAAAACATAACGTAAACAATTATGTATAATTATCAACTCATTTCTATATTATTATTATAGAAAAATAAAAATGATATCAAATTACAAATGTACCTTCGGCTCGAAAGAAGGTAAAAGTACAAGCGTGACGCAAAAGTAAATGCCAAGTCAACGTGAACAGTACGGGAGCACTGTTCACTTATTTATAGGCATGGGACACAGCCCATGTAAAATTACATCCATGCCCTTTACATTTGGTGGTAATTCTATAGGAATCCACCGAGGTCTAAATAGCCTTTTCACCTTTAAGTCGGTTTCCTTTTCTGCTATCACGCCGAAGCTTTCCTGCTCACAGCTTCGGCGCTGTATCAACCTTCGTATTCTTTGGGCTTCTCCCACTGTGGTACCGATTCGAGTCCGAAGATACCTGTTCACACATTATACTCCAGAAACATTGTTTAAATCATATTTTTGAGGACCTTCGGAAGCCGAAGGCCCCCAATAGTAGCCCCTCGCAATATTAATTTGTTAGAATGATAAATTTAGATTGCGACATGGACGAAGGCCTTAAGCCGAAGGTCCGAAAAAACACCTTCCCTTTGCTAGAATAGCAACATTCACTGACAAGTGGGGTCTTCCAATTTTTAATGCACTGGGCGTATAAATAAGAGCATACCATGAGCTCATTTGGTACGCTTTCTTGCCATCTGCTCTTGCTTACTCAATTTTTAGCTCTTGCGCACCAACACTTGCTTGGCTTTTTATGTTTTTAAGCTTCAGCTTTGAAAGCAGTTTTTTAGCATTTTCGAAGATGTCTGAAGATAAAAGGGCTGCTGTCGAGATGAAGCTGAGTCTCTCTGAAGAGAAAAACCTGGGGTTTCTTGAAGCAATGTCGAAGACAAATACAGAAAAGATCACCAAAGAGATTTTAGAAGGTTTATCTGAAGATACTGATGACAGCGACAGTTATGATGCGGATAGTGGTGGTGAAGACTCCGAAGATCGCCCTTGGCGACCAAGCCATGCGGTTTTCGGCAAATCAAGTATCAAAGAAAATCATCTTGTCAACATGAGGGGAAGATATTTCCGGGACTTGTCCGTTGTGAGGGCCGACGAAGGAGAGAAGACTTGTCCGACTCCTGAGGAAAATGAAGTCGTAGTGTTCCGAAGCTTTTTGAAAGCTGGACTACGATTTCCCCTGAGCAGCTTTGTCGTAGAAGTACTGAAAATATTTGAAATCTATCTTCACCAACTTACCCCCGAAGCAATCATAAGGATGAATATCTTCGTGTGGGCCGTGAGAAGCCAAGGTCTGGAACCTGATGCGAAAAGTCTCTGCAACATACATGAATTGTTATACGAGACAAAACCCTGGGGTAAGGAGCAGTATCACAATAATTTCGGCTGCTACAGTTTCGTCTCTCGGTCCGGGTCAAGCTGTCCCGTGCCAACCTTTCGGAAGAGATGGCCCGGCGACTGGATGACAGAATGGTTTTATGTGAAGAATGATCTGAAAACACGGGAAGATATTAAAGGTATAATTATGCGCCCTATTTGGCAACGCTTCGGCCTGCGGAAGCCGAAGGTTGAAATGAACGAAGCTGCCGAAGAATGCCAGAGAGCCTTCGGAGTTATTTGCTCTTTTATTGGAACGAGAGATTTGGTTCAAGAGCATATTGCCTTCAGGGTATGGCCACTCGCGGAAAAATGGGAAATGTCGCAAGAGACCATAAAGGAGGCTGACGAAGGTGGACTTATCAGGCTGAAGTATACTTTCAAGTTTGGAGATAAATTCGTTGAGCCAGATGATGACTGGCTAAAAAGCATTGAAAATTTAAGTGATGAACTACTTGGGGTTTATTCAAAGGCCGAAGATACTACATTGTCAGCAGCCTTCGGAGGCCGGAAAAAGAAAAGACTGAACCGAGTGTTTGACGCAATTGGGTTCGTGTACCCCGACTACCACTATCCAGCGCGGGGCCAAAAAAGAAAAAGCGCAGCTTCTGCACAAGAAACTGCTTCAGCCGCTCCCAGCGAGCCAGCGCCGAAGAGACAAAGGGTAAAGGTTCTCACACACCGGCCACGCTACATTGAACCAGCTACAGTGCCTGAATTCGCCGGCGAAACCTCTTCGGCCACCGAAATTAAAGAACCAACTTCAGTGCCGAAGATCGAAGAAAAAGCTGAAGCACCCTCAGCAAAGAAAGCAGAAAAACCGAGAACTGAAGGAACGAAGATATTGGAAATTTTAAGTCCTTCAGCAAGTGTTGAGACAATAAAAAACCAAAAGGGCCCAGCGGTGACCCCGAAAAGAAAAAGAATGGTCAATGTGCTAGATGTTCTGGAGACAATTAAGTCCTCAAGCGCGTCTCCGAAGAAGACTGTTGAAACTTCCGAAGCAGAAACTGAACTTTTTGATACTAAAGCTCCAAAACAACAAACTGAGACTGAAGCTGGGCCTTCAGAGCCCACGAAGGTAAAACCCTTGGAAACCGAGGAAGAAAAAATGACGGAGCCAATTCTTGTTGAAGAAATCAGTGCTGTTGCCCCCGAAGCATCCCCCAAAGTCCTTGATTATATTGTTCGACATGCTTCGGGGAAAAAGTTATCACAAGAAGAAGTTTTTGAAGCTAATCACTATGCCAAAGAATTGAAATATCTGAAGGGGGCACTAGTGTTCAATGGTACAAATGAAGAAGATTTCCTAAACTGCCTCCCGGATAACAAAGAATTACTCGTCTGCCGGGAAATGGCTCGAAGCATGGGGTTTCTGAAGCTGGAGGCTGGCCTCTACGCAATGTCAAAGGACGATCTTGCGGACAGCCTTGCGTATAATAGCCTGAAGGTACGGGATCTGCGCATTTGGAAACTTTATGATTTGAAATTTATTCTTTTATTCTTATACTAACTCTTTTACATATAGGGTTTAATTCTAAGCAACGCGCTGAGAGCGCAAAAGAATGCCGAAGACGAGAGCTATGAAATTGCTTTCAACAACCTTCGAACAGAGGTTTTCAAACTAAGAAACGAAGCCTTGGAAAAGGACAAAATTCTAGTTACATTGGTGGATAAAATGAAGGAGAACGAAGCTGCCTCTAAAGCACAAGCTGCAGCTCAAAAGCACGAGATTGACGATCTTCGGAAGCAATTAGCCCGAGCTAAAGAAGAACGCATACTTGAAGAAACGAAGCGAGAACTTAGCGACCAATGGGCAAGTCATTTAGAAGGAACTGTCGAAGAGCTTCGTTCGTCCAAGAAAAGATGCTATGACAAATCTATGGAGTGTGTTAAGAAAATGAAAGCTAGCTTCGCCAGCGTTGGCGCATTCTCGAGCGAAGAAAACTTTACAAGAGGCGACCCCGAAGGTCTCATCGAATGGATTAATCACGAAGCTGAGGCCTTTGAGGAAATTTTAAATAGCCGTGGAGACATATGCGCTTTTTCGGGTGCCAGGGGGATTGCCACCATTTTGGAGAGAAAGGGCTGCGAGCATGTAAAGATTTTAGCGCAATCCGAAGCTACCTTGCCCTTAGAAGATGCAAAAGATCCTTCAGCCGAAGCTAGCATGGTTGGTGGAAAATTTTTCACCGATATCTGGGACAATGGTGGTCGAGAAATGGCCCAAGAAATTATCCAAAAAAGCGAAAAAGGCATCCATGACGCTAGAAAAGTAGCAGAGGCTGTTGAGAAAAGCGCAAAGCCCGAAGGGCAAATAGGTATTAACTAATGGTTTTTATTGTGCTGTAATTGTTGATTTTAAACTTTGTTCGCAATTTGTAATAGCAATGTAGTCGTATCCTGTCCTCCCTCAGATCCTACTAAAGCGTCTCCGGGCCCTCACCCGAAAGAAGACGATGAAATTAAAAAGATGGCTGAAGCTATCATGGATCAAGTTGTCAATCAACTCCTGAACGAAGCTGCGGAAGTAGTACTTAGGGAAGACTAGGTGTTATTATAAAAACATCTAAAATGTAATATGTGTAATATCTTGTGACCCTGAATGTAATATACTTGTTTCTTATGGTTCAATTCTTTACGATGCATGAAATTTTACATATGTACCGTTTTTGAGTCTTTGACGAAAAACACCTTCCCTTCTTTTCATGCTTCGTGAAGAAGAATTTTCATTTATCACAACAATATCCATAGTGTTCTGATGAAGAATATCCAAGCTTCGTGAAAATATTTTCCGAAGCTACACTCCGAAGATCAATATTGTATCTCCTTGTGACTTAGCATGATTTTCCCTTTTTCAAAGCATTCTTCCGAAGATCGATATTGTGTCCCCTTCTTGTGCCATATGCAGCATGATGCATGATGCTTATGCTATGCGAAATGATGTGATGATGTTATGCTATGTAAAATGGTATTTATTCCGAAGATACACGGACATCCGCGCAATAAAACACATAATCTTTTTAAATCAGCGTTGACTTTTCGCTGTAAGCCTCCCTTAGGAGCTTCTTCGCCTTTTACTTCAGCGGAATCAGCGTTGACTTTTCGCTGTAAGCCTCCCTTAGGAGCTTCTTCGCCTTTTACTTTCGGCGGTATTCGCGTTGACTTTTCACGCTTCGCCTTTTACTTAGGCGGTATCAGCGTTTATTTTTCGCTGTAAGCTCTGCATTCCCTTTGGAACGACTTTTGAGCAGAAAACTTACACTGCGCTCCCTTTGGAACGGCTTTTTGTAACTTCAGCAAACTTACTCTGCGTTCCTTAGAACGACTTTTTGTTGCTTCGAAGAATTCATACCGTGCCTTTTAAAATAAATTTTTGATAATTCGAAGGTCCTCCTTGCTATCGCAAATCTTTAAGCTTCAACAACTTAAGCCTTTGGAGAAGATATATTTTCCTTGTGGCAAACAACGAAACTATTACATGGGATTTAAAAAGTGTCCTTTATTACACAGAAAATAAAACTGAATGGAAAATACTACTATCAAGGTAGGATATTTGTCAATAAATGTGCTTTGACTCTGGCACAGTGCTATTGACTGTGCGAGCTTCGGACTGTTCTCTGAAGTCCCTTTGGTGTTGAGCATATTGGCCCCCTTCTGGCTGCTGGCCTTGTTGCAGCGGTGGTGGAGGCGGAGGCTGTTGCCAGGAAGCTTGAGGTTGAGTCGCCGAAGCAACAGAAACTGCAGGGTGGTTGCCTACATATTCTGGGATATAAGGCGAATGATACGAAGCAGTGTGCATGATCTGCTTCGGCTGACCCTGTTGTGCAGCAGCTTCGGCTATCTCCTTTTGCTTCTGGATGGTAACATGGCACATCCTGGTGGTATGGCCCTTGTTTTCACCACAGAACAAGCAAAATGTTCTCCTTGGTTGATCTCCAAATCTTCCGCCGAAGCCCCTGGCGCCTCTGCCTCTTGGAGCTGGCGGCCGGAAGGAGCTTTGCTGTTGGCCCGAAGCCTGTGAGGAGCACTGTGGCCTTTGCTGCTGACTCCCCTTATCATCATTTTGAGTAGAGTTGTGAATTGACCTGACGTGCCTCGGATAAAATCTTCCTCCGAAGCCCCTGGTCATTTCGGAAAACCTGAAAGCCTCCTACCTTCTTTGACGAAAATCATTGTCGGCCCGAATATACTCGTCCATCTTCTGGAGCAGCTTCTCCAAAGTTTGAGGAGGCTTCCTAGCAAAGTACTGACCTGAAGGTCCTGGCCGAAGTCCCTTGATCATGGCCTCAATGACAATTTCGTTGGGCACTGTTGGCGCCTGTGCCCTCAAACGCAAGAACCTCCGGACATATGCCTGAAGGTATTCTTCATGATCCTGGGTGCACTAGAATAGAGCTTGAGCAGTGACCGGCTTCGTCTGAAACCCTTGGAAGCTGGTTAACAACATGTCCTTCAGCTTTTGCCATGAAGTGATCGTTCCTGGTCGAAGGGAGGAATACCAGGTTTGAGCAACACTCCTGACAGCCATAACAAAAGATTTTGCCATGACTGCAGTATTGCCACCATACGAAGATACTGTTGCTTCGTAGCTCATCAAAAACTGCTTCGGGTCTGAATGGCCGTCGAACATGGGAAGCTGGGGCGGCTTGTAGGACAAGGGCCAAGGTGTAGCCTACAGCTCAGCGGACAGAGGAGAAGCATCATCAAAAGCAAAATTTCCATGGTGGAAATTCTCATACCAGTCATCTTCGTTGAAGAAATCCTCCTGATGAAGGTCTTTGTGCTGAGGCCTTCGGTTCTGCTCATCCTGAGTAAGATGACGAACTTCTTCAGAGGCTTCGTCTATCTGCCTTTGCAGTTCAGCTAGCCTGGCCATCTTTTCCTTCTTCCTCTGCACCTGTTGATGAAGCATCTCCATGTCTCTGATTTCTTGGTCTAGCTCATCCTCTTGCGGTGTTGGGCTGACAGCCTTCCTCTTCTGGCTTCGGGCCTCCCGAAGGGAGAGAGTCTCCTAATTGGGGTCCAGCGGTTGCAGAGCGGCAGCCCCAGTTGCTGAAGCTTTCTTCAGCGCCATAGCAAAGGTTTATGATTGCCGAAGGTGTTCAAAACTCAAAGAGTGGAAGTGAGTTCACCGGAGGTGGGCGCCAATGTTGGGGACTTGTTCTCAAATGCTATGAGTTAAGAACAAGGCAACACAAAAAATGTTAAACGTTAAATTCCTTCGTCCTTCGAAGCATTATTTCCCTTGGGATATAATGATTTTCGGACGAAGGTTATGAAAGACAAACCTTCATCACCACAACATACCATAATGAAGAAGGGATCATATGTAATATAAAAGATAACATAAACAATTATGTATAATTATCAACTCATTTCTATATTATTATTATAGAAAAATAAAAATGATATCAAATTACAAATGTACCTTCGGCTCGAAAGAAGGTAAAAGTACAAGCGTGACGCAAAAGTAAATGCCAAGTCAACGTGAACAGTACGGGAGCACTGTTCACTTATTTATAGGCACGGGACACAGCCCATGTAAAATTACATCCATGCCCTTTACATTTGGTGGTAATTCTATAGGAATCCACCGAGGTCTGAATAGCCTTTTCACCTTTAAGTCGGTTTCCTTTTCTGCTATCACGCCGAAGCTTTCCTGCTCACAGCTTCGGCGCTGTATCAACCTTCGTATTCTTTGGGCTTCTCCCACTGTGGTACCGATTCGAGTCCAAAGATACCTGTTCATACATTATACTCCAGAAACATTGTTTAAATCATATTTTTGAGGACCTTCGGAAGCCGAAGGCCCCCAACAATACCACATCACCAAAGCTGGGATCTTTGACTTCTTTTTCCCATCCATGTCATCAAAAGTGTCATCGTCACTTTCAGGTCCAATAGTGGATTTCTTGTTTTTATTTTTCTTCGGGAATTTTTTTACACAGTCTTGATTGTAGCTCTTCTTGTATCGACTGACATTGCAAACTGGGCATCTTGATGCATTCTCAAAATCACCACGATACAGAATACAATGGTTCGGACATGCATGAATTTTTTCCACACCCAGAGCTATGGGAGATATAAGCTTCTTCGCTTTATAAGTGCTTGTTGGTAGTTTGTTGGGTTTTGGTAGTAATTGGGACAGAAAATTCAAAAGATCTGTGAAGCTAGTATCAGACCATCCGACGTTAGCCTTCAACTTCAGAAGTTCTAGAACTGTACGCAGTGTAGTAAACTCTTTGTCACAACCCTTTGATTCATCATATAAAGGTTCTTTTGAGGCACTATCCAGTCCCACCATTTTAGATAGCCCTTTCGGCGATCCCACAGAACTCAACATTTCTGGTTCCATATGGCGCAACATCTCTTCGCAATCAAATTCTTCAAAATCTTGATTAGCATCCACATTATCCACTTTACCATCAACTTTAAGATCTAAAATTCCGACAACTCTCTCGTCATTACCAGGCACATCACACGGATCCAACTCACCATGTTCTGACCATATCGTGTAATTGTTTTTAAACCCTCTTTTTAGCAGATGTGATTGGATTACTCCTGTATCTCTCCAAGCTATCTTATTATCACAATCGATGCATGGACATAAAATCTCCTTGCTCTTTCGCAAATTCGCGTGCTTGTTGGCCGCTTCAATAAAGCTTCTCAAATTTCGAATATACGACGGATGTGGTCTTGGCACATTGTACATCCAACCTCGGTCCATTACCTATCCCTATATTGATTAACATCAATAAAATCATTAATTAATTGAATTCATCCATAAAACATGAAATGAATTGATGTGCATGAAAATGAAACAAACATTGCAACAATAGGTACCTTGAGGTGAGACAACTGTGTTTTTAAGGAATCTTTAAACTAGATCAACTATTATAAGTCCAAATCTTGAATTCCAAAGCTTTTCTTCAAATCCGGTCTATATTACAAAATTGAGGCAAAAATCGCATCAAAATGAGAAAGAAAACAAATGGAGATCATATATATGCATAAACTATTGAAATCAATCAATAAACTCGAAAACAAAACCTTCTCCCTGTAGATCTCAAATAAAACCCGCCGCCGCTACAGTGCTGTGAAGGTTCTGGGAGTTAGGGTTCTGGAACCCGTGGGGGGCTAGTCCTTTATAGTGTACACACATCACAGGCAGATATTTAGCAAAACCGCTTGTGATAGATAACATCACAGGCGGTTTTTTACTCCGACCGCCTGTGAAGTTAATCTATCACAGGCGGTCGGAATAAACAACCGCCTGTGATGTTATCTATCACATGCGGTTTTGCTAAATATCCGCCTGGGATTCTTTACAATATAAAAGGCTCGTTGGTCGGCAGGAACCCTAACTCTTCCCGCCCGAGCTGACACAGTTGCGCCGCCAGGCTGCCGCCGTGTCCCCGTCCTCGAGCACGAGCCCGAGCGCCGCCGTCATCGTCCCTGAGCTCGAGCGCCGCCGTCTCCGTCCCCGAGCCCGAGCGCCGCCGTCCCCGAGCGCCCGAGCAACGCCGTCCCCTTCACCGAGCTCGAGCGCCACCGTCCCCTTCACCGAGCCCGAGCGCCGCCGTCCCCTTCACCGAGCCCGAGCGTCCGCGGTCCCCGAGCCCGAGCGCCGAGTCCCCGAGCCCTAGCGCCGCCGTCACGGTCCCCGAGCCCGAAGCGCCGCCGTCCACGAGCTCTTTCTTCTTCCTCTCAAAGTAAGGTCGAAGTTCAGGTTCCATTTCTTCTTCCCCGAGCTCTTAATTCACATACGCCGCCATACAAATGTTGGTGATCTGTTGTAATTCAGTCTGTTGGCTACAAGCAAGCAATGTTCTACAAATTGTGTATATGCATTCTTCTTTCAGTTCAAGAGCCAAGCAGAAAAATTCTCTTAATAACATTTCATTGTGTATATGAAGGTTTCCTAAGTACTTGGAGTATTTCATAAGTGCTTCACTTGCTGCGTTGAGGTGCATACATTATTCACAAAGTAATAGTCTGCCCAATCGATGGCTATCCCTGATTATCAGTGCTTAGATTAATTACTGTTGGCGTTTTCACTTACATATATTGTCAATATGCTTATTGCTTATTGTTTGGTTGTCAATTACTTCTCATGTATCAGTTTTTTTTTATTTCTTTTATCCCTGTTGATTAAATGTTTGTATACCATTAAGGTGTTAGTATCCTTCGAATGAAGTCTATTTTTAGTGTTTTTTGACTACCTATCTTTGTTTGATAATCATTAGGCCAAATGTGCTTATGGCCACATACATCATGGAAGTACATAGCCATGACAATGTTATTATCTCCCTATGTTATAAGACTTGTTCTTATCTCCCTTCTAAGTTTTTTGAATACCTATCTTTGCTTCCCAACCCTATGTTATAAGACTTGTTCTTATCTCCTATCTTTGACTTGTTCATAGCCATGACAATGTTATTTGGACCCCTTTTTTGCCCTATAAGCCACATCCTTGTTTTCCCTCTGATCCCTGCCTTTGTTGCGATCTCAATTTTGATTGTGAGACTTGGTCATTTTCAGTTTCAGAGATGGAAAAAGAGCCACTTGACATGGTTGAGAGCTCAATTCGAGTCATCGAGACACATGTTGACATCATTCGCAATCTAGTGACTGATGGGGTTGTGGATACTAGTGAACCGGAATCAGTGTACACACATAAGACCACTTTGTTTTAAATTGGAGATGTATGCGACATGCTTGAGAAGTGTGCTCTGTCCATCAAAAAGTATGCTGACTCCAAGAGGGCTAAAATTGTTCAAGATGAAGCCCTGCAATATGCTGAAGATGATGAAGCTGCAGATGATTTGGAGGAACTCCCAAGCCTAGATCTCCTTACTCAAGCCGACATATTGGAAAAATATTTTGGAATTGAGTATGATAGCGACCAGTCAAGGGGTTGTTGATGTTTAGTCCTAAACAACACGATATGAGTATCGTAGGTTTCACTCTTAGAGATAATGTATTTTGTATGAACCTCTTAGAGAGTGTCAAGTCAATGAACTATCTTCCAGTACTATTGGGAAGTGGATCTCTTTGATGTATTTTTTTCCCTAGCGATATCGATGGTGCCGAGTAGCACCAAATTTGGACTTGTGTCCATATCTATAGATGCTAGTAGTTGAGCACTAGCGCCTACAATCTTGACTACCTCATCCCTATTCTCTGTTTGGGACTTAGGTGGGGTGCTAAGTGATCTTAGTAGCCGACATAAGAGAAGAGAAGCGCACAGATGAAGCCGGGGCGGCTTTAAATTTTGTGACCACACATCCGGACAGAGTACACCGGCTCACCATCGTCTGGCCCCTTAACAAGCTCGCAGACGTCCCCAGCCCGAAGGTCGTTTGATGTCACCAAATGTTTCCAGCCCTCGGTGAAGCCCACAAATAACGGGCAGCGGTGGATGACAGGGCATAATCTCTTCTTGGGGTCCTTCAGCATTATAACATCACAGCCATGCCTTCTCTGTCTAACTGCATTGGAAAGTGCACTTCTATCTGCTCCGTGCTTCCCAGCCCGATCCTGCCCCGGAGGTGGGTTTGGGCTTTCTGTTTGGGGAGTAAAGGAGGGACATGAAGGCGGGTTTGGGCTCGATTTCTTTTGAATCACCTTTTCTCCAAGTTCCCTTATTGATGGAACCAGTATATTAGACTAACAGTATATCCTTTTATCGATGGAACCAGCTTGAATGGCAGACAGCGAGTAGCCTAGGATGGATGTGGTCTGCACTGGTGCGTCTAACAAAGTTGATGAAGACGCGACCAAACTTGAATGGCAGACAACGAGCAGCTCCGGTGAAGGGAGCGGGGAGGATAGTTCTAGTGACGACAATCCTTGTACTCCTATACCTCCAAGGAAGAAAAAAACATCAGATGAGCTTGATGTCGACTATATTCACAACGATGAAGAGGTAAATAGAAATATGCCGACTATATTCTAAAATAATGTTCATATATGAAAGGCCATTAATTGTTTCAATATATAGATTTCAAATGAAGAGAAGAAAGAGGATGCACGTTCTACACGAAACACGGAGGATGCTCCGATGCCTGAATCATCCGTTTCACATAAGCGGAAACGAGGGCGACGAGGTTCGAATCAGATGAAAGAAGGTGCAGTTATGTACGTAACAAAACTAAATGCAGAGGGGTTTCCTTAAGAACCACTTGACGTGGTTACAAAGTTTCGAAATTCCTGTGGGTCTACTGTTAGAGATATAGTGCCAATCACACTTCAAAAATGGAAGGATTTAGATGAAGACACCCGCAATAAGCTATGGGCTAAGTTGTCTGAGTCATTCAAGTTCCCAAAAGGCACAGAGGATGCAATAAGGAAGTCGATGCTCTCTGCTATGGCCAAGATGTTTTGTGGGTGGAAGGCCGAGATGAATAGGGAATTTGTTAAGAAGAATAAGGTTCCTCCGCCCAAGAAAATGGGGAAAATCACTCAAGCTCAGTGGGAGGAATTTGTTCGTCAGAAGACTGAACTGAAGGCCATAGAACTGGGCTAAACTAATTCTCAGAGAGCGAAGATGAACAAACACCCCCATCGCCTAGGGTCAACCGGATATCACCATAAAGTTGTGTAGTGGAACAGGATAATCGAGGAAGCTATAGCTAACGGCACTTTGGACCCAATATTAAAAGATATCGATGAGCGAGCTATTTGTTGGATCTTAGGTCCGGCAGGTTTGAGTGAGGACGGCAAACTTTTGCATCCAGAATTGGTAGGCGAAGTTTCGACAAAAATTCAAGAATATGCAGATAAGAGAAAGAAGGGTGAATTTAAGCCTTGAAGGGAGAATGACATACTAACTGCAGCACTAGGCAATCCTGAACACACTGGACGGGCTCGGGGAATCTCTTCTAAGATTTCCTGGAGAGAGGCGTTTCCAGAGTATGCGTCATCATATAGGAAACACGAGAAGTCGAAAAGGACCCTTGAAGAGACTATTGATGAAAGGGTACAAAAGGCTATTAATGACGTGATGAACAAAATGAAGAAAACAGAATGCATATCATTTGAACTCAAGCCAAGCCATATGAGTCCACCTATAGTCCCAAGTAGCGTAGGATCTGTGCAAGACTTCACCAAGTACCCTGTAGACGATATTGTTGAGGACAAGCCTTGCTTTCTTCATATTCCAATCAATCGATCTGGGACAAAAACAAAACAAGCTACTACTGGTTTGGTAAAACCAGGACTTGTTAACTACAAGGATAATCCTGTCCCGCCACACTATGTTGTGGTTCAAGTTCTAGAAATCACAGACAGTGGTTGTGAAGATTGGGAGATAGACTTTCCAGTTGAGGGGATCATAACTTTGCAGGAGGCAATGAACAAGTTGGTCCTTTGGCATCGACGCGACATCAAGTTGGGTGATGAGCCGATCTTAAGCCGTGTATCGCGTCATAAGTCACCAACGCCGAATTCAACACCAATGCAACAAAAAGATAGTTCGATCATTCCACACCCCATGGTGCAGGAAAACATGACACCGACCACCAAAAAAATCGTTGAAACAATCATATCGCCTCTTGCGAAGGAACTCGACGAGGGGGACGTAGACAAAATTGTTCCTCAGAATGTCGACGTCAACATCAAAAAGGAAGCAAAGGTTGGCACCAATGTTGAAGGGCCAACTATTTCAAAGAAAATTCATCAGCGAATCGCCACTGACGATGTCAAGAAAACCGTCAGAATCAGTGTCACGCTACCTGCATAAATTGCGGAGAGTTATGACAAATCAATCAAAAGCGGAATCAGCATCTCATGGAGTAGGCACACGGTCCCAAATAGACAATTTCAAAGTATGGGAAGAAGATGGAATGATTCATACTCGAGAATCATTACATCTTAAAACCAATATCTCGATATACAAGAAGGAGGATGTTCCTCCTAAATTTGTGAATGGGAGGCCGTTCTTGACGACGGTGCAACTTTCTAAGTTGTCGACTCGGGAGATTAGAATGCATGAGTGGTACATGGTGGCTAGCAACAAATACAAACTCGAGGACTTCACATTTGTTGTGCCAGAAGATGCATTTTGGAGCAATGATCATATAGATCCTGTGCGGCATTTATTCTTTGACGATCTCTGGTCGTTGTACCACCGACAAAGGATGGAAACCAACTACTTAACCCTCTTTTGCTTGTAAGTACCTCTAAACTTTCATATTTGTTAGTTTTGTACATGCACACATAAACTAGAGTCTAACGATTAACACTTTTACACGTAGGATGCAATACATGGATGATAAGAAGAAATAACTTAAGACAGGGTTTCTTGACCTATTGATGATATCCCAAGCTCGATACAAAGAAGTTGCTCAGAGACATGGAGAAGAATACAAAGACTTGGACGATGCTGATTTTGAGAAAGCCGTCAAACAGAATCAGAGAAAGAAAATGAAGGTAATGGCGGCATACATTGGACGAGCCATGTATAATCATGTACAACATGGCAAGGACTTAATAATAGCTCCGCACCACTTTAAGTAAGTTATCGACATGGTTTTGAACTATAAATTATGGCAATCATGATCTTAACATGTGTTTTCGTCTATGTCTATATAGTGACCACTACATTTGTATCATGATCTTTCCAAAGGATGGTAAAGTCATGGTCTTTGACTCACTGAGAATGGAAAAGGCTACGTATAATGACTTCTTGAAGATTTTAGAGAAGTATGATTATTATTGCACACTTCTACTTATTACAACTTAACAAATGTATTCTTAATCTCACAATGCTATTCTTATATGCAGTGCATACCGTTTTTATTGGAAAGATCTTGGCGGCGAACATCCAGAGGACAAGCCTAATTTGTCAATATCATTATTTCCATATGGTGACAAACAACCTCCGGGTACTATCCTGTGTGGTTATTATGTATGCGAATGGTGTCGTGTCACCTTCCATTACATGGTCAATCGTGAGGATGTAAGTTCGCTATCATTGTCTATGTTGCAATTTTTATGTTATATTGTTGCTCATCACATTACTCTTAGCACTGCTTGCTCTTTGCTTTCATTGCAGGTTCCTAAATCCAAGATCAATGCTGAATGGTTAGAAAGAGATATGGTTTCCGTCGGCGTGGCTAAGGTTGTAAGAGACTTGCTTTACTTTATGTGCCGTGAAGTTCTTCATCAACAAGGGCTATTCTACAATACAAATGGAAATTTGCAACAATTCCCAGAACTAAGTTTGTACACGATATCACACAGTGTTTAGGTCTTTAGTTAGTGTTGGGGGCTTGTTCTCAAATGCTATGAACCAAGAACAAGACAACATAAAAGTGTTAAATGTCGAACTCCTTCGCCCTTAGAAACGTTATACCCCTTCGGGTATAACGAATCTCGGACGAAGGTTACGAAAGAAAGGACCTTCGTTAGGTTGACAAATGATTATAACAGAGCAACTATATATAATGTGCGAGTAATAATACCAGTATAATCATCGATGTATTTCCATTATTAAATTTATAAAAATGAATTACAAATGTACCTTCGGATTGATGAAGAGTAAAGGTACAAAGGTGATGCGAAAAAGCGTATCCCAAGTCAGCGTGAACAGTACGGGAGTACTGTTCACCTATTTATAGACTCGGGTCGCAGCCCGTGTAAAATTACATAGATGCCCTTTACATTTATCAATAACTACAGTAATTCTTTGAGGTCCAATTTGGCTTTTCATCTTTAAGTCGGTTCTTCTTTTCTGTTGTTGTGCCGAAGCCTTTCTGCACATAGCTTCGTGATCGCCTTATCCTTCGTCATGATCGTTTTTCATTCCAGTCAAGCTTCGTCTTAACCACGCTCTTGTATATTTGCAACCTGACTCCGAAGGTGCCTATTCACATATTACACTTGGAAAATATTATCAAATTAAGTTTCTTGAGGACCTTCGGGAGCCGAAGACCCCCAACAGTAGCCCCTCGCAATATCAATTTATTGTCAAGATAAATTCATATTGCGACATGGACGAAGGCTTTAAGCCGAAGGTCCGAAAAAACACCTTCCTTTTGCTAGAATAGCAACAGTCATTGACAAGCGGGGCCCTCCAGTTTTCGACATACTGGGTGTATAAATACAAGCTCACCGCGAGTTTATTTGGCACGCCCTTTTGCCACCTGCTTTTTCTCACCCAGCTATTAGCCTACGCACCCAGCTTTCAGCCTGCGCGCATCAGCATTTGCTCGGTCTTAGATTTTTAAGCTTCGGTGTCAAGTCTGGTTTGCCAGCATTCGCGAAAATGTCTGAGGATAAGATAGTTGCTGGTGCTTCGAAGCTAAGCCTTTCGGAGGAGATGCACCTGGGTTTTCTTGAGTCAATGTCGAAGACCAATACAGAAAAGATTGTCAAGGAAACTTTGGAGGGTTTATCTGAAGATACTGGCGACAGTGATAGCTATGATGTGGATAGTGGTGGGGAGGATTCCGAAGATCGCCAGTGGCGACCTAGTCACTCAAACTTCGGAAAATCAACTATAAAGCAGAGTCACCTTGAAAATATGAGGGGGAGATATTTCCGGGATATATCCATCGTGAGGGCAGATGACGGAGAAAAAACTACGCCGACCCTCGAAGATAATGAGGTCGTGATCTTCCGAAGCTTTTTAAAGGTTGGGTTACGATTCCCTCTAAGCAGGTTTGTGGTAGAAGTTCTGAAAATATATCAAATTTACCTTCATCAACTTACTCCTGAAGCAGTGATAAGATTGGGAATCTTCGTCTGGGCCGTGAGGAGCCAGGGCCTGGAGCCAAGTGCAAAAAGCTTTTGCAATATACACGAGCTAGTATATGAGACAAAACCCTAGGGTAAGGAGCAATATCATAATAATTTTGGTTGCTATAGCTTCGGTGCCCGGTCTGGGTCAAGCTGTCCCGTGCCAACCTTTCGGAAGAGATGGCCCGGGGAATGGATGAAGGAATGGTTCTACATGAAGAATGATTTGAAGGTTCGGGAAGATATCAAAGACATCATCATGCGCCCTATCTGGCAGCGCTTCGGACTCCGGAAACCAAAGGTAGAAATGGACAAAGCAGCTGAAGAATGTCAGAGGGCCTTCGGCGTAGTGTGTTCTTTTATTGGGACCAGGGATTTAATGCAAGAGCACATTGCCTTCAGAGTGTGGCCACTTGTAGATGACTGGGAAATGCCGAAGGAGACCGTTAAAGAAACTGACAAGGGTGGATTAATCAGGCTGAAATATACATTCAAGTATGGAGATAAGTTTGTTGAACCGGATGATGATTGACTAAAAAGCATTGAGAATGTAAGTGATGAATTGCTTGGGGCATACTCGAAGGCCGAAAACACTGCATTATCAGCGGCTTTCAGAGGCCGAAAAAAGAAGAGACTCAACCGAGTATTTGATGCAATTGGATTTATCTATCCCGACTACTATTATCCAATGCGAGGTCAAAAGAGAAAAAATGCTTCTCCTGCAAAGGACACTGCTTCGGCTGCTCCCGGGGAGCCAGCGCCGAAGAGGAAGAAAGTAAAAGTGTCCACACACCCTCCACGCTGTATTGAGCGATCAATGGGCAGATCATTTGGAAGATAATGTTAAAGAGCTTCGTGCTTCTCAGAGAAGATGCTATGTTAAATCCATAGAGTGCGTTAAAAAGATAAAATCCAGCTTTACCAACGTTGGCGCATTCTCTAGCGAAGAGAATTTCTCAAGGGGCAATCTCGAAGGTCCGATGGAATGGATCAGTAACGAAGCTGAGGCCTTCGAAGAAATCCTGAATAGCCGCGGAGACATATGCGCTTTTTCGGGTGCTAGAGGAATTGCTACTGTTTTGGAGAAGAGAGGTTGTGAGCATGTAAAATATTTAGCGCAATCCGAAGCTACTTTGTCCTCCGAAGACATTAAAGACCCCTCAGCCGAAGCAAGCATGATCGGCGGAAAATTTTTTACCGATATCTGGGACAACGGCGGCCGAGAAATGGCGCAAGAAATTATTCAAAAGAGTGAAAAAGGCATCCATGATGCTAGAAAAGTAGCGGCGGCTTCCGAAAAAAGTACAGAGCCCGAAGGGCAAATAGGTATTAATTAGTGATTTTTATTATGTTGTAATTTTTGATTCCAAACTTTGTTCACGGTTTGTAATAGTAATATAGCTGTATCTTCTCTTTCGCTCAGAACCTGCTGAGGCATCTCCGGGCCCCCACCCGAAGGGGGACGATGAAATTAGAAAAATGGCCGAAGCCATTATGGACAAGGTTGTCGACCAGCTACTGAACGAAGCTGCAGAAATAGTTCTTAAAGAGGATTAAATGCTACTGTAAAAACATTTGGAACGTAACGTATGTAATATATTGTAACTTTGAATGTAATATATAATCCATGTACAGTTTTAATTTTTTACGATGCATGAAATCTTGCATACATACCATTTTTTGAGCCTTCGGCGAAAAAACACCTTCCCTTCTTTTCATGCTTCGTGAAGAAAATCTTATATCACAAGAAATTGCATACTTCGCTGGTGAAGATTATCCAAGCTTCGTGAAATATTCTCCGACACTATAGAAAAGTTTTTTGTTGCCTCTCTAATGAAGCTACACTTCTTCTCAACTTGTCTTGTGCTTTAGTACGATTTTCTCTTTTCCAAAATATTCTCCAAAGATCAATACTGTACCCCCTTCTTGTTCCACATGCAATATGCTGTATGATGCTTATGTTATGCAAAATGATGTGATGATGTTATGTTATGCAAAATGACATTTGTGCCACAGATACATATCCCTGTAATAGAGCACACACACTTTTTATATCAGCGTTGACTTTTCGCTGTAAGCCTCCCTTAGGAGCTTCTTCGCCTTTTACTTTCAGCGGAATCAGCGTTTATTTTTCGCTGTAAGCCTCCCTTAGGAGCTTCTTCGCCTTTTACTTTCGGCGGAATCAGCGCTGACTTTTCGCTGTAAGCTCAGAAAACTTACTCTGCGCTCCTTTAGGAACGACTTTTCACTGTTTCGAACAATTTGCACTGTGTTCGTTATAAAAAACTTTTGACAATACAATGGTCCTTCATGCCACCATAAATTCATATGCTTCGGCAACTCAAGCCCATGGAGAAAGTGTTACAAGAAATTGAAAAACGATAAAAGACACTTAAACTTCCCATAATTGTTCCTTATTAACAAAAAAGTAATACTGAATGTAAAAATGCGAAAAAACTGCTGTTTTGGTAGGATATTTATCAATAAATGTGCTTCGACTCTGGCACAGTGCTATTGACTGTGCGAGCTTCGGATTCTTCTCTGAAGTCCCTCTGGGGGTGAGAGTGCTGGCTCCCTTCTGGCTGCGAAGCTCGTTGTATTGGTGGTGGCGGTGGAAGCTGTTGCCAGGAAGCTTGGGGTTGGCTTGCCGAAGCAACAGAGGCTGCAGGGTGATTGCCTACATATTCTGGAATGTAAGGCGAATGGTACGAAGCAGTATGCATGACCTACTTCGGCTGATTCTGTTGTGCAGCAGCTTCTGCTAACTCCTTTTGCTTCTGGATGGTAATGTGACACATCCTGGTGGTGTGGCCCTTACCTTCACCACAGAATAGATAGTATATTTTTCTTGGTTGATCCCCAAATCTTCCCCCGAAGCCCCTGGCGCCTCTGCCCCTTGGCGCTGGCGGTCGGAAGGAGCTTTGCTGTTGCCCCGAAGCTTGCGAGGAGCACTGTGGCCTTTGCTGTTGACTCGCTTTGTCGTCATTTTGAGTAGAATTGTGAATTGGCCTGACGTGCCTTGGATAAAATCTTCCTCCGAAGCCCCTAGTCATTTCAGAGAACCTGAGAGCTTCCTCCCTTCTTTGGTGAAAATCATTGTCAGCTCGAATGTACTCGTCCATCTTCTGGAGCAGCTTCTCCAGTGTTTGAGGAGGCTTCCTGGCAAAGTACTGAGCTGCAGGTCCTGGCCAAAGCCCCTTGATCATGGCCTCAATGACAATTTCATTGGACACTGCTGGTGCCTGCGCTCTCAGACGTAGGAACCTTCGGACATATGCCTGAAGGTATTCTTCGTGATCCTGGGTGCACTGGAATAAAGCTTGAGCAGTGACTGGCTTCGTCTGAAACCCTTGGAAGCTGGTTATCAGCATATCCTTCAACTTTTGCCATGAGGTGAATGTCCCTGGCCTAAGGGAAGAGTACCAAGTTTGTGCAACGCTCCTGACAGCCATGACGAAGGACTTTGCCATGACCGCCATGTTGCCACCGTACGAAGATATGGTTGCCTCATAGCTCATCAAGAATTGTTTCGGGTCTGAATGACCGTCATACATGGGGAGCTGAGGCGGCTTGTAAGACTGTGGCCAAGGAACAGCCTGCAGTTCTGTTGACAAGGGAGAAGCATCATCAAAAGCAAAATTTCCGTGATGGAAATCTTCGTACCAGTCATCCTCGTTGTAGAAACCCTCTTGATGAAGCTCTCTGCGCGGGGGCCTTTGATTCTGGTCATCTTGAGCGAGATGTCGAAGCTCTTCAGAGGCTTCATCTATCTGCTTTTGAAGATCAGCTAGACGAGCCATCTTCTCCTTCTTCCGTTGAACCTGTTGATGGAGCATCTCCATTTTTTGTATTTCTTGGTCCAAGTCGTCTTCCGGAGGCGTTGGGCTGATGGCCTTCCTCTTCTGGCTTCGGGCCTCCCTAAGAGAGACGACATCCTGATTGGGGTCCAGCGGCTGCAGAGTGGCAGCCCCTGTCGTTGAAGCTTTTTTCGGCGGCATGACGAAGGTGATGCTTGCCGAAGGTTTTCAAAACCCAAAAAGTGGAAGTGAGTTGACCGGAGGTGGGCGCCAATGTTGGGGGCTTGTTCTCAAATGCTATGAATCAAGAACAAGACAACATAAAAGTGTTAAATGTCGAACTCCTTCGCCCTTAGAAACGTTATACCCCTTCGGGTATAACGAATCTCGGACGAAGGTTACGAAAGAAAGGACCTTCGTTAGGTTGGCAAATGATTATAACAGAGCAACTATATATAATGTGCGAGTAATAATACCAGTATAATCATCGATGTATTTCCATTATTAAATTTATAAAAATGAATTACAAATGTACCTTCGGATTGATGAAGAGTAAAGGTACAAAGGTGATGCGAAAAAGCGTATGCCAAGTTAGCGTGAACAGTATGAGAGTACTGTTCACCTATTTATAGACTCGGGTCGTAGCCCATGTAAAATTACATAGATGCCCTTTACATTTATCAATAACTACAGTAATTCTTTGAGGTCCAATTTGGCTTTTCATCTTTAAGTCGGTTCTTCTTTTCTGTTGTTGTGCCGAAGCCTTTCTGCACATAGCTTCGTGATCGCCTTATCCTTCGTCATGATCGTTTTTCATTCCAGTCAAGCTTCATCTTAACCACGCTCTTGTATATTTGCAACCTGACTCCGAAGGTGCCTGTTCACATATTACACTTGGAAAATATTATCAAATTATGTTTCTTGAGGACCTTTGGGAGCCAAAGGCCCCCAACAGTTAGGAACTTTAGATGTTTAGTTGTCTATGAAACTTTGAGATGTTTAGTTGTCTATGGAACTTGATATGTGTATAAATCTGTGTATGACAATGGAACTTGATATGTGGATGAATCTGTGTATATATGGAACCTGTTATGGAACTTGATATGTATAAATCTGTGTATGCAATCTGTGTATGAAATCTGTGTATGCAATCTGTGTATGAAATCTGTGTATAATCTGTGTTTGAAAATTCTGTATATGAATCTGTATATTGAAAATCGTCTGTGGTTTATATTGTATGCAGTCAGACTTATATTAAAAACCGCCTGTGATGTGTGGCTAACACAAGCGGCTAGGATAAGAAACCGCCTGTGATGTGTGGCTATCACAGGCGGTTCCTTTGAACTGGACCGCCTGTAATGTGTGTCTTTCATAGGCGGTTTTTGATTGACCGCCTGTGATGTTGTTTTACATCACAGGCGGTGCACCACAAGCGGTTCCTGGAACCGCCTGTGTAGAGGCTAACAAAACCGTCTGTACAGAGGTTTGCTGTAGTAGTGACTGCCTCTTGGAGTCGGTGTTGACATCTTCAGGAGCATAGCGAGACAGTTGCAGAAACCTGTCTCAGTACTCACTAACAGACATTGACCCTTGCTTAAGTGCCAGGAACTCCTCTTTCTTCACTATCATTAGACCTACAGGAACATGGTACTGATGGAAGCTATCTCTGAATTCTTCCTAGGTGATGGCGTCGGGGTTGGCATGGGTGGCGAGATAGGACTCCCACCAAGACTGAGCTACTCCTCTCAACAGATGGGGACCATACAGAACCTTCTCCCTGTCATCACACTGAGCGGTGTGCAACTCCCGCTCCACTGTGCACAGCCAGTCTTCAGCATCCATGGGGTCAAAAGAGTGAGCAAAAACTGGGGGATGACCTCTCATGAATTCAGCACGCTTGTCCCTGGGCATCTGAGGCATCTAAGGCTGATGTGGTGGCTCATGCTGAATGAAGGATAGAGTCTGACCGATGGCTTGAACTGCCTGAGTCTGCATCATGAACATCTGCTCGAGGGCGGGGGTGGCAGTTGCTGTTGCTGGGGTGCCTCATCCTGTGGGACTGCCTGCTCCTGCTGAGCACACCTTCCTCCTTTGTGCTTGTTTTATGACATCTATAGAATGCAATCACACATCAGAACTGATCTTGCAAGCTTGCAGCATAAGAAAAGAGTATAGAATTCTTCCACAATACTGAACAGATGAACATCTTCACTGATCTCCAACATAGACCAACACAGCTTCTCAGATAAAGAGGAAAGTGGAATAAAAAGGCTTCCCAACTAGATAACTAACTTCATTAACATTTAACAGGTAAACCAAGGTGCAGGGGATGCCCACACTCTTGTGACAGTCATTACAAAGATCCAAATCCAACATAGTTCATCTTGACAAGCATAAAAGCACAGGATAAACAAACTACCCTGTCTAACTAAGACTAACTAAGAGTAAGACTGAGACTAAGACCAAAACTTCTATATTAAGCATTTATTACAGGACCCAACACTGACGATCTATGGTTCTAAATTTATCTTGGTCCTACAATCGGGGTTGCCATAAGCCTGGTGTCCACGTCGAGGTGAGCGGTACGGGTGCTGAGTCCCGACGGTAGCGGGGGAGCCATCCTCTAGGTGATGATGCTCCGCGCGCTCGGCCCGCAGCTGGGCGATCTCAGCACGAGCCCTACTCAGCTCGTCTAATGCATGGTCCAGCTCTGTGTTTAGCATGGCGGCTAGGTTGACTGTGCTGCTCAACCTAGGGTTGTCCTCACCAACAGGCGAGACAATCTTGCCTCCTGTGCTGCCAGATGGACGACGGGGGTAGTACTTCAGGTTGAGACCGTCGGCTACCCCGCCGAGCACTGAGCAGTAGTGCAAAAGCGCACGCCGTGCGGCATCTTGCATGGCCACCTCAGCTGAGTCCCACTCAGAGATGGAATAGTGCTCTGAGCAGATCTCCGCATCCCGGAGACTATTCTCCGGACGGCGCACCAAGCAGGTCGCCTCCCAGCGGTCTGGGTAGACCCCGCGACTATGCTGGAAGACCACACAGCGATACTCGATGGACCAAGTACGCTGGTCAAGTGCCCGACGTAGCAGGGTGTCGAGCGCGTCGTGGAAGTGACACCCACGAGCAGCGTCGCGAGTGATGGGTCGAGCAACCCATCCTTCCGGCTCCTGGTCGGCGGAAAGGTCGGTGCTGAAGCTTGAGCTGTTGTCGCCACCTCTATCGTCTAGGTCTCCTCCACTAGCTACTCCAGGGGCTGGGGCGCTCAGTGGTGGTGCAGGGGGCGCCTCCAGCAGGAGCACGGGGGAGCAGCTCCTCACAGACTCTATCTCCTACTGGAGCGAGAAAGAAGAGCACTGTTGCTCTAGCTCCCGTCGTCGACGCTCCTGCTCCTCGTGCAGGCGGTGGTGAGCCTCTCCAAGTGGCTAGACTGACCAGTCACTGGACGGCGAAGCGGACGCTCCGCGAGACGAGAGGGTAAGAAGGGGATGACAGACTTCCGTGCAGTGTGTCTAAGACGAGCCATCTACAAAAGACACCGTAAGCATAAGAATGAGAATAGAACTAATATAACCAGCAAATAAAAAACCATTAATAAATGAGGAATTAGAATAAACAAAAAGATTTTTAGCTAGGTATAATATATAGTAGAACATAGGTTTGGTTGATATGACCAATCTTTTGAAGTGATACCAAAGTCAAGGTGAGAATAGGGGTCTATAATCCTTAGAACGACCATTCTACTCTAGGTTAGCGGTCCTACAGTCAGCACGGCTTTGATGCCACCTATGTCACACCCGGTTTTAGAAGGCAAACCGAATGCGAACCATGTACGTGCAAGGATCAGCAATTCACGTACACAGCAGTTACATAACTGGACATCATCACATAGTGCTCAAATCATAATATAAAAGGGGAATAATAGTCGATTACATCATATGTCTGAGACATCCACATAGTCTTTACAATAATCAAAGTGCGGAAAAGGAACGTAGATACACGTGGCCTTCATAGGCAGCCAACTGGGGGTTGCCGCTAACCCACGCCTAGAACTCGTCGTAATCATGGAACTCCTGGAAGTCTCCTTCCACGGCTTCATCTTCTCCAGAGCAGTGTTTGCAATGCTAAGAACCTGGGGATGGGGGGGTTTAGTGTGTAGAGCAAGGGTGAGTACACATCAACATACTCAGCAAGTGTCCTGTTTGGCTATAGTGGACTAGCTTTATGTGGGTGTAAGTCAAGCAGTTGCTTTTAGTTGGTCATATTATTATTACTAGTAGAGAAAGCCAAGTTTTAGAATTAACCCACATTATTAACCCAAACGTACCCTTTCCAAACGGAAAGAGTACCACTTACCATCACCAGAGTCAATACCAAAACAATCATTCTCATTGCCACCTGTAATCCGAACATCTCTGATCAAGTGCCACTAATCAATGGAGCTCCCTTGGCCGCTCATAACCACGAGCACGGCTGATATATCAATTTTAAAACACTCTGCAGAGGTTGCGCACTTTACCCACAAGCTGTGATTCCCTTTCTGCCCGGAGATCATGACTCTCCATTGATCACTACCAAGGTGACCCAGCAGGGTATCACTAAGTAGCCTTTACAAAGATTCCCCGGGGCTGTAGCCGCCCGTTAGGTTTCCTAAATGCACCACACTCCTCCCCAAAGGGCGAACCAAACTTGGCAGAGTGAGCCGCATACACCGAGCCCCATTAACGGCACGATGGCTAAGCGAACTACACCCCGGTTCCTCCAATTATTCAGCTAAGGGCATCCCACTCCACCCTCAAGGTTGCACTGTTTTCCCGGGCGGTCATCCAACGAATAGGTCCTTACGGAGAGGCACTCGAGAAACCGCTCGAGCCCCCTTAAATGCCACAAGTATATCATCATAGATAAATCTCATCATGTTCATTGATTAATGTTAAGCACTAGCATAAAGCTAAACCATAATAATCCAACCCAAATAGGTAAGCAAGGACATGGATAACAAAAGCTAGTCAATCCTTACGTATAACTTTGTAAATGCGGGAAGTGAATCATAAAATATATAGGACAAAGATAGGTCAAGGGACACTTGCCTCCACCAACCAGTTGCTGCTCAGAGGCTTCTCCTGCGAGTTCTTGAGCTCCTCAACCAGATCGTTCTCTATGCGAGCGCAAACATACATACAACCATCCATTCAAATTAGGAAATAAACAATACACCATACAAGAGAGCAGATAAGTCAAATATGCATAAGATATGACATACGATATTGCGTTCGCCATGGCTAGAAAGAGAATAAGGAAGGTCTCGTAGTGGTTAAAGTTATAATCGAAGGGTATTACGGGTAGATGCATAACTAATCATTACGTGATCTAGTTCCACCTAGTTACACTAACAAGTATTAGTCACATGCACTAATAGAATTATAACTATTTTCAATTGGTCAACATTAAACAAGGTCAATGATTAACTACATGAAATAACTAACATAATCAATTTCGGAATTGAGTTTCCATTTATTGATATAAATAATGTGATCAACGCGCATAAAATATACTCGGGGGCGGGGGGGGGGGGGGGGTAGACGGGCACGTCTAGGGGTAGACGAGCACGCCGAGGGCACGCCGAGCCGTGCCAAAGCACCGCGCGCACCACGCGAGCTCGCGCACACGCCACACTACGCAGGGGCACCACAGCCGTGCGAGCCGAAGCCGCGCCGGGCCGGGGCCACGCTGCGGAGGGGCCACGCCGTGCAAGGGCAGGGGCCGGGCCGCGCCACCACGGCCGAGGCGTGTAACACCCGGATCTTAGGGGTCCAAAACCCGGGCGCTAACATAATCACCAGGTGTGCTGGGACCAAGTCTCACACATATGATGAATCATGGCACAGGATCGAATGTCACATCTTTATATATAACAGGAGTTCTATACAAAATAAATAATTACATTATAAGGAGACAACGGTCCAGCAACCCAAAGTTGACTGGGAGACGACGACCTAGACCTCTCACGAACACTTCACAGCATCCTCCATGCGCATCATCCTGTGGTACCTGTTCTTGACCTGTGGGGTGTGTGAGATAGCAAGAGTGAGCTCACATACGTTCATCGCTCAACAAGTTGTGGGGAATAATGTGCATGAACTCGCCAAAGGTGGGAGCTCACGAGAAGTGTAAGGCTTACCAAAGAAGATGGTTAGAGCTGAGCATTGCTTTTAAAGTTGGTCAGAATTTTATTAGCAGTTACTAAGTATAAGTAAATACCAACCCAGTTAAATAGTAGAACAAAAGTAACAACTTCACCTGCGATGCAATGCATATGACAACTTGAGTTTAAGTTCCATAATTTAATCATGTGAGTGTCCGAGCTGCTCATGACCGTGAGCACGGCTAGTATACCAGTTTTACACTCTGCAGAGGTTGCGCATCTTTACCCACAAGTCATGTTACCCATCTGCCAAGAGACGGCCAATCCCATACACCTTTACCGAGGAGGCGAGGCAGGGTAACACTATGAGGCCTTTACAAAGTTCCACTAGCTTCAGAAAACCCGCTACAGTTTATAGGAAGTTCCAGTGCAGGAATCCCTTGCAGGACCGCCATCGCAGCAAAATCCTCCCGAGGGCCTCCCTACACTGACCACTCCCCTACTGCCCTTGCCCCTTTCGGGTAAGGTAGTCTTCCACTAGCTTTCCTAATTAATCGGCCAAGGGCGTCCCATTCCACCCTTGTGGTAGCACTGTTTTCCCGGGTGGTTCTCCATGTTCCAATTAACATAATGATCTTATCATGAACAATAAATTAACAACTGATAACAAAAGTATAATCATGAATAGTGTAATCTTCATACCCAAAACCACATATAGCACTAGCAAGTACTACCCAGAAAGTTCAGTGGTAAACAAGGTATAAAGATAAACAAACTAGGGTAACCTATTGGGTCCCATCCAAATTAACCTATGCAGATCATTATGATTAATTAGAACATGAGTGGGTAAAAAGAAGTGATCAAGGGCACAACTTGCCTGGCACTTGAGATTCCAGGTACCAACTTGCTTTTCAGATGACACGTGTCCTCGCGCTAGTCGTAGCAATATAAACAAACATGGTATAGATAAAATTAACATCACACCAAACATAAGAATATACTGCATAATAGTGATCTACGCGTTTCTACGAGACTAACGCAACTTGAACGGATCAAATCGGAGTTAAAACGAAGGAGATACGAATTTCCTAAGATTTTATGTATTTGATACGAGGTTAATTAAGAAATAAATTTTAATACGATTTTCATGTCAAAATAGAGGTACTATGTGATAAACAATAATATTATATAATTATAGAAATTGGAATGGACTCATTTGAACTTAGTATGAATTTTCTATGGATTTAACAAAATTCTGGAATTGTTTTTATATTAAAAATTCATTTTATAATTCAATTTATCTGTTTTTCTCATTCACTGGACTAGGCGCATTATAACAGAGAAGTGTAGGGGCTCTGGTGTAAAACATCCCAAGACACAGCCATCCCCCGCATAGGACGGCGGGTCAATTGAGCAGAAGCTCGGGGTCTCTTAAGTAAATTTCCCGAGCCAAAAGGGTATCAGCCGTTCCTATTCATCCGATCGTGTACGGACGATCTAGATTAAAACCCCGCCACGCTGAACCGGTATGGCACATGGGCCGTTGGATCGCAGATCGTCGGTTGAGGTTTTAATAAAGCGCGATCTAACCACGTTCGCCCATCGCCGATCCGACGGCTGCGACGAACCAACAGCCCCCACCCAATACTCTAAGCCAATCACAGCCGTCCAGTCTAAATCGACGGTAGCAAGTTCATCTACCACCCCTGGCATACCAGGACGGCGGCGTGAGCACACCGTGCGGCGGCGCCATGACCGGAATCGCAAGCCCCCGGCTCCCCTGCCCAACCTCCAATATAGAACGTGCAGCGCATAGAGGAGAAGATGGCAAAGCGGATGGAAGGTCTCACTCCTAGATCCCAGGCGCGGAGGTCCTCTGCCCACGGTACGCGGCGGCGCCATTGCTCCATCGAGCAATTGAGTGAGTCCCAGTGGTCCATCTCTTGCGCTGGAGCCACGGACACCCACACCGAACCACGGTGAAGCTCACAGATCCAATTCCAAGACCACGACGGTGGTGAATTTGCAAGGCCCCAATGGCGACAATCCTCACTTTCTCTCACCGCCGCTTCTTTGTTCTTTTGGGCGCTCGGCTTCGGTTTCTCTGTGGATGGCGCCTGATGGCTCGGTGCATAGGTCACAGCGAGGCAGGGTGGGGTTTCGATTTTATACTCACACATGGATGAAATCCGAGCGGGGATCGAGGAGCTGAACTCCACCATACCAGGGAGTTTGTTGTACGCGCGATGCTCGGGAGTTAGGTGATGACAATGTGGCCCCATGCGTCAGTGACCGAGCGTGGGTGGCTGAGAGATGGGCCGCACCTGTAAGTGACTCGGGAGCGGGGGAGTAGATGGGCTATGTGTCTTGGATGAAGTGGGCCGGCCATGTTGACTTTCAGCCCACGAGCAGTTCTCCTCTTTTTCTTTTCTAATTTTCTGTTTGTATTCCATTTTGAATTCACTTTGAACTCAAATTCGAATCCTTGTTTGAGTTTCAAATTCCAAGAGCCAAATATTCCTTAATGTGAATATAACTTTAGTGTTTTAAAATATTATGATTCATTCTCTTCCCTTTTATTCATGGGGGGAATAAAAGGGTTTCATGAACTTTTCCTTTCTCATTTTTTTTGACTTTCTAATTTCTATTTTAACTTCAAATAAATTTCAAGTTTATTCTCAATCTATATTGTGACTTTTAAAGTATAAATTTCGGAAATATATAAATTTCCTTATATTTATATTCCTCCCCTTTACCATTTTTATATCCCAACCTCAATTTATGTTTTAGCCCAACCTCCACTTATTTTCATTTTTTTATACTCTTATCCATGTTATTATTTTATTAAGTGCACAAACAAAAACTCCAATAGGATGCACTTTATTTTATTTTTGTATCATTTGTTTTTAATCAAGTACTATTAATTATATGTGCTCTTTTTATGATGCAAATAAGGCACATAAAATGAGAAGATCTCTCTATATTCTTTATTTAGAATTTTGAGTATTACAAGGCGGAAGCGCGCCGCGCCATGGCGAGCATGTCGGGCCGTCATGATCGCACCGGGGAGGTCGGGTGGGTGCGGGCGAGGGAGCCGCGCCGAGGTCGGACCGCGCCATGGGCGGGGCAGGCCGCACAGGTGCGGGGCGAGACGCCGGGGCCGCGGGCCGTGCCGGAACGGGGGCCGCGCGCCAGGACGGGGGCCGCGTGAGCCAGGGCGGCGAGCGCCGTGGCCGAGAGAGCACCGCGCCGGGCAGGGGCAAGGGCCGGGGCTGGGGCCACGCTAGGCGAGGTCGTGCGCCAGGCCACACCGAGGCAGGCCGGGGGCGAGCGCGCGCAGGGCGCCACACCGCGCCACCACGCCATTGCCGCGTCGGGGAAGCCGTGCCGCGGGGATGGGGGCGGGACGCCGGGGGCGGGTGTGGGCGCCATGGCCGCACCAGGGGAGCTCCCCGGGGTCGAGGTAGGGGAAGGGGAAGGGGGGACGCGCCGGGGGTTGTGGGCAGGCGCGAGCGCGCCGGGGAGGATGGGTGGGCACGGGCGCGAGGGAGCTGCGCTGGGACGGCCGCGCCGGGCCGAACTGTGCCGAGGGCGAGCCGCCATGGCCGCGAGCGCGTCGAAGAGGGAGGGAGGCCGCGCCGGGCTAGAGAAGGGGAGGGGGAAGGTGGGGAAGAGAGGGGGAGGGAGCTCACCGGGCGGGGTCAGAGCGGCGGGCGGTGACGGGTGAGCCGAGAGGGAGCAGGGGAGCTGCGCGAGGTAGGGAGAGAGGAGATCGTGCGTGGGGGTTAGGGGAGGGAGAGGGAGAGGGCGGTTTTGGGGGGCGCCTGGCGTGTGGGCCCCACATGGCAGGGCGGTGGCAGCTCCAACAGCCCGCGCAGGGCGTGGCATGCGCACGGGGGGGGGGGGGGGGGGGGGCTGGGCCGCGAGGGGGGCGCAGGGCAGGCCGCGGCTAGGCTGCCAAGCAGGGCCCAAGGCAGAGAGGGGGGCGAGCTGGGCCGCGAGGCCGCGGCTGGGCCGCCAAGCCGGCTGGGCCATGCGCAGGGGGGAAAGGGGAAAGAGAGGGGGGAAGCTGGGCCGCGCCAAGAAGTGGCCCAGGGAAAGAGGGGGCTTTTCTATTCTCCCTTTTTTTATTTATTTTCCTCTAACCTTCTACTAAGTGCATACTTTATGGAAACCAAGCGAATACTGACAAGGGAAAATGATGCGTGGATCGACATGATGCAATAACCAAAGAAACCCACTTCTAGGATTTATTAATACACGACATAGAGTTTTGGAAATGGGTAAGGTTTAGCAAAAGGTAATGGGAAAAGAGAGGTAACGCCCGAATTTAGCGAGTGAAGGAAAAAGAAAAAAAATTCAACTCCAAAATTCGGAGCGTTACAGTGGCAGATCTAGAATTGGATCAAAAGGGGGGCTATTAAGCTATGGCTATATTTTTAAAAAACAAAAGAAAATAATTTAAATTATGTTTAATATGGCACAAGAAGCAAGACATAAATTAAATATCCAATCATGCAGCTTAAATAGGATTTCCTAGAATTACCAACCGAATTCCTTGATTACCCTGGGATAAACACTATTCTTAGCAATTTGTGCTACCGCTTAACTTGATAATTATGATGTCACTCGTTAATGAAGTTTATATTATGATGTTAACCCGATTGTTAAACAAGATCATTTCATATTAAGTGGAACATGGAGTGACCACCCAGGATAACAGTGCAACCACGAGTGCTATAATGGCTCTAACTTTGGTAATTAGCTCTATAAACTTAGTGCTTAGCAACCCTACCTGAAAGATGGGCAAGAGGGGGTGGTAGTGGTTAGAGGGGGCGGCAGTGGTTTGGTGGCAGCTCATGTTAACATGGGGTGGTAGTCTTGGCTAAGTTACCTCGCCCAGAGGGCCATCAATAGTGACGTGAAAACCTTAGCGGGTGGTTTGTACTAAGGATATTTTGTGAAAGCCTCATAGTGGATCCCTAGACATTCACCTATGAAGTGTTTATAGGTCCAATCAACCTAAGCTATATGTGATACATGGCTTGTGGGTAAAGTTGTACCACCTCTGCAAAGTGTAAAACTAATATGTCAGCCGTGCTCACGGTTAAGAGCAACCTAGACCCTCACATGATAATTGAACTTAAAGATGGAAAATAAATCACGATTCAATGATTCACAGATGGTTTGCTTAAGTTGTTTCACTTAAGTGCTTTTGATATAATCATGTACTTATGTTTAATTGGAAATTTTGAGATACACTCACAACTAGTAAGTCAGGCGTTGTTAATAAAATATTGACCTACTAAAATGCTTACTGCTTATCCATAGCCTACCTTGTTGACTTTGCATTATTCCTCCCACTTGCTGAGCCCCGACCATAAGTGAGCTCACCCCTCGCTAATATTTTGATCAGAGGGTGATGATGAAGACATTGCAGATGATGTCGACGAGTACTAAGTCTAATGATGCACTAGTCACCTTCCTATGGAAGAGTGTCCATGTTTAATCTGTTGTACTTTGATAATGGTACTTTTTAAGATACTATGATCTAAATGATGTAATAAAGTTACTCTACTCCCTTTACACCTTTATTGCATTGTCTTTTGATATATTACACTTATGGCGTCAACATATGTGTCGAAAATGGATCCTGGCACACATATGCTATGGGTTCGGTTTTGCCCCCAAAACCGGGTGTGACAGAAGTGGTATCAAAGCTATGCTGACTCTAGGTTGTTAGACTAGTTAGAAATGGAAAGCCTAGTCTGTTCAAAATATGCTTAATTTGTTCTCACAAATTTACTTTATTAATCTTACCTCTTTAAAATTCAACTAAGTTGACATTTTCTCTTGTAGATGGTGCGTACAATCCAAAATACTCGAGTAAACACCAATTACATCCCTCCACCACGGCTAGTGGCGGATCTAGGATTGGATCAAAAGGGGGGCTATTAAGCTAAGGCTATATTTTTAAAAAAAACAAAACAAAACAATTTAAATTATGTTTAATATGGCACAAGAAGCAAGACATAATTTAAATATCCAATCATGTAGCTTAAATAGGATTTCCTAGAATTACCAACCCAATTCCTTGATTACACTGGGATAAACACTATTCTTAGCAATTTGTGCTACCGCTTAACTTGATAATTATGATGTCACTCGTTAATGAAGTTTATATTATGATGTTAACTCGATGGTTAAACAAGATCATTTCATATTAAGTGGAACATGGAGTGACCACCCAGGATAACAGTGCAACCACGAGTGCTATAATGGCTCTGGCTTTCGTAATTAGCTCTATAAACTTAGTGCTTAGCAACCCTACCTGAAAGATGGGCAAGAGGGGGTGGCGGTTATTAGAGGGGTGGCAGTGGTTTGGTGGCAGCTCAAGTTAACATGGGGTGGTAGTCTTGGCTAAGTTACCTTGCCTAAAGGGCCATCAATACTGACGTGAAAACCTTAGCGGGTGGCTTTGTACTAAGGATATTTTGTGAAAGCCTCATAGTGGATCCCTAGCCATTCACCTAGGATGTGTTTATAGGTTCGATCAACCTAGGCTAGATGGGATACATGGCTTGCGGGTAAAGTTGTACCACCTCTGCAAAGTGTAAAATTGATATGTCAGCGGTGCTCACGGTTATGAGCAACCTAGCCCCTCACATGATAATTGAACTTAAAGATGGAAAATAAATCATGATTCCATGATTCACAGATGGTTTGCTTAACTTGTTTCACTTAAGTGCTTTTGATATAATCATGTACTTATGTTTAATTGGAAATTTTGAGATACACTCACAACTAGTAAGTCAGGCGTTGTTAATAAAATATTGACCTACTAAAATGCATACCGCTTATCCATATCCTACCTTGTTGACTTAGCATTATTCCTCCCACTTGCTGAGCCTCGACCATAAGTGAGCTCACCCCTTGCTAATATTTTGATCAGAGAGTGATGATGAAGACATTGCAAATGATGTCGACAAGTACTAAGTCTAATGATACGCCAGTCACCTTCCTATGGAAGAGTGTCCATGTTTAATATGTCGTACTTTGATAATGGTACTTTTTAAGATACTATGATCTGAATGATGTAATAAAGTTACTCTACTCCCTTTACACCTTTATTGCATTATCTTTTGATATATTACACTTATGACATCAACATATGTGTCGAAAATGGATCCTGGCACACATATGCTATGCATTCGGTTTTGCCCCCAAAACTGGGTGTGACAGAAGTGGTATAAAAGCTATGCTTACTCTAGGTTGTTAGACTAGTTAGAAATGGAAAGCCTAGTCTGTTCAAAATATGATTAATTTGTTCTCACAAATTTACTTTATTAATCTTACCTCTTTAAAATTCAACTAAGTTGACATTTTCTCTTGTAGATGGTGCGTACAATCCAAACTACTCGAGTAAACACCAATTACATCCCTCCGCCATGGCCAGTGGCGGATCTAGGATTGGATCAAAAGGGGGGCTATTAAGCTAAGGCTATATTTTTAAAAAACAAAACAAAACAATTTAAATTATGTTTAATATGGCACAAGAAGCAAGACATAATTTAAATCCAATCATGTAGCTTAAATAAGTCAATATACGAATTCTACAAATAAAATAATTAATACATGCCTAGCTCAATTCGTGGTCTTTTATATTCAAAGTGGCTCTTATTTGTCCCAATTGTATTAAAAGCATCTTTCTCCCAGTTCTTGATGACAAATCTATCCATCCTATCTTTATGCACATAAAATAAAATTTTATCAATTAAACTGCTACTGCTAGCAAATAAATAATCAAACCAAAATACTAAATAATATAGCATTATTACAGAACATAGTAGCACACAGACAGCACAGTTAATGGCTTCACTTGGTCAGCTGGTCCTGAGACTGAGAGCGTCAAGCAGGGCCACATGGGAAGTCGGCCTCCACGCCCACGAGACCACACGACCACGCCAACGAGGCATGCCTGGACGGGCGGACCAAAGCCGGTGAGAGAGGGAGAGGGACTGACGGGCGAGCGCGACAAGGGAGAGGGTGGGGCCAACGACTGACGGGCTGAGACGGGAAGGCGGCCAGCGGGCGGGGCGTCGTGGCGGAGCCGAGGGGCGCACGGAGGCGGCAGGCGCATAGCTCGTGCGGGCAATAGGCGTGTGGGCAGCAGGAGAGGGGCAGAGGGGTGACGAGCAGCGGGTGTTGGCTGGACGCGTGTGGAGGAGGGCTGACCTAATGTTTTTGGTTTCGTGGGCTTAATTTATGTATACTTGCTATTAGTCTAGCTGGGCCACAACCAAGGCTGTAGCCTAGCTAGCCTCGGTTGGAGATCCACCTCTCGCCATGGCAGGCTCCTGTCTACCCAGCGGTAGTCGAGGAAGTCCCTGTGGATCTCCATCACCTTTGTGTGGAGAACGGAGTTGTTCTATAGGACAGCTCAGAGGAGATTCTGTCGACGCCCACCCTGATGGCAGAATCACTAGCCTTTGCCGCTGGAGCATCATCTTCAGCATCACCAGCACCAGCAGTCCAAGCCCTTGCTCCTGGAGGCGACGATCCAGATGACTCTAGTGACGATGATGAAGACGACGACGAAGAAGAAGAAGAGGAGAACGTCAACGAGGAAGCCAATGATGAATAGTAGGACAACTTTGTGGGGATATGGCCTGTCACTGAACATTATACTTCAATGTTCAAAACGTGGCACTTCCCTAACCTACTGCAGGATGTTCTGCATGCGTTGAGAACCTACATCTGACCCCTGTATGAGACAAGGAGAGTGTTCAAGCCCACTCGGTCTTGCTACTATATCACTCGCATTCATGTCAGGGTGATGGAAGTAGGGGATAGAGGTTTTAGGACACTATCAGCTCATGAGTCTCTGATGCCGCTATCCACCTATGCTGCTTTGGTCAGCAATGCTGCTAGACGAGCTCTGTGGTCTCTCAGCCACACTTACCGGCAACAGCTGCATGACACGAAGTACAAGCATCTTTCTCTACGTCTTCGTGGACAAAGCCACACCAACATTATTCCAGATGGGGCTAGAGAATATCGCCTCAACATCCTTGTTGGTGTGGTGGAAGGTCTTAACACCGACCTAGACAGTGCTATCCTGGACCTCTCCATGGTACATTTGGAGCTGGAGGAGGCACATGCAAGGATTGTAGCCCTAGAGGCTCAACTGGAAGGAAGGGATCCCCCTGAAGCTGAAGTCCCTGCCATGGCTTTGTCCCCTCCCCACAAGAGGATCCACTATGGAGAACTAGGATCCATCACCAGGCCGCTTTAGCTCTATAAGACATTTTGTAATAAGTTAAATTTTGCAATTAGATGATGAAACACTTTATGATATTATCATTATAATAACAACCATGTGATGGTGATGTTTGCATAATTGTTGATTTGGATTTTTGCTTGAGTGCAATGGTCTTATGGAATGATGGCCATAAGAACATTTCAAATTAACAAATAATCTTAACTTTAGTAAAAGCTATTCCCCCTAGATTTTTTTTCTCTACTCCTCACTTATCTAAGAGTTGCACTTTCTAACCAACCAGATGGTGGATGCTCGCTCAGGTCCCAAGAACAACAGAAATCAACGAATGGGTCAGCAGTTGCCACCACCGCCACTAAACCCAAACCTGGAGCAATTTATCGCAGCACAAACTTATGCAAGGACTCACTGCTTCTGTGCAACAAATTCAACAAAATCAGTAGAACCAGCATCAACAGCAGAATGCACCCTAAGTTAGAGACAAGCACATAGACTTCATGAGCCACCACCCGCCTGCTTTCTCTCATTCTGTTGATCCCTTGGATGCCAATGACTGGCTTAAGGTCATCGGGAAGAAGCTTGCCATTACCTAGTGCAATGACCGGGAAAAGGTCTTGTACGCTTCTAGAAGGCTTGAAGGCGCAGCGTCCGACTGGTGGGATGCCTTCACTACAACACACGCCAACGCAGACACCATAACCTAGCAGGAATTTTAGGAGAACTTCTATTCTCATCATATTCCCTTGGGTAATGAAACTTAAGAAGAAGGAGTCCTTATACCTCATGCAAGCAAACATGTTCATTAGTGAGTACCGTGATCGCTTCACCCAGCTTTCATGTTATGCCCCAAAAGAAGTGGACACTGATGAGAAGCACCAAGAGCGTTTCTTGGAAGGCTTGATTGGGCCTTTGAACTATCAGCTACAGAGCCATAGCTTTCCCAATTTCTAGACTCTGCTTAACAAGGCAATTGACCTTGAAAGCAAAAGAAAAGAATTGTTTGATCATAAGAGAAAATTCCAAGGACAATCTAGCAGGAATACCAGATAGAACAACTCAAAAGGTTCTCAGTTTCGCTCTGGAAATCAGAGTGGAAACAATAATTACCAAGTACAACGCTCTTGACAACAAGGACAGAGAAACAACTAGAACCAGTAGAGGAACAACACTCAGACCAGTCAAAGGTCTAGTGGTTATCAGCAGAATCACCAAGGAAGCATCGTGAACATACCGGCCAGAAACAACAACACAACTACTCCAGTCCAACCCAGTGGATGCTTTAAGTGTGGTGAACTTGGTCACTATGCCAACAATTGCCCTAAGCGCAACCCATAGACACCCCAGAGGAACAACAACTAAAGAGCTGATCAGAATACACCTGCTCGTGGGACTGCATAGAACAAGACTTCGCAGAACCAGAGTAAGGGAAGAGTTAATCACGTGACAGCAGAAACATTTCCTGAGTATGCCGACATGGTGTATGGTATGTTTCTTATTAACTCCTTGCCTGCATCAGTTTTATTTAATTCTGGAGCGTCTCACTCCTTCGTAACAAAGTCATTTGTGGAAAAGCATAATATATTAAACTATCCTTTGAAGAGGAAACTATTAATTCGATCACCTGGAGGTGAACTTAGAGCCACTCACTCATGCCCTCAGACTAAGATTGAAATTAGAGGAATAAGCTTTCTAGTAGAGCAGATAATCTTGGAATCGAGTGGAATCGATGTGATACTTGGAATAGACTACTTAACCAAGTATGATGGAGTAATATCTTGGGCTAAGAGGATGGTTACATTAACCAGTCCGCAAGGAGAAAGAATTGAAGACAATGTCAGTATGCAAGCAACAGCAGAAGCCATGGTAAATCAATTAGAGGAGAAATCTTTGGAGCACATTAGAATAGTGTGTGAATACCCAGATGTATTTCTAGAGGAATTACCAGGTATGCCACTTGATCATGATATAGAGTTTTTTATTGAATTACTATCCGGAAATGCATCGATTTCAAAAAGAGCTTACCGAATGGATGTCAAAGATTTAATTGAACTAAAGAAACAAATAGAAGAATTACTAGCAAAAGGTTTATTCACCCCAGTTCATCTCCATGGGGAACCCTAGTTCTATTTGTAAACATGAAAGATGGTTCGAAAAGAATGTGTGTCGATTATAGAAGTTTGAATGAATTAACAAATAAAAACAAATACTCGTTACCTCAGATTGAAGATTTGTTTCATGAGATGAGAGGAGCTAAGGTATTCTCAAAAATAGATCTAAGATCAGGCTATCATCAATTCAAGATTCGAACCGAGGATGTACCTAAGACAGCCTTTACCACAAGATATGAATTATATGAGTTTTTGGTCATGTCATTTGGACTGACTAATGCATCGGCTTACTTTATGAGCTTGATGAATACAGTATTCATGGAATATCTTGACCAGTTTGTTGTGGTATTCATCGACGACATACTAGTATACTCTCAGAATGAAGAAACACACGAAGATCATCTGAGACTAGTTGTATGCGAATTTTTCAAAGTGTGATTTTTGGCTGAAGGAAGTCGCTTTCCTAGGTCATATTATCACAGATGGAGAAATCAAGGTAGACCCTGGTAAATTAAGTGAAATATTAAAATGGAAGCAACCAAAAGATGTGTCCAAGATCAGGAGTTTTCTCAGATTAGCAAGATACTAGAGAAGATTCATTGAAGGCTTCTCCAAAATAGTGAAACCCCTTACTTCACTATTAGAGAAAGGTAAAGAGTTTAAGTGGGGTGAAGCATGTCATAAATGTTTTGACGAGTTAAAGGAAAGGCTAACCACTCCACTAGTGTTGATAATGCCGGATATTAACAAAGGATTTGACGTGTATTGCAATGCATCACATCTAGGACTTGGATGTGTACTAATGCAAGAAGGAAAAAATGCTTATGCCTCAAGGCAGTTGAGGAAGCATGAAAGGAATTATCCTACACATGATTTGGAATTAGCTGCCATAGTGCGCTTTGAAAATTTGGAGGCACTACATGATTGGAAATAAGTGCAAAATCTTCACGGATCACAAAAGCTTGAAATATAACTTCACGCAGAAAGAACTCAACCTAAGATAGTGAAGATGGCTTGAGTTAATCAAGGACTATGTAATACCTACTTTGTAAGAAAAATCAAAAAGGAGAAATGAAATTCATGGATATATGTATGTGTGATATCTCTACTTATCATTTCATGTGGACACCTCACTTATACAAATAAATAAGTAATAAAAGGCACTCAAATAAATCATGCATCATGCTGGGTTTTGCATTTTGTGTGCATTTTGTGACAAAATAAAAACGGTGTGACAAGAAATATGTTAAAGTCCAAGGTAGAATATAAATCCTAAAGGAAAATTCTAGAATTTAGAAAAGAAAAGAAAATAAATATTATGTGGATAAAAATAAGTAAAAATATATTATTCATACACTAGAGTGTGAATTTGTAAAATGGACTCAAAGGTGAAACTCACATTCAAATTCAAACTTGATTCACAATAATTATAAAAGAAAACCAAACAGGAAAAAGAAGAAGGGAAAGAGAGCTTACCTGGGTCGGCTTACCACATTTTGGCCCACCAGGAGGAGCAACCCGCGTGAGCCCAGCTGGATGAGATTGGCGCTGACATCTCAGGTCCACAGGGCAGCCACACCGTGCCAGCTCACTCGCCACCCACACTGACGGCAGGGCCCCACGGGTCAGCCCCTCGTGCTCTCGCGCGCGCTTGCCGGTTCTGTTCTTGCGCTGACATGGGGGCTCCAGTCGCTAGCCTCTGTGACTCGCGTGCTCTTGATTGGCAGATGGGCCGTGCTAGCAGCCGCACTCACCCACCTCGCCGACTATGGTGGACTGCCACCGGGATTCTCACGATCAGCGCGGACTCTTCCCCTTCAGCCGTTAAATGGGAGCTGAGTCGTAGCCCTCTCCTCCTCTTCATCCTGCCCACGACAATAGCCGCGCCACTGTGTTCGCCACCCTGTGAGAAGAGAATTGGTGGGAGCCGTAGTTGTTTTGCTGCCACCGTGGGAGATCCTCCACTCGTCGATGGCAAGGTCTACGGTGGGGGTGGTCTTGCGCTTCTCCTAGCGGTGGGAAGGGTGGACGTAGCCGGACCATTGGGGATTCATCATCTGGGCTGATCCAATTGCTCGTCGGACCTCGGTTTGGACATCATCGTGTGGCCAGGGTTGCTTCGCGCCGTAATCCGTGGTGAGTCTGCCCCCACTTTATTCGCTCTATCCTTCTCTGCGAATAGCATCGGTATGTGGTCGAAGTATGCAGTGGGGCTGGGGTTGGACGTTTCTCCGGTGGTCCTCCGCCAGCCGTTTGGGCAGCATTTCCTTTGTGCTCAGTCGTGAGGAGGAAGATGGGATGTGGGCGGTCGATGTACCGATCAACGGTCCTGAGCGGGCCACCGTATGGGGGAAATCTGGGCCGCTGGATTAGTCATGGCTGGTGCAGATGCGGTCAGGGGTGTTTTAAATCGTGGCCATTGGATCCTGATCCACCAATTGAAATTGAGTACCGATTCGTATGATATGTAGGTCTAATCCTGGCGGCCGATTTCCGATCGGACGGCCGTAGTGTCCCCATACCCCTTCGGCTAGCGTATTATGCAAAAGAACCCCTGATCAATGTTAGAATCAACCCGCAGTCCAACTAGCAGTGTTCTCTGTGTCTTAGAATTATTACCCTGAGACGCCTGGACTTTCCAGGATTTGAGGCCCAGTCCAGTGCCATGATAAATTGAATAAAGGAATTAGAAAATATGTTTTTATTATATAATTGAGTACTAGAATTTGAATAATTCATAGAAAATTCATATATGCTCCAAATTAACCCATTCCAGTTTCTAAAATTTTGTAATATTATTATCTATCACTTAGAGTCTCTGTTTTGTCATGAAAACAGTAAGAAAAATAACTTCTCACTTAATCCTAGTTAAGCACATAAAACCTTTGGAAATTCATATCTTAAAATCTATAACTCCAAAAATTATGATTCCTGTTCCTAGGATTTTATTTTAATGTGTAGATTATTATTATGAATTTTGTTTACATGTTTGGTGTGATGTTAATTTTCTCTATACATTGTGCTTGTTTGTATTGTGGCAAGTAGAAGAACCCGTGACTGAGGATCCTAGTGACCAGCAGATAGAAGTAGGTCAGCAGGAGCTCATTGAAGGCAAGTTATGCCCTTGACCACTTTTATACCCATAATGTTCTTTAATGTCATTTATTCATGAATAGGTTAATTTTGATGGGACCCAATAGGTCACCCTAGATTGTTTATCCCTTTTACCTTGTTATCCCTGAATCACTTGGGTAGTTTTTGCTATTGCTTTACATGGTTTTGGGATAATCTTTCATATATCCATGTTCCAGTTATTTTGTTATTCTATTTATGTTCATGTCAAGATCATCAATGTTAATTGGAACATGGAGCTTAACTTGAGAAACACGTGCCACCACAAGGGAGGAATGGGACCCCTTCACTAACTAATTAGGAAAGCTAGTGGAAGACTACCTTACCCGAAAGGGACAAGGGTAGTAGGGGAGGTGCATGCAAGGAGGTTCTCGGGTTGATTTTGCTGCGATGGCGGTCAGACGGGGGATTCTTGCAAGTGCTCTTCCCATAAACTGTACCGGGTTTTCGGAAGCTAGTGGAACTTTGTAAAGGCCTCGTAGTGTTGCCCTGCCTCGCTAACTAGGTAGAGGTGTATGGGAGTCGCGATCCCTTGGCAGATGGGTAACATGACTTGTGGGTAAAGGGTGCAACCTCTGGAGAGTGTAAAACTGGTATACTAGCCGAGCTCACGGTCAAGAGCAGCTCAGGACTCTCGCATGATTAATTTATGTAACTTCAGTTCAATTTTGTCATTTGCATATGCATGGGATTATTATTAATTTTGTTCTATTACTTTATTTAAGGTTTTATATTTACTTACATCTAGTAACTGCAAATAAAATTTTGACCAACTAATTAAAAGCAATGCTCAGCTTTAACCCTTGTTGTTGATCAGCCTTACACATCACATGAACTCCCACCTTTGGTGAGTTCATGCCCACTGGTTTCCCCACTACTTGTTGAGCTATGATCATGTGTGAGCTCATCCTTGCTGTCTCACACCCCCCACAGGAGAAGAACAGGTGGTTCAGGAGGAGCCGCAAGGCAAGGAATTTGATCTGATCTAGGTGGCGTTTCCCCAATTGACACTTGCGCCAAGGATGATCCTTAGTTCGTTTTATATTTATCTTTTATTTTGTAATAAGAATTCCGCTATGTAATAAATACTCTGATGTTATTGTGACATTTATCTCTATACTCTCTGTTATTATATATGTTGTCTTCTTGTTGCATGTATGAGATGCACCTGGCTTTGTTCCTTAAAGTCAGGTGTGACAGTAGTGGTATTAGAGGAAATGTTGACTGTAGGACGAAACTTAGATAGAAATGGACAAAACCCTTCTCTACTTACCTTACTCTGATTCATTCTATACTTATCTCATCTTGATCTTATCTCACCTTTTATTGTTCCACTCTGATTACTCTTATCTTTTCTACTCCAAGACATGATGGATTTCACACCTTGGAATCCTACAGCTATGATCTTTTTAAGAGATAGGGAACCTAAGACAAAATTAAAACTAATTTCTCTATTAAAAAATGTTGGTTGATTGTTCTGATGATAAATGCCTGATTTGCTTCTTTGATTGATTGAGATATTATAAATGGACATCTTAGCATGTACCACCATAAGGTATTGAGTTAGCTTTAGTAAGTAAAACATTAATCTACTTAGCTAATAAATCCCCCAAAGTAACATGATTCGTAACTACCTGCCTTGTCTACTATTGTCTTACCATATGTATCTAACTCCGATGGTCAATACCAGGAGGGGTGGTGGAATTGATCTACCTCCCAGACGACACAATCGGAGGATATTTAGACAACCACAGCCACAACTAGCAGAGATGAATCCTCCTAATCCTCCACCAGGCGGAGTTGACCCACTGGTTGCAGCTCAGATGAGGATGATGCAACAAATGGCGGACACTATGGCAGATATGCGTGCTCAGATGCAGCAAGAACACCAGGAGATGCACCAGGAAGGAGAAGCGATACGTCAAGAGTTGCGCCAAGAACGAGAAGAAATACGCCACGGAAGGAGGGCGCAGCAGCAACAGCAGCAACAGCAACAAGTACCATTGCCTCCACCACCACCACCAGTTCCACGCCGAGATAAGTTCATGAGCCATAAGCCGCCGACATTTGCTAGTCCTCCTGATCCACTGGACGCAGATGATTGGCTGAAGTCCATAGAGAAGATGTTGAACATTGCTCAGTGCACTGATCGGGAGAAGGTGTTATATGCTTCTGGTCGTCAGGCAGGTCCTAATGTTGATTGGTGGGATTCATATACTGCTGCCCACGATGCTACTGATACTATCACATGGGCGGAATTCTCTACGCAGTTCAGGAACTATCATATACCAACTGGACTGATTAAAATTAAGAAGAAAGAGTTTCTATCGCTGAAGCAGGGAAGCATGTCAGTCAGCGAGTACTGCGACAAGTTCATTCAGCTATCCAGATATGCACCTGATGAAGTTGCTGAAGATGAGAGGAAGCAGGAGCATTTTATGGAAGGACCTAATGGACCTCTGCAGTATGGTCTAGTGGCACATATGTTCCCATCATTTCAGAGGCTGCTTGATAAGGCTCTAGCTATTGAACACAAACGTGTTCAGCTAGGAGATTTGAAGAGAAAGGCTATATCTCAAGGACAAGGAAGCAGCAGTGTTCGTCCTCGCTACAGTTCACCCCAGGGTACACCAGTTTGCACTGGCGGAGGCCAGCGCTCAGTTCAGCAATCACCTCAGAGGACTCCACCGCCTCGTCAGGCTACCCCCACTGGCACCCCAACGAAGTTTTCAGGACAGAGTGCAGGCTCCACTTGCTTCAAGTGTGGGAAGATTGGACATTATGCAAATGTCTACCCATAGAGGATTGCTACTACCCAGTTCAGAATAAGCAACAGACTCCAGGATCTGGCAAGGGATACTCTATTGCCAGGGTTAATCAAGTCAGCGTTGATGCTACTCCTGATGGTGCTGACATCGTACTTGGTATGTTTTACGTTAATGCAATTCCTGCAACCATATTATTTGATTCTGGTGCTACACATTCATTTATGTCTGCTCGATATGCCAACACAAATGAGATACCACTACTAAATATGAGAAAACCAATGATAGTAATTACACCTAAAGGGCCTGTTGAGGCAAATCAAATGACACATAGATTGACATTAACAATTATGGGAAGAGAATTTGGAGCTACTGCTATAATATTAGAGGCAAGCAGTATAGATTTGATCCTTGGTATGTCATGGTTAAGAAAGGCAAAGGCCATTATAGCATGTGGTAGGGTTACTGTAGAACTCATCAGCCGTAAAGGAGAAAGGTTTCAAGTTAAAATTGCAGTAACCACCTCTTCCAGGCGTGCGATGTTCTTTATACCTAAGGAGTTTGTTGGTGACAACATCCGTGTGCTTAGAGATTTTCCGGATGTCTTTCCAGAGTTGTCAGGGATGCCACCAGATAGGGAAGTTGAGTTTGTTATTGATCTCTTACCTAGGACTGCCCCTATTTCTAAACGGCCATATAGGATGTCTGTAGAAGAATTAAAGGAGCTGAAGAAGCAGTTAACCGAGTTACAAGAGGCTGGGTACATTCGTCTGAGTTCCTCACCTTGGGGAGCGCCGGTTCTGTTTGTACAGAAGAAGGATGGATCACAAAGAATGTGTGTGGATTATAGATCCCTTAATGATGTTACTATGAAGAACAAGTATCTGTTACCCCGTATTGAGGACCTATTTGACCAGATGAGAGGTGCTAGAGTATTCTTGAAGATTGATCTTTGATCGAGTTACCATCAGATGAGGATTAGGCCATCGGATATTCCCAAGATAGCTTTCTCGACCCGATATGGATTATATGAGTTCACTGTTATGTCGTTTGGATTAACCAATGCGCTAGCTTATTTTATGAACTTGATGAATAAGGTGTTTATGGAGTATTTGGACAGATTCGTCGTGGTATTCATCGACGATATTCTTATCTATTCCAAGAGTGATAGTGATAATGAGGAACATCTAAGATTGGTGCTACAGAAGCTACGAGATAATCAACTCTATGCCAAGTTTAGCAAGTGCGAGTTTTGGATTGGTGAGGTGCCATTCCTTGGACACATCATTTCTAATGGAGGAATATCAGTGGATCCTGCTAAAGTTAAGGAGATTATGGAGTGGACCGTACCCACTACAGTTATGGAGATTCGGAGTTTCTTGGGACTTGCAGGATATTATCGGAGATTTATTGAAGGATTTTCTAAGATTTCTAAGCCTATGACCTCGCTTCTGGAGAAAGGAAGAGAATTTAAGTGGGATGAGAAGTGCCAAGATAGCTTTGAGCAATTGAAGAAGAGATTGATGTCACCACTAGTGTTGGTTATGCCAGATCTACAGAAGGGATTTGATATTTATTGTGATGCATGTGGCCAAGGCTTGGGATGTGTGCTCATGCAAGAAGGACATGTGATTGCCTACGCGCCTCGTCAGTTGTGGAAACATGAATTGAACTACCCCACTCATGACTTAGAATTGGCAGCCGTTTTGCATGCGCTTAAGATTTGGAGACATTATATCATGGAACCAAGTGTCAAGTGTATACGGATCATAAGAGTTTGAAGTATATATTCACTCAGAAGGATCTCAACCTTAGGCAACGCCGTTGGTTGGAGCTTATTAAGGACTATGATTTGGAGATTCACTATCACCCGGGCAAGGCGAACTTGGTTGCAGATGCCTTGAGTCGAAAGGAGCATGTTCATTCAGCTGTTGTTGCCCAGCTACCCGATGAGATTGTTGAGGATTTCAGGAGACTTAACCTAGGGATAGTTGCTCACACTGAAGGAGTTACTATTGATGTGGAATATACTTTAGAGCAAGAAATCCGCAAAGGACAAATTGGTGATGCTAAGATACAAGAGATCAAGGATCTTATTACTGAAGGTTGAGGTCCGGAATTCATGGAAGATGAGCAAGGCACCATATGGTTCAAGGACAGGATATGTGTTCCTGATATTGAAAGCCTTCGTGAGACTATATTGAAGGAGGCCCATGACTCGGATTATTCTATTCATCCTGGTAGTACCAAGATGTATCAGGATTTGAAGCGGAAGTATTGGTGGTATGAATTGAAGAGAGATGTGGCTGCACATGTGGCCATGTGCGATGTGTGTCAAAGAGTTAAGGCTGAACACCAGAGGCCAGCTAGACTACTGCATCCACTAAAGATACCCGAGTGGAAGTGGGAAGAGATTGTTATGGATTTCATTACTGGATTGCCTCGCACCCAGAAAGGATATGATGCTATATGGGTGATTGTGGATAGATTGACTAAAGTGGCTCATTTCATTCCGGTCAAGACTACTTATAAAGGTTCTCAGCTTGCAGAGTTATATATGGCTCGGATTGTGTGTTTACATGGAGTACCAAAGAAGATCATGTCTGATCGAGGTTCACAGTTTACCTCAAGATTTTGGAGAAGCTTTCATGAGAATATGGATACAAAGTTGAACTTTAGTACAGCTTATCACCCCAGACTGATGGATAGACTGAAAGGACTAATCAAGTATTGGAAGATATGTTGAGAGCTTGTGCCCTTCAACATGGAGGAAGTTGGGACAAGAGTCTACCTTATGCTGAGTTCTCATATAATAATAGCTATCATGCCAGTCTGAAGATGTCACCTTTTGAAGCTTTGTATGGCAGGAAGTGCGGGACTCCTCTATATTAGGATCAGAATGGAGAAAGACAGTTCTTTGGGACTGAACTGATTCAAGAGGCAGAAGAACAAGTCCATATCATTCGAGAGAATTTGAGGGTAGCTCAAACCAGGCAAAAGAGCTATGCTGATAATAGAAGAAGACCATTGGAATTTGAGGAAGGAGATTATGTGTACCTCAAGGTGTCACCACTTTGTGGAATGAGGAGATTTAAAGTTAAGGGCAAATTATCACCTCGCTATATTGGGCCATTCATGATCTTTAGGCGAGTTGGAGAGATGGCATACCAGCTCGAGCTACCTGCTAGTCTATTGGATGTGAATAATGTGTTCCACGTATCTCAACTGAAGAAGCGTGTCCCTGAGGAACAATTACCAATGCAAGAGCTCAGTGTTTAGGGTGATTTGACTTACACGGAGTATCCTGTCAAGATTCTTGACACTTTGACTCGAGTTACAAGAAATAAGGTGATAAAGATGTGCAAAGTGCAATGGAGTCACCATGGAGAAGATGAAGCAACATGGGAAAGAGAAGAAGAGCTTCGCATAGATTTCCCCCATCTTTTCCCTCGTTCCTCCTAAATCTCGAGGACGAGATTCTTGTTAAGGGGGTAGGATTTGTAATACCTACTTTGTAAGAAAAAATCTAAAAGGAGAAATGAAATTTATGGATATATGTATGTGTGATATCTCTACTTGTCATTTCATGTGGACACCTCACTTATACAAATAAATATGTAATAAAAGACACTCAAATAAATCATGCATCATGCTGGGTTTTGCATTTTGTGTGCATTTTGTGACAAAATAAAAATGGGGTGACAAGAAATATGTTAAAGTCCAAGGTAGAATATAAATCCTAAAGGAAAATTCTAGAATTTAGAAAAGAAAAGAAAATAAATATTATGTGGATAAAAATAAGTAAAAATATATTATTCCTACACTAGAGTGTGAATTTGTAAAATGGACTCAAAGGTGAAACTCACATTCAAATTCAAACTTGATTCACAATAATTATAAAAGAAAACCAAACAGGAGAAAGAAAAAGGGAAAGAGAGCTTAGCTGGGTCGGCTTACCACATTTTGGCCCACCAGGAGGAGCAACCCGCGCGAGCCCAGCTGGATGAGATTGGCGCTGACATCTCAGGTCCACAGGGCAGCCACACCACGCCAGCTCACTCGCCACCCACACTAACGTCAGGGCCCCACGGGCCAGCCCCTCGTGCTCTCGCGCGTGCTTGCCGGTTCTGTTCTTGCACTGACATGGGGGCTCCAGTCGCCAGCCTCTGTGACTCACATGCGCTTGACTGGCAGATGGGCCCACGCTAGCAGCCGCACTCACCCACCTCGCCAACTATGGCGGACTGCCACCGGGATTCTCGCGATTAGCGGGGACTCTTCCCCCTTCAGCCGTTAAATGGGAGCCGAGTCGTAGCCCTCTCCTCCTCTTCGTCCTGCGCACAACAATACCCACGTCGCTGTGTTCGCCACCCTATGAGAAGAGAATCGGTGGGGGCCGTAGTTGTTTTGCTGCCGCCGTGGGAGATCCTCCACTCGCTTGTGGGTGTGGTCTTGCGCTTCTCCTAGCGGTGGGAAGGGTGGACGTAGCCGGACCGTTGGGGATTCATCATCGGGGCCGATCCAATTGCTCGTCGGACCTTGATTTGGACATCGTCGTGTGGCCAGGGTTGCTTCGCACAGTAATCCGTGGTGAGTCCGCCCCCACTTTATTCGCTCTATCCTTCTCTGCGAATAGCATCGGTCAGTGGTCGAAGTATGCAATGGGGCAGGGGTTGGACGTTTCTCTAGCGGTCCTCCGCCAGCCGTTTGGGTGGCGTTTCCTTTGTGCTCAGTCGCGAGGAGGAAGACGGGATGTGGGTGGTCGATGGACCGATCAATGGTCCAGAGCGGGCCACCGTATGGGGGAAATCTCGGCCGCTGGAATAGTCATGGCTGGTGCAGATGCGGTCAGGGGTGTTTTAAATCTTGGCCATCGAATCTCGATCCAACAATCAAAATTGAGTACCAATTCGTATGATATGTAGGTCTAATCCTGGTGGCCGATTTCCGATCGGACGGCCGTAGTGTCCCCATACCCCTTCGGCTAGCGTATTATGCAAAAGAACCCCTGATCAATGTTAGAATCAACCTGCAGTCCAACTAGCAGTGTTCCCTGTGTCTTATAATTATTACCCCGAGACCCCTGGACTTTCCAGGATTTGAGGCCCAGTCCAGTGCCATGATAAATTGAATAAAGGAATTAGAAAATAGGTTTTTATTATATAATTGAGTACTAGAATTTGAATAATTCATAGAAAATTCATATGAGCTCCAAATTAACTCATTCCAGTTTCTAAAATTTTGTAATATTATTATCTATCACTTAGAGTCTCTATTTTGTCAGGAAAACAGTAAGAAAAATAACTTCTCACTTAATCCTATTTAAGCACATAAAACCTTTGGAAATTCGTATCTTAAAATATATAACTCCAAAAATTATGATTCCTATTCCTAGGATTTTATTTTAATGTGTAGATTATTATTATGAATTTTGTTTACATGTTTGGTGTGATGTTAATTTTCTCCATACATTGTGCTTGTTTGTATTGTGGCGAGTAGAAGAACCCGTGACTGAGGATCCTGGTGACCAGCAGATAGAAGTAGCTGAGCAGGAGCTCATTGAAGGCAAGTTGTGCCCTTGACCACTTTTATACCCAATAATGTTCTTTAATGTCATTTATTCATGCATAGGTTAATTTTGATGGGACCCAATAGGTCACCCTAGATTGTTTATCCCTTTTACCTTGTTATCCCTGAATCACATAGGTAGTTTTTGCTATTGCTTTACATGGTTTTGGGATAATCTTTCATTATATCCATGTTCTAGTTATTTTGTTATTCTATTTATGTTCATGTCAAGATCATTAATGTTAATTGGAACATGGAGCTTAACTTGAGAAACACATGCCACCACAAGGGAGGAATGGGACCCCTTGGCTAACTAATTAGGAAAGCTAGTGGAAGACTACCTTACCTGAAAGGGGCAAGGGCAGTAGGGGAGTTTCACGCAAGGAGGTTCTCAGGTTGATTTTGCTGCAATGGCGGTCAGATGGGGGATTCTTGCAAGTGCTCTTCCCATAAACTGTAGCGGGATTTTGGAAGCTAGTGGAACTTTGTAAAGGCCTCGTAGTGTTGCGTTGCCCCGCTTCCTAGGTAGAGGTGTATGGGAGTCGCGATCCCTTGGCAAATGGCTAACATGACTTATGGGTAAAGGGTACAACCTCTACAGAGTGTAAAACTGGTATACTAGCCGAGCTCACGGTCAAGAGCAGCTCAGGACTCTCGCATGATTAATTTATGTAACTTAAATTCAATTTTGTCATTTGCATATGCATGGGATTATTATTAAAATTGTTCTATTACTTTATTTAAGGTTTGGTATTTACTTACATCTAGTAACTGCAAATAAAATTTTGACCAACTAATTAAAAGCAATGCTCAGCTTTAACCCCTGTTGTTGATCAGCCTTACACATCACATAAACTCCCACCTTTGGTGAGTTCATGCCCACTGGTTTCCCCACAACTTGTTGAGCTATGATCATGTGTGAGCTCACCCTTGCTGTCTCACACCCCCCCACAGGAGAAGAATAGGTGGTTCAAGAGGAGCCGCAAGGCGAGGAGTTTGATCTGATCTAGGTGGAATTTCCCCAGTTGACTCTTGCGCCAAGGATGATCCTTAGTTCATTTTATATTTATCTTTTATTTTGTAATAAGACTTCCACTATGTAATAAATACTCTGATGTTATTGTGACATTTATCTCTATACTCTCTGTTATTATATATGTTGTCTTCTTGGCGCATGTATGAGATGCACCTGGCTTTGTTCCTTAAAGCCTGGTGTGACAGACTATGATTTGGAAATACAATATCACCTAGGAAAAGCAAATATAGTGGCAGAAGCTTTGAGCCGTAAAGGTCAAGTGAACAGTATTACTATTTGATGCCACAGGAATTATGTTGGGAAATGGAACAACTCAGCCTTGGTATGCTCAATAATATGGAAGCCATGGTTATGGAAGTGGAATCTACTTTGGAATAGGAGATTCGTAAGGGACAAGAATCTGATGAGAAAATCAAGGAAATTAAAGCATAGAATAATTTGGGAAAGGCCCCCACTTCACCAAAGATGGACAAGGCACCGTATGGTTTAAAAGAGAATTTGTGTACCAGAAATCGAGCACCTACGCTAACTTATCTTAAGAGAAGCTCATGATTTGGCTTATTCTATTCACCCTAGAAGTACTAAGATGTATCAGGACCTAACGGAAAAGTATTGGTGCTACAGTCTGAAAAGAGATGTTGCTACTTATGTTGCACTATGTGATGTGTGTTAATGAGTTTAAGCCAAACACGAAAGACCAGTAGTATTTGGTCTAGAAATTCTCCAAGAACCAGAAAAAACAAGTGCAGATTGTCAGAGAGAATTTGAAAACAGCACAGTCGAGACAGAAAAGCTATGTTGACAATAGAAGAAGAGAGTTGATCTTTGAAGTTGGAGATTTCGTATACCTTAAGGTTTCACCAATGAGAGGAATGAAAAGATTTAAGGTTAAAGGTAAACTATCTCCTCGCTACATTGGCCCATTCAAAATTTTGCAAAGAAAAGGTGAAGTAGCATATCAGTTGGAGCTACATGATAGTTTATTGGACGTGCATGACGTATTTCATGTGTCACAACTTAAGAAATGCTTAAGAGTGCTTGAGGAACAATTACCTATGGAAGAACTCAATGTTAATGAGGATTTTAATTATTCGGAGTATCATATCAGAATTTTGGAAACATCTCGCAGAATTACTCGGAGTAAAGTTATCAACATGTGTAAAGTTCAGTGGAGTCATCATTCGGAAGATGAGGCCACTTGGAAAAGAGAAGATGAACTTAGAGCAGAATCCCCCCAGCTATTTTAAGAAATTCCTTAATCTCAAGGACGAGATTCTTTTTAACGGTGTAGTTTTGTAACACCTCAAAAACCATCAACTAAAAATAATGCAATTAGATTATTAGTGGTAATTACAGTAAAAAAATTTTCTTCAAGTGTTTGATTTTATTTGCCTTTAGAATAAATTTTATTTGTTCATATTTGATTTATGGTTGTTTTGTAGAATTTCTTTTATATTGAAAGCCCAATTAATTAATATGAGAACCTTGGTCCAAAAATTAATTCTTTAATAATAAATATTTTTTGGATAATTATTATGAACTTTTAGAGATATTTAAAAATATATTTATTTATATTTTTAATGGAAAATAAAAAGGAAAAAATAAATCGGTCGAAACCCTAGCTGGCCCAGCCGAATCGGCCAGCACGGCTCAACTACAGCCCAGCCGCGTGCCCTCCACTATCCCCCTCACCCTCTCTCTATGGCGCGTGGGGGCCACACCAGCCTCACCATCTTCCTCGCGTGGGCTCGTTTCTGCGTGCCATTCCGCACCGCCGCTGATCACGCGCATGGGCGCCGGGTCGCCACGTCGTTCGACCTCCCCAGCCACGCCCCCCTCGACTCCCTTCGAACCGCAAACACCTGGCTCTCCCTCTCCTCCCCACTCCCCTATCCTCCATGCCATAACGGACGCAGTTATGGCCAACGCCATCAATGGCATTTTGATTGCCGACTGCCATTGATGACCGACCATTCTTCTCCTCCCTCGGCACCCTCTCAGTTTTCCCTTTCCCTATAAATAGAACTGGTCGAACCCCTGCTTCTCTCCCCTCCCCTCGCCCAAGCCTCTTCTTCTCTCCCTGCCCGCGCCCACAATCTGCTCACCGGAACCTCGCCGATGCTGCCATGATTCCGCCCGGAGCTGCGCCTCGCTGGAGCCAAGCCACCCGACCGGAGTCGCGTCGTGCCCCTGCTAGTCGAGTTGCTCGGACTATTCGCGCCCGCTCGCCATCAGAGCTGTTCTGTTCCCTTGAGCTTGGCAAGATTGATAGAGTTGCCTTTTTGACTCTTCAACCTTTCCTCCTCTAAGATACACTGTGCCATGAGTTAAACTATGTTCCACTTATCTTTGACACTGGTATTGTACTAAACACAAAAAGTCTCAATCTCCTTAGTAAGAGACTTCATGATCATAAACACAACAAATTCCTCGTGCATGGGGGACCCGAGGTATTTGTTTATCTTAGTAACAATGGAAATCATTTTCTATATGAATGGTCTGACACCATTTCCATCATAATTTGCATTAACAAACTCTATCATCAGAGAGCATGCATATGCCTTGGAGGACCCTGTAAAGTGATAAGCTATCTACTCGGGTACTCCTTAGCTATCTCACATTTTGGTAAAGCACCCTTAATAGGGTCCTTTATGTTTCTCTTAATGATGATCAAACAATTGGTGTTAGATCTTTCCCATTTGACCTTGTCTATGTTGTACTGCAACATGTTATGGTCATATTGGGGAGTGCCCACTTTGGGCTCTATGGGTTTCTCAAACTGCAGCGAGTAATCTATTCCACCCACTATGGTTATCATCTCAATATCCTCTCGCCAAGAATAGTAATTACTACCATCCAGCAGTTTAATATTTGCAACCTGACCAATCAGCATGGCAGTATGTGCACCTTTGCAAAATTAAAACAAAAAATATTTAGGATAACTGAAATAAAATACAAAAGCATAGAACTTGCATGAATTAATTATTCGAGGTTGGTCAAGCAATAATCATGTCTGATAATCAAAATTTCTGGTTCTAAAATTCTAAACCATCATTGGATGATCTAGAAAATATAAAACTAGAACAAAATATGGTCACAATATCCAACATAGGTTAAAATATTCAATTAGCACAAATTTTCTAAATTCTATATAATTTAAACGATAATTAGTCCACGATGTTTCATAATTAACAAAAATTGCATAAAAATTAACCAAAGTACGCAACGGAATAAAAATTACCCATAAATATCTCTTTAATTTTGTACATTTGAAAAAAAATCAAATTTTTGGTTTCCTAACTATTTTCTAATTTCCTTTCTGTTTCTAGTTTCTAGGAAATAAATAAGGAATTTCTAATTCACTAGAAAAATAGAAGGGCCAATCGGCCCTGGCTGACCATTTGGCCCAGCCCACTTGGCCTTTTGGTCGACGGTGAGAGGGGCGAGCGTGCTCAGGCCGCAACCTGGGCCTGGGCCGCCAATCTCGGGCGCTTCCTTCCCTGCCTCATTCTTAGCCATACGATCTGTATGAACGGTCACCGATGATTGGGGCACTGTTCATGGTTCTATATACAACGAAGTTTTTAGGAGGGGGCTAGAAAACCCTAGCCATTTGGTCTCCTACCTCGCCGCACACTCGCCGGCCATGGGCGCTTGGCCGACTCCTCTCTCTCTCTCTATTTTATGTTTCTGGATTTCTCTAGAACCTTCCTTAATCTTCTGCTTTGACTCCCATCATCGGTGGCTACTGTAGCCTGACACCTCCCTTCCCCTTCGTGCCTTGAATGATGGTGATGGTCGGTCCTACGACAGTGAGGTAGGGCCCCATGGGCTACACCACGAGCAAGTGCATCCCTTCGGGTGGGTGCACCGCCATCGGTTTGGCGCGGTCGGTGGTCCTCAACGACGATAAGGTATGTGACGGCCTCTTGGCCGTCTCCTTGAATTGTGAATGCCTGGATCTCCTCTGTAACTTGATCCACACACTCTATGATCTATGTATGTAAGAAATGGATATCATGTAATGTATGGGGATCGAGTTTTGGAGGCTCTGTTGGAGATCTAGGTCCCTTGTGTGTTTCACTATGATTCGATTTGGTCCTAAGACCCTTCGGGAACTGGACGATGTTTCTGTTCACTTGGTCCATTTAGATTTGGTGAAAAAACTAGGGTTTCCAACCCTAATTCAATCTATACCTATTCTTCTACTTTCTCACTGATCTTTGGCTGTGGATCTTTGGATCCCGGGCTTATTTTGCTGTCTCTATGACGTGATTTGCATTTTAGGGTTAGGAAAACTCTAATCCTCTACTCTTGTGTTCCTGTACTGGGTTAGGAAAAACTCTAAGTCCTTGACCCAGCTGAACCTAAAAAACTTTGGGTTAGGAAAAACCCCTAACCCAATATCTAATCTTTTTCTTCCCTAACTTTTATGTTCGTCTATTCTTGGGGTGATTAACCAATGATGTAAAACTGATGTTAATCTCTTGACCCAAGAATCTCTTATTTGATCTCAAATCATGCGAATTAGGAGATCTAGGGAACTTAGGTGGCGCTTTAACCATTGTTAGATTCTATGGTGCCTAGGATCGATTCCTAAGCCCCTAGAATACAAATCCATACTACGAAACATCTCGATGATGAGTAGATCTAATCTACTGAGAGGTAGAGGTAGGCATACCTTCGTTGTTGTTGTTCAAGGTCGTGGTAGCAATGGCGACACTGTCTTGCATTGCAGACCCACCTCCTTCATGGCCTCCTCCTCCTGCATGTTCTGTCGAGCAGAGATTGCGGATCCCCGCCGCTAGTCGGTGGTGGATCTTCTCCTATAGTGACGCCTATAGGTGGATGCTCGATCCCGTGCCCATTGGGACAATCATAGGGTCCCGGCACCATGAATCGTAGCTCTTCTAGTCACTACGTGAGCTAGGCGATGGGGTCCTTTGTGAGATGCTGATTAGGGCTTGTGGTCGAGCGATTAGCGTTGGCTAAACCTGTTGGCACCCTTAATCATATTTATATGGGCGACATGTGACCGGGGCTACAATGAATGGTTAGGATTGCCCCCCATCAAGTGCGAGGATAAATGGTTAGGATTAACTCTACCCCGGTTTTTTGTTAACCGGCTCATGTAGAGGACACACCCTAACACAATATACTTGTGACTAAAGTGCAAACATACTATCCAACAAATTACACATATGTATAGTACAACAAGGTCAAATATAATATAGTTTTAACACCTCCACGAGGTAATGGGAAGACTATCACTAGCAGGTATATGATACACATGCGAAAGCTATGGGACACTGTCACACCTGGATTTAAGGGATAAAGTCGGGTGCATCTCATATGCGCCAATGAAGACAACACATATAATAACAGAGTTTATAGAGATAAATGTCACGATATCATAAAAGTATTTATTACATAGCGGAAGTCTTACAAAATAAAAGATAAATATAGAGCGAGCTAAAGTCCATCCTTGGCGCCATAAAGTTGACTGGGAGATGCACCTAGATCAAGTTGAACTCCTCGTTGTGTGGCTCCTCTTGAACCACCTGTTCTTCTCATGTGGGGGGGTTTATATATCGCAAGTGTGAGCTCACAAAAGATCATAGCTCAACAAGTCGTGGGGAATAATGTGCATGAACTCACCAAAGCTAGGAGTTCATGTGATGTGTAAGGCTGATCAATAATAGGGGTTAAAGCTAAGCATTGCTTTTAATAAGTTGGTCAATTTTTATTAGCAGTTACTAAATGTAAGTAAATACCAAACCATAATAAGAATGATAGAACAAAATTAATAATAAAACCCATGCAATGCAAATGACAAATTGAATTTAGTTCCATAATTTAATCATGCGAGAGTCCTAAGCTGCTCATGATCGTGAGCACGGCTAGTATACTAGTTTTACACTCTGCAGAGGTGGTACCCTTTACCCACAAGTCATGTTACCCATCTTCCATGGGGTTGTACGGGCCCCATACACCTCTACCAAGGAAGCGAGGCAGGGTAACACTACGAGGCCTTTACTTAGTTCCACTAGCTTTAGAAAACCCGCTATAGTTTCTAGGAAGAGCAATGCAGGAATCCCCCGTCTAACTGCCATCGCATCAAAATCAACCCAGGAACCTCCCTACATGCCTACTCCCCTACTGCCCTTGCCCCTATCGGGTAAGGTAGTTGTTGGGGGCCTTCCTCTTCCGAAGGTCCTCAAAAAAAATTAACTAACATGTTTTCTAGTATAACATAGTCTCAGGAAGCTTCGCCTTCGAGATGAAGGTGTGCATGACATGAAAGGTGCTGAAGCTACCTCATGACGGATTGGCTCCGAAGCTGTGGCTGGAGAAGCTTCGGCTTAGCACAAGGACGGTGGTGGAGGATGAAACCGACTAAAGGGGAAAAGACTATTTAATCCTCGACAGTTTGCCTTTTTACTAACAGTAAATGTCAGGGACACAAATGTAACTTTGTCTAGGCTGCATCGTATGCCTATAAATAGATGAACAGTAACACTATACTATTCATGCTGACTTGTAATCACTCTTGCGTCACTCCCGCTCTTTTACCTTCTGTCAAGCCGAAGGTGTAAATGTAATATAAATATTGTTGATGTTTATTCATGTTTGTAAAATAAGAATATAAATAATCTAATGATTTGGAACGATTGTTTATATTCTTTTTGTGTTTCATATGTCTTTATTCATATCTTTATTTACTGAAATGATGAAGGTATGTCCTTCATGACCTTTGTCAGAAGATCATTATATCCCAAGGGAGATAATGCTTCGAAGGACGAAGGTCTTTAACCATTAACAATTGTGTTGCTTTGTTTTGGTGTATAGCATCTCAAAGCAAGGACCAACATTGGCCCCACCTCCGATGAACTCAATCGACCACCTTCGGCAAGCTTTGACCTTCGTCATGCCGCCGAAGAAGACAGTCGGGCCAGGGGCTACACTGCAGCCACTGGATGTTAATCAGGAGACGCTATGCGAAGCTAGGAGTCAGAAGAGGAAGGCTACCAGCCCAACACCTCAAGAGGAGGAACTGGACCAAGAGATCAGGGACCTCGAAGCTATCCATCAACAGGTTCAGAAGAAGAGAGAGAAAATGCTTCGGCTCGCCGATCTTCAGAGGAAGATTGATGAGGTCGCCGAAGAAATGCCATCTCACCGAGGAGGACCAAGACCGAAGGCCCCATCATAGGGAGCTTCGTCAAGAGAATTTATATAATGATGATGAATGGTATGGTGATTTTCATCATGGCAATTTTGCTTTCGATGATGCTTCTCCTTTGGCAGCTGAGTTGCAGGCTACCCCATGGCCCCCATCATACAAGCCACCTCAGCTTCCAATGTATGATGGGCACTCAGACTCGAAGTAGTTTCTCATGAGCTACGAGGCAACCATATCTTCATATGTGGGCAATACTGCAGTCATTGCGAAATCCTTCGTCATGGCAGTTAAAAGCGTAGCGCAAACTTGGTACTCTTCTCTTCGGCCAGGGACAATCACATCATAGTAGAAGCTCAAGGATATGCTAATCACTAACTTCCAAGGCTTTCAAACGAAGCCAGTTACTGCTCAGGCTTTGTTTCAATGCACACAAGACCATGAGGAATACCTTCAGGCGTATGTCCAAAGGTTCCTGCATCTAAGAGCACAAGCGCCTACAGTGCCCATGAAATTGTCATTGAGGCCATGATCAAGGGGCTTCGGCTAGGACCCACAGCTCAATATTTTGCTAGGAAGCCCCCACAAACCCTGGAGAAACTTCTTCAGAAGATGGATGAATACATCCAGGCCAATAATGATTTTCGCCAAAGAAGGAGGAAGCATACAGGTTTTCTGAGATAGCCAGGGGCTTCGGAGGAAGAATTCACCCTAGACACATCAGGTCGATCCATAATTCCAACCCAAGTGATGATAGAGGAAGTCAACCTCAAAGGCGACAACATAGCTCCCAGTCATCAAGGCCACAACAAAGCTCCTTCAGGCCACCAGCCCCAAGAGGTAGAGGGGGTAGAAGCTTCGGATGAAGATATGGAGATCAGCCCAGAAGAATGTTTTGCTTGTTCTGCAGTGAAGACAAAGGCCACACCACAAGAACGTGCCAAGTCACAATTCAGAAGCAAAAAAAGATTGCCGAAGCTGAGGCACGGCAGAATCAGCCGAAGCAGGTCCTACATAATGCTTCATGCTATTCTCCCTATGTCCTAGAGTACGTAGGTAATCAACAGCCTACGGCCTCTATTGCTTCGGCAAGTCACTCTCAAGCCTCCTGGGCCCAACTCCTGCCACCACCACCGCTACCACCTACTGTGACCCGAGGCCAACAGCCAGAAGGGCACCAACACGCTCAACAGCAGCGCGATTTTTGGGAGGAGTCCGAAGCTCGTACAGTCAATAGTACTGTGCCTGAATCCAAGCATATCTACTGAAGAATATCCTACCTTTGGTGTATCTTTATCTTTTCTTTTTTCCCATTTTATTTTCCTTGTACAAAAAACAAGTCACGAATGACTGAATTTTGATTGCATATAATAATAGTGCTCGTATCATTGAGTGAAATACTTCCCCATAATAGAATTCCAAAGCTACAAAAGTCGTTCCTAAGGGAGCGCAGAATAGATTCCGAGGCTACAAAAGTCGTTCCTAAGGGAGCATAGAGTAAGATTCAAAGCTACCAAAGCCATTCCTAAGGGAGCGCAGAGTAAGTTCCGAAGCTCAAAAGTCGTTCATAAGGGAATACAGAGCCAAAATACCACCGAAATATAAGGTGAAGAAGCTCCAAAGTCGTTCCTAAGGGGATGCAGAGCTTAGATACCACCGAAATAGAAGGTGAAGAAGCTCCAAAGTCATTCCTAAGGGGATGCAGAGCTTAAATACCACCGAAATATAAGGTGAAGAAGCTCCAAAGTCGTTCCTAAGGGGATGCAGAGCTTAGAGACTCGAAAGACGTCCCTAAGGGGATGCAGAGTCTTGAGTGTTTCAGTATGGGCTTGTGTCTTTAGCATAAACATCATGTTGCATCATATCATCGCATCAC